>WBMY01014342.1:1797572-1826452 GCA_013397315.1 Donacobius atricapilla
TTGTCTCTCTCAAAAGACTGAATGAAAGACTATTTTTATAAGTACTACTGACTTAAGAGTTCTGATGCTTTGTCTGTTTACACTGTTTCATAGAAAAGTAGATTGTTGCTAGGCAGGAAGGGGGTGTCTTTAAAAAGGTTTTTGTGGTTGTTGGTGTTTTTTTTGTTTACCCTTTAGTGTATGTTAATAAATCTGTTTCTATTTTTTTTAAGTTGAGCCTGTTTTGCCTTTCTTTTAATCCTATTCCACTAAAATGAAAGTTAGATCCCCACACTACGTTTCACAAAACAAATTTGGCGAATGTGATAACCACTACACAAACTAAGTGGGAATTAACTAGAACATGTTTCCCTGCCATTAGAACAGCTTGATAAATTGGCTTGTTGGTAGTAATGATGAAATATTCTTTAAAAATATATTTTAAAGAAGTGCATGGAGGTTCCCAGGGCAGGAGCACATCTATCTATTTGTTCATTGAGAAATAATAAGATGCAATAGGGTGCCTATTTTGTTATGCAACTGTTGATCATGACAAAAAATCATGAATTATTCCTCTGACAGTATCAGGTAGAGACAGAGTGAAGGAAGAAGAGCTGAGAATGGGTGGGAAAGTGACTGACCTGAAATTTCACATTACTGTGAAAACCAACCTTCACTTTGTTCTGTACAAAAGCAATCCAGAGGAATTAAGTTAACTTAGGTAATCATCAGAGAGGATGAGGAGTGTTAAAAAGCTCATAACCCCTTCTCTGAATCACTGTCTCAAAACCCAGTACTTGAGACCTTGCAAGCCTTGAAAACAGGCAAACATTGCTCCTTTCTTATATTGATTTTTTTTTTAACATAGAGTCATAGAATTTTAAGGTTGGAAAAGACATCTAAGATCAAGTCCAACCTCCTCCCCTTAACTTGTTCAAACTGAAGTGAGTTACAGGGCTGCCACTACTTTTTTTTCTGTTAATGTTTTCTTCCTTTGATGTGGGCAGCTTTTTGGTTGGAAAGAAAGAGAATAATAAAGTCATAGAATTATTTAGGTTGGAAAAGATCATGAAGTTCAACTGCCAGCCCAGCACTGCCAAGTCCACCACTGAATCATGTCCCCAGGTGCCACATCTACACATCTTTTAAATACCCCCAGGTATTAAATACCACCACTTCCTGGGCAGCCTGTTCCAATGCTTGGCAAACCTTTCAGTGAAGAAATTTTTCCTAATATCCAATCTAAACTTCCCTTGGCACAATTTGAGGACATTTTCTCTTGTCCTGTTACTTGTTACCTGGGAGAAGAGATGGACCTCCCCCTGGCTACCCCCTTCTTTCAGGCAGCTGAAAGAGTGATAAGGCTCTGAGCCTCCTTTTCTGCAGGCTGAACAGCCCCAGCTCCCTCAGCTGCTCAGCATCGAATTTGTGCTCCAGACCCTTTACCAGCTTTGTTGCCCTTCCCTGGACAGACTCCAGACCCTCAATGTTTTTTTTGTAGTGAAGGGCCCAAAACTGAACACAGGATTTGAGGTGTGGCAATTTTTTTTTTCTTAAAATAGTAGGATTTTTATACAGTGAAAGAAAAAAACTTTGAGCTTTAGTTCAAAACCCTTCAAATCAGCTCATGTGGTGGGAATGAAAACATTCATGTCACCCTTTGGCACCTTTGATGACACTTAGGTTCAGATCAACATGTGGCATTGAGACCTTTGGAACTGTGATATGCAACTACGGCATCTTTGCCTTGGGCTCCTTCAGTTTTCCTTCCGGTCCTTTGATAAGGATGTCATAGAGATGGCACCTTTATATAAAAATTGTGCAAGTCTCTCTGAGTAGGTAACTTAAGGCAAATTTTTTGCTTATACAAGTTAAATAAAATACCCGCTTCTTTGACAGTAGGTTCATCCAGTCCACAAATGCCTGTCACTTTATGTCCTAATCTGTGAGCCCTGTTTCTACACTGCAAACATGTTGAGGCAAAAGTTCCTCCTGACACTATTCAGTCCCACTTGTTTCAGTCTGTGCTGCATGAAAGAGACATTTTCCAGCACCTGTGTTCTCACTGGTGCCTTCAGCGAAACCCTGCAGATGAACCATTAGAAATACATGCTGACCTTAACAAAGAAGGAGCCGACATACTTCACTCATAAGACCCAGAGAGCAATCAGACAGCATCCCAGTGACATTCATCACAGCTCCTGGCAACAGCCTTTAATTCATCTGGTATTTAACCAGGGTGAAATACCCTGTAGCTATATCGTGTTTGTTGGTGTTAGATGAACCCAGCTCATCACCCGCTCACTAAAGTTCAGGATTTAACACCAATCTCTGGTCTGCAGGCAGTTCATCTCCTGCACAAAATACTTGTCTCCTCTTTGTCCTTTATTATAATTTTTATTCACCACAACCTATTTTCTAAACTCCCGTCTGCTCACCTCCAACATGAAATTGAATTCCATTTGCCTGAATTTGAAAGCTGTGCTAGATTCTGGCACAAGTCAGAGATGCAGCCCATCAATGACATAATTAAGCCCAGTGATTAGAGGCAAATTTTCCAGTTTTCATTGTTAAAAGTTAAGAGTATTCAAGCAGTGAAAACTGTGAGTGTGTTTTCAATGTTTGATCACTGAAGTGATGTGGCTGCAGCATCCTTTTAAAAAGATGGATGGGAATGGGAGATGATTAGGAACAATAGCTCAGATAATGAATAGCTATGTGTCTCATATGCATTCACTGCTGAGTCTTTAAAGGAATTAATTGGACTTCTTTCAGTGTGATTCTGGTCAAGAGAAGTCAATGAAAACTAATCAGTCATTGCGGCCTAGAACAAATTTAGTAGGTATTAAACATGGCATGGTGCAGTCCTATAGGATGGGCTCCCCCAATTTTATAATACTTACGTCCTTCTGCATACAGGATGTGTTCTAACTGAATGCTCTAATCCTGTAAAGTTAGAGAAGTAAAACTTTCTGGATTGAATCCTGCTTCCATTGAAGTCTAGAGGCTCTTACTGACTTTAATGAGGTTGGTTTCATGCCCTGTGCAAGTCTAGGTAAAACCACATTATTGTTCAGATAAATTTTTAGGGGGGAAAAAAAGGCATGTAGCCTACCTTTGAACACTTCACTTAAACAGTTCCATCTGCTTTGAATCTAATGTAACTTTCAGCATATCTAAACATTTTAACAAATATTTTTTTTCTTAAAACTAACCATCTGTATTAAAAAAGAAATTGCCAAAGACTCCTTCCTCCAAAGGCCCGCTTCACCAACTCCATTAGGCTAACTGGAAGCCCTAAAAAAAGTGTCTTCTTGACCCTGGAAACAAGAATAGGAACACAATAGCTGTATAGAAAACACAAGGAGGGAGTTGTCAGTCTGACATGAATGATGCTAAAAGCAGAAGAAAATCCACATCGCTGATTGAGATAGATCAGTTATTCCAGGCTATCTAAAAAGTTAAAAACAATAAAGTTCCTTTTTATGGTTCCTAACATTCAAAAAAAGAATGTCTGAAGGTCCCCAAATAACTAGATTTAAACAGTAAATCTTGTCTACTTTTTAGTGCAATGGTAAGACTTGGTTTGAGTTTCCGAGTTTTTCATCACCGTGTCAAAGGGTGGAAATGTTATCTTCCTTTTATTTTTTCCCCTAGATTAAAGAATATTGAGGTTCCTGGATGATCATTTGACACTGGTAATTTGGTACATAGACAGAACACCAGGTACAGTGAGATTTTTATTAAAGCCGTAACAGGTAGCAAAAATTAACATTGTTAAAACAGTGGAATTAAATTTGGCAAAGTACCAGCGCTGGTACAAGGGGTTTCATTGTGTTCATCAACACTGAGCAATCACCTGACAGTGCTGAACCAGGCATTCTTACTCTTGGGCTGAATTAACTGGATTGCAAGGTATGGACTTCAAGCTATTTGTGGACATGCAGGACTTAATACTGGGTGCCCTGAAATCCCATGTATTGCTTTGTGGCCACTCACTTGGACTGTGTTGAGGCAAGGAGATCTCCAGCAGTTAGTTGATCTTTGTATACAGCAAATAACCAAGGCCAGAAGAAGCAGTTTATAAACTCCTACTCCAGGTGAGATACCTACCTGAATATGCTGTCATTATCAGTAAAACTCTTGGGGTACAAATGGCCCTTTATACAGTGCTAAAGGCCCTGAGTCTGTTGTTGTGGGTGAAAATGTTGTTACCTTTCCCTTCCTCTCTTCTGGAGAGATGGCTTAGAGCAGGAATAGCACAACAGGGCTTGCTCCTCCGCCAAATTCACAGCCTGGTAGTTAACCTAAAGCAAAACTAAGGGTGCATTACATAAATACTGCAGCACCTGTTCCTGAAGTGCTATTATCACAAGTGATTACAAATTACTGTTCCTAAGGTGCAAATCACTGACATCCATGGGAAGGGGGCTGTGACCTCTGACAGCAGGGGTATGTGGTCAACGGGGTGCTGTAACTGCTGTAGCTGATCCCCCAGAGATGGAGACAAAACCCTCTGGGCCTCTGCCCTTTAGTTGAAGCACACTCTCTCCCCCTACACTCAGCAAACAGATCATTCAACACATCTATATCAATGAAAGATGCTGTTGTTGCAGGCAAACTCTTTGCATCTAAGGATTGGTGTATTCAAATAGTCCTGTGTGTGACACCTACACAGACACGTTCAAGATGATTTGAGTCAACAGATATGACCATTTAACACAGTGAACATAGAACAGATAAAGCAGTTATTTTCTAGTATCAACCCTCCACTGTCTGTGTGTTGACACTTCCCACACTCCAGGATTGCTGTTTTATTACTGTGATTTCTTCTCGGTCTTGGTGTTCTGAAATGACCCTTTTAAACCTGATTGGTGCTGTATAAAACAGTATGGAAAGTATTCTGAGTTTGAAACACACACACATTTATTCTTATATGTGCCTGATAGGTGAATTCAGGATGAGAGAGAAGGATCTTCTTAAAATGTCTTTAAGTGAAAAGTATGTCTAGGTCCTGCGGTGTTTAGGTATTTAGGTCCTGTGGTGTTTCCTAGGCATTTGACAGCATATATGAATATTCTGAAGGCATCACTCACATAAATGAGTGGGATGTGATTGCAATGAAAGTTGCAGTTTTCATGGAGGTTTAATGTAGCGAAGTGTTGAGTGAAACAATGAAAAAACCCTAAAATGTCACAGCACCTGACTGGAGTTTCTGAAGCTGTATTTGACATTTAAATCAGAATTGGTGCTGGAGTTTCATTTTTAAGAATGAGGACACAATGTTAGAAGGAGTTCTTGTAGGTGGTTCATTGGAAGTTCACATTAAGATCAACTTCACAACTATCCTGCTTTTTCTTTGTATTGAAATGTAAATTGTGTGGGGTTGCAACACCAAGAATTATGAATGAGCCATTAGTTTGAAGGGCATTAGAAGGGATATCAACAGAAGACATAATCATTACACTGATCATTCTTATTGTGATTATAGTCAAAACATTTATTCCATGTTATGATGAATTGACATATAACATTTGCCATTAATTGCTTCTATCTCACAATTTTCCAGCTTTACTGCTGTAGTTGCTTTGAGTTTTCTCCCATATAGATCAGTCTGTAGGTCTGTAGTCTGCAATGGTGCAGAAAATGCACAGCAAAAAAACCAAAAAAGGCATAAGAAAAAAAACCCACAAGTCCCCAATCCCATGACACAGACACACAGATCCAGTTGAATTTAATGCTGGACAGGGATGTTTCCCCTCTGTCTGTCTACTCCAGTGCAAAACACGGAACGATGCCAGCCCCCATTTCAGTGTGCAGCCACAGAGTCCAGTTTGGCAGCGCGCATCCCGCTGCGGCTGGCCCTGAGCAGGCTGCGCTGTCACTGCTGCCACATCAGCTCTGATCTAGTGTGATTCAGCCTGCTGCTATGGAATCACTTGAGGGGATCCTTGTGGGGATACCAAAGCAAAAACACTTTTTGCTTCCAGGATGAATATTTCTGTTTTGGACACAAGGATCTCTGTTTTCTGCTTGTGGGATTTGAAGCAAAAACAACCGGCAGTTGTACCACCTGCTGGATGGAGCTGCTGGAGGGTGTCATCTCCCCAAATCCCATTTTGTGCAGTTCTACTTACAGTCTGGTATAATATATATATACACCAGATGTGTTCTCACAAAACAACAAAACACTAGGCCTAATTACAAAAAAAGTAACACTTGACTTCATGCAAAGAAGGTTGGCCAGGTCCTTCCATTACTGAGGAATTCTTTTTAACCCAGGTGCTACACATGAATAAATTTTGCCAAAATGCCAGACACATGATGCTTCCTACATTCTTGCAAGATATCCTGCATTTTTTCCCACTGTACTAGAATGCTGAACAACAGCAGCAGCATGAATCTACCAAAGCAAAAATGGCCCAACAAAGCTGAATCTAACACACCACAGCTGCTTCCCAATATCAAAACTTACATATCTATAGATTAAATTGACAGTTGTCTAAGTTTCCTAATTTTGATCCTTGATCCTTTCCTAATTTTGTTCCTTCATCCCTGGGAACAACATTAGTTGTTGTGCATTTTACAGCAGCAGAAAAAATTGTGGCAACATGCCACTTCAAAAATTAGTAATGTGTAAGGTTAAACTTTAGGCCTTCACCTTTAAATTGTGATCCTGTTAAAATATCAGAGGAAGGGAATTGGATTTAATCATTCTGTTACCTTTTTGTTTGGTGGTAAACAAGTTGGTATGCATGACTTAACTGTTCAAAGTTTGTTTTTCCCAGATGGATGTGCCTCCAAGGATGAACATAGCCTTTGAATTACATTTCGCAATTGTCATTGCCTGCATCCTTGATTACTGAAATTAAGAATGGCCCAGACTCTTATCTAAGAAGAGCAGGGTGGAGAGCTAGGTAAATGTTTCTTCCCTTGGCCTATCTCCATGATGGGACAGGGAGGGTTTGTTTGCCTAATCAGCCTGTGATCTGAGGGTTTGTTTTGCAAAAGAGCATGTGGGGCTGGTGTCCTTGGGTTCCAAGCCTGAGGCAGCAGTGCTGAGAAAAATGTAATTGGGGTCCATACTTAATATTTATAAAGAGGACATAGAACTTTTCTTTTTATAACTGAAGCCAGTCATGCAGCAAAGCAAAAGTAAGTCAGAAATAAGTATTTTATTTATAACTCAGTGCACTAAAAACCAACCAAAGAACCCCAAATATAGTCCAGTTCAACCTTTGTTTTATGTCACCATGTAGCACTTGCTCTTCCTCTTCTCAAAATGACAGTTCTGGGATCTTGATGTCGACCTGTGGAAGAGTGATTCCCAGACAGAGCATCTGGCTCCTTGTATGAGTCCTGAGGCAGTCAGTTGTGTTGGGGGCCATGGAGCTGCCTCTGGCTCTGACATGTGGTTGTGTGAGCCACTTGAGATGGGGCTCAGTGGCGGTTCTGCTCCTCTGAATGCTACCTTGTTTTGACTTTCCCATCTGAGTCAGTTTGCACTTCTTAATTATTTTTGTAGTGACCATTCCCTTTAGGAGGTATTGCCCTTCCCTCCCAGCCTTTTCTGTTCCTACAGCTGGGTGCAGTAAGAGCAATGCTGTAAACAGGACCCTCAGCCTGCTGAGGGGCCCAGCCTTTCTCAGTGCTACATCTGATGGAATTACTTTTTTTCTTTGTCTTTGCTTTGCAATTTAAAGCACAATACTTATGACTCCTACCCCTGTGTGTAAGGAGCTGTCTTCCTCAGACAAGAAGGATATGGATGTTGAAGGCATGAAGGTGGAGGGGATTTTGTACAAGTAATTTGCACAAAAGGAGGATTTAAGGATTTGACTCCTGAAGAGGCTTTGATTGCTAGCAAGGCCAGAGGAAGAAAACATTTAGTGTGAGCTCTGTGCCATGACTTCTGATCTGGTGTGGGAGTGGTACAAAGCACTGTGCAGAACGGAGCCCCTCTGGTCTCAAGGCTGGATACTGCACATACATCCACATTGGCACAGAATTAAACACAGTCCTTCCTTTTAGTAACTGATGTACAACAGTTTTACATGCTAATTAGATTCATGTCATGACCTGGCTTTCACTTATAGACAGGTCCTAGACACAAGAGCAGGTCCAAGAACAGAGATTTTAATCCCCATCCCCATCCAGTCTGGGCCATTTTCCTAGATCAGAGCTGTTAAAGCTGCGAGTGCACAAGGAGGGTATGTAACTCAATTACAGGCGAGAAGACTAAACCCAGCTGCAACTGATGTGGAAATTGGGTATGGCTACTGCAAATCACTGTGGAATTATACAAGCTGGCATTAAACAAGCAGCAGGGCAAATTAGCCCTGCACTGAGCTGCATGCTGCTGTGCTTACACAGCTACTGAGTTAACATGTCTAAATGCAGCACATCTATCTCTACATATTGCTGCCTTTTGCTTGTAGCTATATCCAGTGGGGACCAAAGAATAGGAATTGCTTAAAATATCTGGTCTGCCTTTCTGCAAGTTTAGTGTCTTCTCTCATCTCAAAGCTCAAGAGACTATTCTGAAGCAGGGGGAAATCTTGTTTGTAATTAACCAGCCCTGGCTTGTGTCCCCAAGGCCACTTTTCTGCAGACTGATTCCCTGGAGCTAGAGCCAGAGTGCTGCATTTGTGCTTTGGCATGGGGCATGCTGCGGTTGCAAATCCTGTTTTTTTAACTGCTAGAAGCCATGAAGCACTACCCCATGAGTAGTAGCATGGTACCCAGGAAGAGGCAAGAATTTCTTGGCCTGGATTCAATTCCATGCTCTAAGACTGGTACTTGCAGAGAGCACAAAAGGTGTGCAAGATGCAAGTGGAGAACGCTTAGGGATGCAGAAGAGAAAAAGGGTTTACAGGCAAAAGCACCTTTATAAAAGTAAGCAAAGTACCAAAATAAAACAGTGTAGTAAGTACTTTTAACAAGAAGTACATAAACTAAGAGAGCATCCATTTTCCTTGAGAGAGTACCAAACTTTTCAAAATGCATAGCCTTGATGTCTCTTTTTGGCAGTGCAACAGACATGTACTGAAGATTTTTTAGAAATTATACCCAAAACACTAAAAGCTGGATCTTCCAATTAGGTGTAGACCAGCACAGCCTGTTTGGTAGAAGTCAGGACTAACATTAAAAGTCTGTTAATAACAAAGTTTCTTGCCCTACTGTAATTAGCACTATGTGATTTTCCCTTTTGCTCCTTCCTAAAAAATCAGTAATTTCAGAAGTAGTCATAAAGGTCAAAATATAAAACAAGAGCTAAGGGTCTTTCTATATGATAATAATTGCTGACAAGTGGCTTGATGCTTAGATACACAAATACTTTTTCAGGCAGCTACTCTGGGGTGGGCTTAAAAAATGTATTTTGCAAAAAACTCACAGCTTCTTTGTCAAATGCTTCATTTTCATATAATTTTTGACTGAGCAGAGAAAGACCATCTTTAAAGGGGCTGGATTCCCCATCTGGGGTCAGTGCAAAAGAATGGAACAGATTTTTTTAATAATTATTTATAAGATGTCTGCTTTCATAACACTGTTCCTTGAGTGTCAGACGTTCTCGGGAGCTCTTGGCCATCAGTAATGATTCATTCTTTGAAAAGCACAGAGCAACTCTTAAATCCATGTATGTTTCCCACCCTCCCCATATTGTCCATCTTCTTTTGGTATGCTCCAAGCAAACTGCTGAGGACAGGGAATTTAAGGCTTAAGGGTAACAGGAACAAAACATTTCTTCAGGTCTCTCTGCAACTCAGGTGCTCTTTTCAATGGAAGCATCATTGGCAATGTATTTGTAATATTTCTTTTGATCCTACAGCCCACCCTGCCACAAAGCTCCTCAGAGGTGCACCCTGGGCATTGATATTACCTCACTCACAGTCTAGTGACTGCTCCCTTCTGTCATAATTCTTATTCATAGTTTGGTGACTCTAGTGGCCCCAATCATTGTGCAAGGTTGCTGCACAAATCCTTAGGGTTTATCTAGAAAACATTTTACATTCCTAGCTTAAATGGCTTGGCTGATTGACTGATAGTGTAACAATATACTAGGCTGGACAGACCATTGATCCTCATTCCAGGACTCAAATGTTATTGTCTCTCTTTACATTTACTGTAAATGCTCCAGAAATGTTTGTGCTGTGCCGGGAGGGGTGGGGGGAAGAAAGTGCAGTGTCTACCTCTTTCAAACATATTGGGAACAACAATCTCAGCTACAAATGTAATCTAAACTGCCAACCTAGCTGTCTCTTCCAAGGCCTGATAAGGTTTATAGTCTAAGATGACAGTGAAAGATCCTCTTGCAAGACTACCTAAAGTAGTTTAAGCATCACCATGCCATTTCTTCATTAAAACACTGAATTTGAACAAGCAACTGCACTGGCTCTCCTGTTTCACAGTGCCAGCAGAACCAGGTTCATTTGAAGAGCCTCTGTCCTCATTAACTTCTTGGATTCCTACAGCTATACTTGCAAGAGAACATCTCACTATGGCTGGGATAGACAAGACAGGATCATAAACAGCCACAAAACGGTGGTTTTTTCTTGGCTTCTGACCATGGCTCCTAAAACTAGTAATTAAGATGTTCCAAGAATCTAAAGGAGTTTGCCTGTAAGGGAGGGAAGACCGGGTTGCTGGACATGTCCTGGTGAATGGCACCTGCCTACAGTGAACAAAGATGGAATTTTTGGCATTTTGTCCCCTATCATGAAGTGGTAGCAAGTTAAACACTGGATGAATGTGTCAGACTGGTGTATATATGCCTTTGTGAATAGAACTGTAAATACTTTAAACTGCAGTCTGCTCTATACTGCTTGGAGTAGATAAATGCATTGCTTTGGCTGTACCATTTTCCAGCTGATCTACAGAAAAACAGCGACAGACAATCCCCCCAGGAGCTGACCTGTAACAAGAACCTCTTGAAAATTTTCCATCAAGTTCCCAGCTTTTTCATTAAAGGTGTTTTGACTGGTTAGTAGTGTCCGAAGATCTCTCAAAACCTGTCTTTTTCACAGAAAAAGCAGAAAGGCTTGTTCACAATTCTTAGCAAAGCCAGCATATGTTGTCAGCTAATTGTTGGAGAGTGCTTCTTATGGAGATCCCCTCTCTGGGGATAGAGGTCAATGTTGCAAGGGAATGAGTAGACAAAGAGGGTAAATTCTGGCCAAGGAAGACCGAGATTGACAGGAAAATACATTCTTTTCTGAAAGCTGGGGATAATATCACATTTGGTCAAGTTGGAGGCACTTTTTTATCAAGAGGCCTACTAATTGGAAAGGTCAGCCCATCTGGAACAGGGCTGTCTGATTCAATGCCACAAACTGGCTTTACACAGAATTGAGGTTATACATGCTATCTTCTCTCTTTTCTGGCTGCTCTGTGCTTTAGCTCCCTTCTGCAGAGCACTGTGGAGGAAGGCACATGGAGTTCCATGCGAAAGCACCTTCGGGGCACAGCAGCAGAAATTTGAAATAAATGCACCACTAGAGGGCATCTGCTCATTCTCACAGCTGGAATGGAATTCTGTTCACAGCTGCAGAACGTCAGCGCACTATTTACAGCTAAAGGTATAAGGTCCTGGAGCTCAGAGCCTCCTGCGTATAATTTTTATTTTCTTTAATGAACACATCCTTGTGCTTTGTGTCCTCAAAAGAAGAATACACTGAAATGCGGTAATAAGCAAAGTTTAAGATGGTATATCAAGCTCTGTAGGTAACCAAAGTTTGAAAAAGATCATCCTGAATGAACAGAAATGGATATTTGCTTATTTTCCTGCAGGTTCAGAGAGAGCAAATGGGCTTTGAGAGAAAGAGGGAGGAACTCGGTTTGCCTAGTGCCCCAGTGAATGTACTTGGAATGAATTCATATAAAGATGCTGAAGGAAGTCAGGAGAATGTTCTCACTATCTAATACAATGGCCTTTTTTTGCTACGCTTTAATGCTTCCTGAGAACTAAAGAATTACATATATTTATAAATTTTAATTTACGCGTGCTCACTTCATGAGTTTGGTTGATTGCCTTTGCTTTCCTAAGTACTGCATGTGGCTGTGGCTTCACCATGGTACACTAGGTTTCATGAATCCTGGGGAGCTCATGTAGTAGCTGCAGAGCAGTCTTTGAGCCACACTGCAGCAGGAAGACCTGCACACAACTGCCTGAAGGTTGTCAGACACAGCTCACAACACATCAGTGTGGCTACTTGTTCAGCCATGGTGAATTGTTTTCCTTTGTGTGGAGACTTTCTCTCCTCCTCTCTCAAAGAGGTCCCAGGACAAGGGACATCAGTCCTTCCCTTCAACACTGCCATCTGCAGAGAGGAGGGAAAAGAATTTTATTTCAGCTCTAAAATAAAACTCCAATGGTCTTCACTTGACAGATCTGATTCCAGGTTAAAGATAATCCAAACCTTCCTGTCTAGTCCTCTCCAGGCTTGCTTTCTGCTGCTAAGGGATGATAGTCCTGCACTAGTGCAGGGTAAGCCTCATCCCTTCCCCCACTCTTTCTGAGCAGAAATCCTCAGACGTGCCATGCTGTGCCAAATCCTTTACAGTGGTTTTGTGATGTGAGTTAGTATCTGCTGGAGATGCTGAGCTGAGATGTGAACTCGTTTCACAGCGGGCTTGACCTGAATTCCCTGAAGTGAGAGTCTCGTCCTTTTACTCACTGAGCTCCCTCTTTTTGTACTTAATCAAATCCTAAATCCTCTGAAGTGAAAAAATGCACATTTTGTTTTCAATGACTTGCTGAAGCTGAATGCCTCTCACAACCGGCAAGGCCTATGAAACTAGTGTTTATTAAGGATGAGTGATTTCTCACACTTACTCTGTTTCTATCCAAGGCTGCTGACTTGGTCCACCTGGGTTTCAGAACTGAGATATCACATTTCCCACGTCTCATGCCTTCTCTATACTTGCCCTGCATTATTTATTAAGGCACTGAATGCTCCTGGGGTTCGCTGTCAGGCAGGGTCAGACTCCTTTGGGCTCACCTCTGCTGCTGGAGTGTTGGAAGACTGATGCACCAGCCAGTTTGTTGAGCAGACTGGCCCTGCAGCTGGTGCTCCAAACGGGAACTTAAAAGCTACTCAGTGAAGAAACTCAGAGGAAACTGGAAGTCAGAAAGTCAGAGCAGAAGTGAGGATCTGGGGTTTCTGCCTCTACAGGAAGATAAGCAGATTAATTGGTGTCTCCCTCAGAGCTGTTTTGGCTATCAATTCTTTCAGGACAGGCAAGGTTGCAATATCCCTGCTGGCAGTAACACTCTTAATGACTGAGTTGATCAAATCAGTGTCATCCATTTGGATCTTTCTTGCCAAGTTGGGCTTGTAAAAGAGTTNGTGCTGTGGGAAACGCTATTTAGTATTGAAGATTTATGGCTATTTCTAAACTGCTAATTGGATGCTCCCCTCTGAATCATTCCAGATCAAGCAGGTATGTGGTTAACTAAGGTTCTAATTTGGAAATCTGTTGTGCTGCCTTTTGTCCCAGTGAAAGAAGAGTTGTAGTGGCATGGCCTGCATGGACACTTTATTTTCCCTTCAACAATGATATTTCTGTTACTTAGGAGGAACAGTGGCTGATTACAATATGAGAAAAGTATAAACAGGCATTGGTGACTTGGGGAAAAAAAGTTCTATGAAAGATTACAGAGCTGTTCATTTTCATGGTGTTTCCTTATTTTCCAAGAGATAGGCAATGTGGCCCAAATCTCCCTGAGATGGTGAGGAGTGTGAGTGCTCCATTAAAGCTGGAGTTTGGATGAGACCACAGACTACTGCTAGCAGCAAAAGAAGATGCATATACATGTGGTTCATCCTTGGACTACAGAAGAGTGGCAGACACCTCCTAGATCTCGCAAGTCAAGTTTCGTATTTTAAAATTCTGGATCACTTCATTAATTAAAAAGTTATGGTTTTAAATTTGTTTCTAATCAAATACACTGTGGCACCGGGAGCTGGAGTGTTTTTTTGTCTGAACCCTATCAAAACGTGCTTCATGAAAACAGCTGGATCTCATGTTTGAATCTTCATAGCTGAACTGAATGTTTAGACTGTCTTTTCCCATCAAATGTGTGATTTAACAGTGCAGCAGTGGAAGAATCTAGGACAGACTCTGAATTGCAGATTTCTGTACTAGCTGTTTGCAAAGCAGGAAGAAAAAGAAATGACAGACTGCTGGCAAAAAAGTACACTACTACTACAACAAGCATACACCACATTCCATTTGATGGACCGCAGTGCCTATTCCCATAGAAAAGGGCTAGGATTCATGTGGATTAGTTCCTGGTGGAATGTGCATAGAAATCCAAATAGTCTCTTCTCAAACATGTTGGTTGCTATTCTGTTTTCTTCTAGTCACTTACTAATATTAGAAGCCGCAAACTGTGAAACCAAAGTCGCAGGAAAGGTATTGTGTGTTTGTAAAAAAAAAAAAAAAAAAAAACCAAAAAAGGCCTGTGTGGGTCCATCCTGCAGTCTTTCCTCGTGCAAAGCTTCCCATAGCCCTGTGTGTGTCTGTCTATGGCCCATGCACGTGGGTTCCCGTTTGCTACAAATGGCTCTGTCCCTTTTCTTCAGGGTCTGTCAGAATGAGCATCTGTACAATGTTCAGCTCTGCGCTTGACTGAAAGCTTGAGAAGTTAAAAGCTTTTAGAACAGTCTCAAAAAAAAAAAATCAACATCACGCACATATAACTAAAAACACACGAGAGATGAGAAAATGAGAAATAATGCAGCCTGCAGGAACATTTAGAACCTTTCTCTCTTTTTAGCAGTATCAGAGAGGCACAGCAAGAAAGGGACCTCTGGAATCCACAGGGTCCCTCTCAGAAACACAGAACATCTGAACAGTGCATGAGAGCTTAGGCTTCAGGGAAAACCTCCATGAAAAATAAAAGGAAAAGAAAGAAAAAGAAAAAAAACCCAACAGGGCTTTTGTTAAAGCTCTGTACAGATGCAGTGACAATTTGATGAGTCCTTCTTCTTTTTTTGCTTTCATGCAAATTGATAGCCTGCTCTTGGGAAAGGTCTACAGTGGTTGTGAGAATTCTATTGTCTGCTTGCAGTTACAAGCTGACTGGATAAGCTAAGAAACGCAGCACTGAGCATTGTGGAAAAGTGAAAAGGTGTTTGATGGTGTCAGGAATTCTATGTTACTGGTGGACACACACTCATAGGCTAAGGCTTATAGGCAAATTCACATCATTAAGCAAAATTGCAGCAGAACCAATGTCATGCCAGTGCCAAACACTCAAAAAGACACTAAGTTCTGCCTCACAGGGTCATGAGAGTATTATAATACTGCATAGCTGTTTCAGGCAACAATGTGCTGTTCTGATATGCTTTCTGGTTTTTTGACTTCTGTGGGTTGTGTTCTCACGGTTTGCCCTGCAACCACAGGGATACTTTTTGTATTCTTTAGATGAAAGCTGTTCCTTCAGCTTCTTCAAGAAGAAAATTGAGAGTGTGGCCTTTAAGAAAATGATCAAATGTGACAAGTGTTGCAGTAAAGTCACAAACAGTGAACCAATTTTTATTATGATGATTTGGCTTCTTATGGATAAGAACACTGTTGCACTTCTGTTTTGCTTGCTCTCTAAGGCCTTATGTGTATAAACCCTGCCTTCCCCTGTCGTACCAGGTTTTCTGACCCGAAAGAGGACAGTTAGACTTCTCAGGCATCGTTAGCTAGTGTTGCCTCTCTTGCCTTACTGCCTGTCAATATGGGAATAGATTCACTGCAGCATTAATGTGGATGAACATCTGAGCTTAAGCTGTTGTCGAGGGTGAGCAGTCACAGTACAAAACCAGTTACAGGCTCTGTGAGGGCATATGAGGATTTGTCCCCTGAAATTTATGAGTGTGGTAAGCTGAAGTGCTTGTGATCCTTTCCTAGTCCATTGTGAAAGGGTTTGTCTTTGCTTCCCATCACGGAATGCTACGGAAGATGTTGGAATACTGCTGACTACAAGGAACAGTTTTGTGCTCATTGCAAAGCGAGAGGGTTAAGAGAACCCCTTACTGAAGGTTTTACTTGGGAGTTCGCCCCCTAAGACAGGCCAGAGAGTTAATTATCCTCAAGTACCCCAGGTGTAACCTGGTAGTAGCTTTCCTGACAAGGGAACATGCAAAGTTAGAGAGTGTGAGTTAATTTTGCAGCTAATATGAGCACCTGTGAAAAAGTGGTGGTGACCATATTTTACACTTTATTTATGTGGCTTCTCTGTTGGGGAATTACTGTATTACTAGCAGAATGGTGAGAAATTCATAGGGAAATACCTTGGTTGGTTGGACTTGAGTACTTTGAACCTGGCTGTACATCCAAGTACCTTCCCTGCGTGTTTTGGTCCAGAGCGTGCTGGGTCTGAACTTCTATTGTCCTGAAACAAAAACAGTTTTTTACTCCTATGACAAGTAAATAAAAGAGGGTGCAAGACAGGACTGCTCTCATGTGGTAGCATTTCACACCCACAGGTGTGACAGGTATAAGTGACTGTACAAGATGCAGGACCAGGGAAAAGTAGGGTGGTTGTTATTAAGTCAAAGCTACAACCCGTGTCAAGGCTCTGAGCTTGTCTCTCCTTGAAAACCTTAACTGCTAGAAGTGTACAATAAAGCCTCAGTGGAAACTCAGCTTATACAAGCAAAAGAGTTCCATTACAAAACACCCTCTTTGCAGGAGTTTAGTTTTACACATAAAAAAGTAAGAATGAATTTGGTTTGGCCACCTGGAGAGACGGCCTATCCTGATCAAGTAAAATCATTTGAGGCCATGAATTAATCTGCTACTAAGTTTCTCCTATAAGCTCTCTAGGGGTTGAGAGTGCAGGGTATGACTGGCAGTTTTCTAGTACAGAAGATAGAAGTGCAGATAATGCTTGCAAGAGAGTTCCTTTGGGATTGTAGACGCCTGCATTAAATTAAATATGTTATTATGGCAAAGTTGGAAGTTCTGCCCTTATATTTTCTAGCTTTTTGCCAGCATGGGTTTTTCGGCACAGCTACAGGAAAGCCTTTCAAAGGAACCCACACACATTTTCTTAGCCTGTTAGATAAGACATCAGAGTAAGACTTGCAATATTTTGATTGCAGTACAGCAATCTGAAAGTTCACAAGGTGAGGAGCACTTCTCACCAAGAATATACACTGCAAACTGTATTTAGAAATAACATTTTTAATTAAAAACAGCATTTCTGATCCTGTTGGCAGTAGCTATGGGGCATAAGTGAAGATATATAATCTGACAGGAGATGTTTGGAATCTTGATGCAAGAGACTGCAAACCAGTCTCAAGCCTGCTTGAATAATCAAATTAAGAACTTCCCTTCTTAGGCATACATTTCTGAAGTGGCACATGCAGGTCTGGCACAGAGCACTCATTATTGCCAATAACAGCTAACATCAAAGGCTTTCCTGTTATGAAAATTTGTAAAGATGCAAATACAGACTCTTTGTGTAGATCCTGGCTGTAATTTCACAATATACCATTTTTAGTGGCACAACCATCTTTAAAAGTTCTGATTCCTTCTGGTTCCCAAAGCTTGTTCCTGTCTTTGTGCTGCAGTTATCTCTCTGCTGTGTTGCTATATTGCTTTAGAATCCAGGAGAAAAATAAACCAAACGCTTTTATTTTTGGTTGGGATTATTTTACTAATTTACTTTGCAGCACAGTCCCCTACACAGTGATAAGATGTGTGACAAACTGTGGCATGAAGGTGGCAATACATCATTAAGACATATATTAAGAGTGGGATTGGATGTGGGTGAGATCACCTTCCACCAGCTTTGTGATGGAGGCAGGGTCTTGCGAGACTGCACAGTACTGTGCAAAGTCTGTCATTGCAAGTCCCACCATAATCTCCTTGGCTCTAGGGCTTGTAAACCCAGCCCTGGAAACCACTGCGTAGGAGTGCCTTGCTTGGCCATCCCCAGCCATAACCCCGTTCTATCCAATCTGGGAAAATACACCTTGGATCCATTGCTTTTTTATGCTCTTTCTCTGAATTCAAGGATCCATGGGCTGCCAGACCCCTCCCAGTATAGCTCCTGCTTCTGTTGGGCTCACAGCATCACCTCCAATGGAAGCAATGGCACTCCTGCTACGAGCAGTGCACGGTCATCACTGCCTTGTAGGGTTGCAGCCCAGCTTTGGGCATTGCCTGCACTGAACTTACTACACGGAGCCTTAGACAAAAAAACCCCATAGGACCTGTGTGGGATTTGAGGCAGAGACTCATGCAATACAGGAATGGACCAGCCCATGGCCCAGGGCTTGTGCCTCTTGTAGTGACCAGTGGAAAGTAAGGGACCAGAACAAGAATCTCTGGCCCATTCACTGAGGCATGTGGTTCATCATCTTCCTGTGCTCCAGAGAGGTTTGGACAGGGAGGCAGAGGGGTATCTCTCTGGTGTGATGAAACACCAGAGGGAGCGACAATTCTTGGGCCAAGGGCTTGTCCAAGTCCCAGTCACTCATCCTACATGCCCGAGCCAGTGCAGGGGGGCAGGGAGACATCAGGATCAGGCTGTTCCACCAGAGCCACTGAGCAAATACATGTGATACAGCCTCAGCCCTTGCTCCCCCCACAGCCCCTTTGATGAAGGGACCTTTGTTTGCTCACCCTCCAAACCCTCAGATGCTCACTTGGTGACTTTACTGCCCTGTTACCCACATACCTGGCAGCAGGCATGCCCTCTCTGGCCTGTGTCCCAAGAAAGGGCCATCCAGACCTCCCTATGCATCAGGCAGGCAGCTTCAGAAGGAAAAGACACTATACACCCTTGACAGTGTGATTGCAGCTTATTTTAACACTGCTGGTTTGTCTCATCACTTGTCACTCACCATGTAGAACAGTAAAAACTAGAAAGCCAGCTGAGTGCAGTAAGTAAAGGCAGTAAAGCAGGATCCTGCACATTGAACTTGCTTCCCCATTGATCTTAGTGCATCTTGCCTTGCCAAAACTAAAGCAAAACACAGTGCTGTGTGGCTCTGAATGACCTACCAGCGTTTTGCTTCTACAGAGATTTTAATCTCTAATGAGACATGCAGCATTTGGAAGGGCTAATGTAAATGGCTCCCAGCTTAAAGGCATTTTTGGTTCTTTTTTCATCACTCGCTCCAGCAGTGTTCACCAGTGGAACAACTGGGACTGCTGCTCTCATTCAATGTCACCATCTTTACTGAGTATTCATCTTACTTCTGTCACTGTAAATTAGAGGCAGGTTTATTCCATTCAGCTTCCTATGCCTGATTCAGAAAAGCTACAAGAGTCACAGAGAAATCTGAAGCTCTTTTAGCTTCTTTGGAGTGTGTCACCATAAATCATCCCAGCCAAAAGGCCATATGCCACTTTGTGCTACACTCTCTCAGTTAATAAAATGCGTTGCATCTTAATGCCTTGGGGCAAAAGGATGAGTCTAATGGGTCATGCTTTATCTATTTCAAGACACCAGGTAAGCTGATAGTTCTGCATTAATGATGATTCCTTTAACTTAGTTCACACTAAAGAGACACTGAAGAAATAGTTATAATATTTTTATGGCGGTTCAATGCCTTTCAGCCACTGCCTCAAAATGCATAGGAAAGAAGGATAGTAAATTAAAAATCACAACATTTTGCAAATGCATAAGCAGATATGTTCCAGGCATATTTACAAACCTCAGACGAGTGTTTCCCTTGGATTTCTTAAGCCTTTCACATTTACCTTTTCTAGCTATCCTTGCACAAGGTAGAAAAGTTATTTCACTGAGAAGATAAAAAGAGAACCAAAATCGCCACTTAATCACAAGACTGAAAAAATCAGATAACTTCTAAACTCATAAATTAATACTAGAGATAAAAATTGCAAGGTTTGGCAAAACTGATAATAAAAATAATTTTTACATTTTCATTCAGAAAGGCTATCAGGGCAGACCTCATTTGTGTTGGATGCTATAAAAATATAAAAGAAGGCTGTTGACAATTTAAAAGTTTCTCCTAAAAGAGGTAGAAAATGTTATTTTTGGCATCATTTAAGGAGCTCTCTATTAGCTCAAGAAAGGCAGTCCAGTGTACAGAAGTGTTCACAGGTAAGATTTCTCCTTTTAGATTTTATACACATTTTATACTTTGCACATAAGGCAAAGTGAAAATTAATGTAGGTTCTCCTGACAGGTTTAAACAATTATCTTTCTTATAGCATTAAGCTCATTTTATCCCTGAACTGTTACCCAAAATAAGTGACAGGGAGCAATTAAACCATTTGTCTTAATTTAGGATCCTAATGCACACCCATGGTCAGAAGAGCCCAAGTCCTTAATTTTCATCAGTGCTCATTTTTAAATGGTTTAATGCTGCCTCTGATTGTCAAGTGCTAAAATATGAATCTTCACACTTGTGAGTCACTGATGTAACTAAACTGTGACTTTAGCATCAGAGAGTTTCCTGGGAGTGATGCAAGCTGAGGCCATGAAAACATCTGAGTCACGATTTCCGGGGTAATTCTAGCCCACCTTTGTCAAAACTGAACAAACTCCCACATTCTCCTTCTTTGCTTCACCAGCAATCCCCAGGAGCTCCCTTTGGTGGTGACTGGGTGGTTGACATCTTGATTTTGGGCTTTTTGTCAGGGTGAAAATTACTCACTGCTCCTGCTTCTTCTGACAGCATCAACACTGGTTTCCATAAAGGTGTTAAAATACATATCTTCCTCAGATAGGCAAATTCCTCTTGACAGAACATCCTCAACCAGTGGGTATACAGGTGAGTGGAAATACGAACAGGTACAGTTTTGCTTCAGGTCTTAGGCCTGATATCTGTGAACACTTTGTGTCTCACACTCCCCCAGCTAGATGTGTGATGCAAAGGGCTGTAGCTACAGCCTTAGCTGGACATTATGAGAAGCAAATGCCTGTCTGTAAATAAGAAAAGATGGAAGCTTTAAATCAGTAGACCAAAAATATTGTCTCTGGTGTCGGTGTAATGAGCTAACTACTCATTTTCTCCCAGTAACAGGGAAGAAAATGAGGGGATGTTTTGTCACAGTGAAAGAAACAATAGAAACATCTTTCTCCCACACCATGCAAATTTAGGAAGAAAAAATCATCAGTAAAGTTGAAGGAAACAGCTTTCCTTTCTTTCTCAAGTCTCAGCTTCTGGAATCTTCTTAGATTACCTGGGTTGGAAACATGGCTATCTAGACTTTGTGATGAGTTTTTCTTTGCATTAGAGGTGTGGGAAACAAACCACATGGAGGAAGGAGATAGGAAGTCTAAGTGCAAGAGGATGGATATTGTCCTCATAATGGCCTGTTAAACCTCACAGCTGGGATTAAGCGCATCCTTAGCTGCACACATTTTCTCCAGAAAAGCATTTTTCTGGAACAACTGCTGTTAGTAGCAAGTGGGACTGAAGCCCTAAGGTACTGCCTGGTGGCAGAGGAAACTGCGGTCCACAACCTCCTTGGGAGCCATGGCACTTCTGGCCCAGGAGGCATTACCAAGCACAGACAACAGCACCTCATTTTCCCACTCCCTCCAAAGCAAATCACAAGTCCCTCAAGGGGTTACTCACCCTGATGCCTTCACTAGCTCTCACTGGAAGTTTTCCTTTGGAAAGATGGATTTGAAATGTTCACTCTCTGACTGCACTCTTGTGTTCAGACTCTGTTTCTTGGCAGGGCTGTGGATGCAGCCTGGCAAATTAATGTTCCTACCAAGTATGAAAATCAGGGAGGAAAATGCTTTTGAAATACCTTCTCCCCTCAACTGAAGATATGTAACTGTGATTAGCAACTATAGAACTAGCCACTGTCTATGTTACATCAGTTATAACTTTCATTTTTTCACACTTACATTAGATATATCTGCTCACAAATGGAGAACGAGCCTAATCTCTTCTACTTTCTGTCCAGCAAGTCAGACATAGTACAATTATATTACTACCAAATCTATAAAAATAATTGTGCAGTTGTGGTTATTAGTAATAATATCTGCACCAGAGCCTGAAAATTAATTCTGCTGCTTTCAGGAATGAGCCAGTACTTAACTCTCCTGGAAGCCCCTCTGAAGGATTTAACCCCATTGTTTTGGTTTTGGTTTTGCAGAAAGGATGACTAAAGAGATCAATCTAAAATTAGGGTCAGATAAGAGAGTTCACAATGAAAATAGTTCACAGAGTTATCTGCATCTGATAACAAAGAGTTATGTGCAGTCTTGATGACTTCAGTTACACCATGCATGGGTACAGAGATCTGGTTTTGCAATACTAAGCATAAGGACCAAAGGGTTCAATAAAACTTTCTCCAAGAGCAATTTCTGAAGGACGCAGTCAAGCCTATTAATGACTGGTTTCTTGCTTGCACTGAGGTCCTCAGTGGTCTAAAGAAAGCCTTTTCTTCCTTTCTAGAGTTAGCACTTAATTTTTTGCTTTGGGTTTGGTGGGGGTTTTTTGTTGTTTGTTTTTGGTTTTTATGGTTGGGGTATTTTTTTTTTTTTTGTACTCAACTGCTTGCTTTAGGCCAGTCCATTAAATAACTAAAAAAACCACACAATAAACAAACCCATACAAACAACAGAATATCTAAAGGGAATGATTATTCTGGGAGACACCCTTAACATTTTCCATAGTCTGACATCTACACCCCGTCTGGGCAAAGTACACACGTAAATATTTTTTATTAATGCTGAACAAAATTGATATCTAACATCAAAGCATTTATTTCTTTGCAAGGGCTAGCCATACACCAGAACTGTACTTTGTATTTTGATTGATGGCAAAATCTACAGCAAATAGCTTAATAACACAATAATATTGATTGTACAACTAAAACACCGCCAAAAGTTGGTTCTCTATAGGCTGCAAATGAAGTTAATCAGAATCTTCTGTGGACTTCAGGTGAGGCCCCGAATTTACTAAAGAGTTAAAAGTCTTTGGGTGGAGATGTTGGCATTTGGCTACAGTGAAAAGTGGAGTAGAACACCTGGAGACCAGTACCAGCAGCTTTACCTTATACAGGTTTGGGGATTTGCCTTTCAGACTAGGATGAGGTATCTCATAGAAAAATAAGAGGCAGTATTTATTTCTTGGAACCTTTCCCCATGTTTAGCACTGCGATCTGCATGAGAAAATAAGCCTGCTTCCAGTGGTGTTGGTGGAAAAATAAATCATGCACCGTGTCTTGCTTGTATACAGCAGTATACATAGTACCTTAGCATGTGACTGTACCACTGGTCCCTGCGCAGCCTCCTTGGAGAGTTAGCTGAATTTGAATGGTCCCAAATTGACTTTGAAAATAATATTTCTTTGAGGAGAATGAAGTGATGTAGTTATGTCTTCAGTTGTTTGTTTGCTGGCAGCTGTTTGCAAGACTAGTTTAGTAAGGAAGTGGAATTCGGGTAGTTTTACCTGGGCAGTAATAACCCGCAGGACTTCTACCAGCCTTCTCTGTCTTCAAAGTCCTCTGCAAACACAGGCTGATTAATCACACTGATGACTCCCGATAGACCATCGTGTTGGAAAAAAAAGGGTTTCGTTCTGTTGGAGAAAAAGAAAAAAACAAGGTAATGAGCCATTAAAAACACAATATCCATTTACTCCCACAGTGTCTAAATAGACTGAAGCTTCAAGTACCTTATAGGTACACCCAAATCTTTAAACATTGGTGATTCAAGGAGTTTTGTTCCCTCTCCCGGTGCTTCAATCTCAGTTAATTTTCCTCATTGTCCTTACATTTCCTAGCATCTGAAAACTTCAAGGCTGTGGAGAAAAAAAAAAAAAAAAGAAAACAGCTGAGGAATTCAACTTCTTTTTCACCCGGCTGTTAAGGTAATCACCACGCTGTTGTTTTGAGAGGAGAGCCAGACGGGCTGGAACAATAGCAGCGTGTATAAACTTTCCCCATTCACCTCAAAGGGCTTCAGTTCTAACACCTCATTAAGATGGTTTAAATGCTAAAGCTGCCGTTTTGTTGTTGATTATCATATCAGAAATCTTCACCTAACGTACTCAATTAGTACAGCTGCAAGCCCTGTCATGTCTTCATGGAGGAGGAGGAGGTTTCAAGTTTAAGCTATCTAAAGACTGGAATCGCAAGTCAAGTGCTCCTTAAGGCTGGTGGTCCGCTGCTGGCTTTGTCAATGCTTGTGGTCTTTCTTTTCTACTTTTCTTTTGTCATTATTGTTCCATAGTCATAATGTTGTTTTATCCCATGTTGAATTTGTACCCACATAACACTTATCATTAAGAACACGGCTGTATCCCTGCTAGAGGTAGTAGTTAATGTTTTCATGCAATTCGGTGTGATGTATAATTTTGAAGAGTGAATTTCTTCCTCTTTCTTTCCAAAGACTCATTGTCATAGGCGCTGCTAAATTCCTCCTTCATATCTTGTTAGAGTGATTCGAGCTCAGTTAAAATGAGGCTTTATTGGCACGACAAGCTACACAAGCGTCACCGAAGTGTTAGGGAGAAAAGAATCACGCTGCTCTGAGCATGAACAAATGTCAAGTGCTTCGTAATACAACAACCAAAATAATACAAACATATCAATATACAACCATCAATCAGAAAAAGGAGGGGTGACAAAGGAAAGGTCCAGGACCTGAGCCCTAGTTAGTCCCAGCTCTCTGGATTTGCTGGGAACCAACCTGAGGTAGCTCTTCATGAGTGCTGAACTGCGCCTAGCACTGGTGGGATGTAAAGTGGCCAGGGAAGGGTTGTGTCTGAGCAAGGAAAATGCCAGACCTGGAATACCTGCACTGTGATTTGTGAATTCCCTAAATTGCAGTCAAATGCCATCAGTGTCAGTGTGCTACAAATACTTAGCTAAGGCAGTTTAGGAGACTGAAATTCATTAGCTGTCTTTAAATAAGCAGATGGACAGATAAGATCTTTATCACAATTTGCCTATCCTATATGCTCTTTCTTTCTGGATACCCTGACCATCTGCATTTTTACAAAGTAGCACATCTAAGGTAGCATCTGGATGCTGTCTGAGAGAAACTATATGTGATAATTCCAGATTTTTTTGCCACAATAGCTTGCCCTTTTGGCCCCTTGCATCCCCAGGTTGTTTAGTTTGCATTTAAATATGCGTAGCATATCTCCTCTGCCTGCAAATGGCACTTAACTGAAATTCAAACACAGCTCCTCTGGCTTGGAGAGTCTCTGCACTTCTCATTGCTGGAGAAAGGACTGATGTTTTGAAATGCTTCACTACCACTGTTGGAGGGGGACAGTAGTCTGGGTGGACTTAGATTTGAGCAAGGCCATTCTTACATTTTGTGTCACTGTGACAAGCACAGGTGAGCAGTCATTTCCTGCTGCGACTGAGTTGATTCACATTTGCATAATCCCAGTTTGACCATCCCAGCTCCTGCCTAGGCTGCAGTTTGAAGAAATAATTTAGCACAACTTCTTGGGGTTGTGCTCCAGTATAAAGTTTTCCTCATCTACAGGTACTGTGGCCACCTGTTGTTAGCACTTGCCAGTTTATCTAGCGTAAACAGAAAGTAATTCTATTCAATCTAATTGTCAGCTTGTCTGTTGACTCTGCTAACAAACAAAACAGTGTCAGTTACTAAGAATATTTTTAGGGGAGAAAAATGGAAGTAGGGGAGAACAAAGCAGATTTACAAGGTTCTATACAGGGACCACTAATCCCTCTGACACTGTACACAACCAGAGCTTAAAATACAAATGATCTTGTATGTAGCTGCTCTTGTACAGTGGAAGACTTCTTCATGACTAGGTCATCTCATCTTTCTCTTCCCACACGGACCGTGTCAACTAACCCCAAAAGAAATAAGCTAGCTGTTATCATGATCTTACAGTGATCTTTTACATTTTTCTGGTTCACAATGACAGACTCTGGGCTGGAGTTTAAGCAATGAAGCACACACAATTGATTTCACATGGCTGTGAAAGCTTGTAGCATGTGCCACTGACATGAGACTCCTTTGAATTGAGTAATGTGGTGGCTGCAGTGCTGAAATGAGCTCTGCTGAACTCTTTTATTTTCCTTCTTGAAAATGTTCCTTCAAGCTCACCCTAATCTACAGTCCAGTTTTCTCTGCATTGCAGGATATATTTTTACCTACTGGACTTGAGAAGTGAAACAGTTCAGTGGGAGCAGCTTACTGCAAGCATAAAGCAAATTCAAAAAGGCCCAGATAAACCAAAAGCAAATTCAAAAAGGCCCAGATAAACCAAAAAACTTGGTTTGTTTAGTCAGCTGTTGTCATATAGACTGAAGTTCACCTATGACAGCAGTTGTTGAGGAATGATCCAGGACGATTATTTTCAAGACTGTATACGTTTTCATTTAACCATCACAGATTTTGAAAGAGGATTAAAAAGGAATGAGTCCTTTGAAATAAGAGTTTCACCATGAGTTTTTTTTAGTATGGACTCAAAGTATGGTCAAACCATGCTTAGTCTAATTCCTAGTCATTAACACATCAAGTACAAATTTCTAGTCCTCACGCATGTTGGGGACCATCTGTGAATAATGCCTTGTTTGACTAGAAGTGGTCCTTGGGTGACTCAGTATTCAGCAGTATGACTAAGAATTGGAGTCAGGTCCCCAAACACTGAAGAAAGAATCTTGTATTCTTTGCATGTCAGTTGCGTGCACCAACCATCATTGAATTAAAGATGACCAATTGCTAGTCCTGCAACAAGAAGAGTTTCCACTGTGTAGGTGGTTTTTAAGATATTGCTTCTCTCATGGGGAATTGCCATTTCCCCATGCACTAACATACGATTTTCTTAAGACTAATCTGAGAAGAAACGCTACTCCAGGAAGAATCAGACTACCACATTAGTTTATAACCTAAAAAAAAGCAGGAAACACAGACCAGTATAAAGCCTAGAAAAGGGATTTAAAGTACATCTTTTATGGTATAGAATGTAATTAAGAAGTATTTACTTGTATAGATATGGTTTGTTAAGGGAGGGAGTAAATCAGGGGAGGAGAAGGATCTTTACATCTCACATTTTTAAAATAATGGTTTCTTGTAAAAGAGAAGAAAGGACTAAATTTACAAAGAAACAAAAGAGAAACTAGAGTGAGCAACAAGATGGGGAGGAAGGAGAGCTTTGTGGTTATAACACTCAACAAGGACCAGCTCAGTAGATCTGGGTTCACTTTCTTGGTCTCCCAGAGGTTTCTTGTCTTTGAGCAAGTCACATCTTTTTACTTCAGTTTTCTCTATGTGAAACAGTGGAGCACTTCATTTGGGCTAAAATCTCTTCTGGGCTGGGCTTCTTCTTCATCTATGTGTACCTGTTACACATAGCTCTTATTTTACAAATAATACATCCTAATATCCTTAAAGAGTTTAGATGAACTTATACATGGTTTTGTAGAATTCTTCTTATAGATTGGTTTTTGATAATCCAGTAACAACTTGATGGTGTCATTCTTCCCAACCCTCCAGTACAAAGTCTCATAAAAGTGGAGAACTTCCTCAGAAGCAGATGAGGAAATACAGGAGGAAGTGCAAAGACAAACACATCAGAAAATATATCCCGTTTTTGCAAGGTAGGGATCATTTATTCTTCTCCTGTACCTCCTGGTGTAGTTTTTCTAGGTACCAATCAAGTCTTTTTATTATAAGAGCTGCACCTTAGCCTTGCAGCACCTGTCAAGGTGCAGAAAGGGAAAGCAACACCTTCCATTAGTGAACAGGTGGAACTGAAGCACAGGATAAATTCAAACTCAGATTACCTGGGAACTTAGCAAAAAAAACCCCAGGAATAAGCTTGACTCTCTGCAGTCTGTGCATCACTTTACTCCCTAAAAGTTTACTTCAGCTCACCTAAATTTAGACAAAAAAAGTATACAGATGCAGTAGAAAATCCTGGTGAATGGTGGAAGGAGTAATTTACCCTAACATCTAAATCACCATCACTGGAAAAACATCTATTTTGCAACTGAATATACAAAGAACCTCAATGAGATGTTCAAAATTATGTAAGTAATTTGCTATACCATTTAATTTTTTCATTGTATAATTATTTCTTCCTCAGAAACAATCTTTGCTACATAGCAGTGGTGTTAAATGCTACAATTTTGACTTAGACATTGACGGTATTACTTCTATTTTGACAGTTGAAATAGATGTTATAATTAGATAATTTGTCAAATCCCAGCCAAGAGTTATTCTGAACTCATGGTTCTAGACAAGTGAAGGAAAAGACCTTGAAGTACTTGATTTTTTCCCCCTATGAATCCTAAAATACTCTCTCATGTAAGTTGGAAATCTTAAACACGTTGCTGGTTGTGTGAAACTGCTTTAAAATTCATTAATCATTAACAAAAATAGGGTGGCAGGAAAAACGTAAGAGTGAGACAGAGAAGATTTGACCTGATGTTATTAATATCAGGGGAAAAAACCCCAGAAATTTAACTGTGTGCCATGCACTTTCTCGCACATCCACTGTGTTCTACAGAGCTCTCTTGGTTTTAAGGTAGTCTAGTGTTGATAATTTCCATTTTCTGTTTATTTATTTGTTTTCCTTACAATTATTTTATCTAAGCTACAGTCCCCCTGCTATCAGAAGCATTTACTTTCATTTTCACTTCCTGGCATTTTGAACTAGGAATTTAAAGTGTCTGAATCACTGCAGGAACCTGTAGATTGCTTTCAGTAATGTATAGTTCCTCCATTAAAAAGAGAAAAAAAAGTGGTATAATTTTGTATCTTGGTGTATCCTTTGGTGTAGTTTTTCATCTTCCATCAGACTGGTTTTACTGTTGTTGATATCCCTATGCAAAATACAAGAAGAAATAAGCTCACTGTGGAAATAATGGCATTAAATAGAAAAGCTTCTTGTAAATGGGGAAAATGCCTGACAAGGGAGACCTGAAATATTTTGTTTCTTGGAACAGCAAACTGATTATATTAAAAAAAA
>WBMY01014342.1:1826476-1882285 GCA_013397315.1 Donacobius atricapilla
AAAAAAAAAAAAAAGTAAGGAAAAGCTGAAAGTGAAAACTGGGGGGAGGAAGAACAGTGAAAATTGGGCAGCAGTCTATATAGTTACATATATAATATATTTCCAATGACTATAACTTTAGGTGTTAGTTAAGACGAGTTAATGAAATAGCACAACTCCATTTTATGTTTCATACAGAGAATTTTATGCTTTAATAAAGAGATTTTTCTAATAAATGCTGATTAAAACAGTAGTCAGTAAGACAGCACATTCATCTCTATATTGGTACTACAAAACAAGAAGCAGCCTAAAACATTTTAGCGTCAATGACTTTTTTGCTATTCTTAATCCCTTTAGGCAACAGCACTTTCTGCAGCCTGTGTTTATGTTTCAGCACAGGCTGCAAAGAAATAGCTCTTTGAATGCATTTCTGATAGTGTATCCCTAAGTGCATCTCTAACACGATTCATTTACTGATACTTCTAACTGAAAACCCTTCTCCAGAGTCTACGTAATATTTATAAACAACATGCCTTTCATTTTTTAATTACCAATCTCCCAGTTGTCCCAAGTGTAGCTTCATAGTGCAGCTAACCATGCACAGCTGCGACCTTGCTCCAGGTACTGAGCTCAATGCTGCTCATGTAGGAATAGTCACACTAAAAACCCCAAACAAGTTGCTCCTCCTTGGTATTGTTTGCTCCTGTGGGGCTTATCCCATGTTTCCCAGTCCTGCAGGAACGTGATCTGCTATGGGGGACTGTGCTAACGAACTAGTAAAACGTGCCTGGTGTTGACCCACAGGGAAAGTCATGGACACGTGCTGGAGAACTGTTGGCATTCCAGCGGCAGGAATGTGTTGGCAGGCAGTTTTACTGCAAAGTGAGTAGGTTATTAACTTGAGTGAGAAAAATTAAAGCAAACTTTAAGTTCTTCAGTGGCATTCTTAGCTGAAAACACCAAAACCATAGCTAAGATCAGGTCACGGGTTTCTGTGTATTAATGGGGCTACTTGGAGGACAACAGTGGAGCACTAGGCTTGTTTAGTTCTGCAAGAAAAATATGCAAAAAATGGCCAGCAAAACCCCTGAATTGTGATCTTAAAGCATTTTCTGCCCCCCTAGAACACTACCACAACAAAACGAGCAAATCCACGTGGCTGTACTAAAGACATGAGAAAGATAAAAGGGGAAACAAAATTACTCTACAAGCACTGCCACATCGATTGTTCTAGAGAAAACACTGTGTCATGTCAGTGATTTGCTTAATTTAAGAGACAAAAGACCAGACAAAAACCTTTGGACTCTGGATCATGTAATCCAATGCTTTGGGTTCTCTGTTGCTAAAGTTGACTTATCTTGGTTTATGTCTAAACATGTTTCTGATACAGTTTCTCTAACGAGCATAAACCTGATTTCCGGGTTTTTCTTTGAGAACTGTGCTAATCAAAGGCTATTAATGAGTCTTTGTTAGACTCTGATTCCAAAGGACAGTAAATCCAGTCAGAGGGTTTCTAGTACAAGTGTTGTGCTCACTCTGCAAGGATTAATTTTTTCAAAGAAGTGGTCAAGGTAGCTTTATCTTGGCAGGCTCTACACTAGATCAGTTACTGTCTGTCATGTTGTGAGGAGTCACAGCCAGCACTTACAGCAATGTACCACATATCCTGGCATCCTTTGAATTTGAATGGAGTAAGGATATGGATATGTACAACTGGTGGGAACTAGCTAGTGATTTTTAAGACCACGCTATATTATGGACTTACTATTTCATTTTCCACATCCTGTGTATCACGAAGTGTTATGTATGTGTCCATATGTCAAAAGTTTGCATTCAGTGGGAACTATTCTGATTTAAGTCAAGATATGCATTTTAATAGATATAGTTAAAAATATGTGAATCATATAGATCCTGCCTTAAGGAAGGGATATTTTAGCTTGGTAGAAATTGATGAGAAGCAAATTTGCCTCCAAACACAGCATAAGCATACCTCCCACTAGAATATTGTACAGCATTCTTCTGCCTGCATGAGGACAATGCAAAAGAGGCTGGAAAAAGCACCTTCCAGTGAAGCACTTTTAAATCAGTTCTTTAACACAAGAAAAATCAAGAGTTTTTGTCATGTAAATATGTATAAGTCTTCAACCCAACAAGCAAACAAATAAAAAGGTTCAGTGACTGAAAAGGAAAGCTAAGTAAATTCATGCTAGAAATAAGATGTGCTGCTTAGTTGGTTAAATTTTGAGGAGAATAAATGATTGGTGGAAACCCCTTGCAGCAACTGTAGAATTTCAACTTCTTGGTGTTTTTATACCAAGGCAAGGTGTTTCTTTAGAAGATTTGTTTAATCACATGAGTGTTCCTGGGGTCAATTTAGGTGCAACTCTGTGAGACTGAGCAATATATATAAACATTATATAGCAACTTGTAGGCTAGATGAATAACCTCATACTAACTTTTGCACAGTATGGGACTTTGTGCAGACAGGGTTTTAGCCGGTTTGGTTGCATTGCTGTGAAAAGACCTCATGACATTTACTTCAATGAGGGATTTGACCCATGCCCCTTTGCAGCTCTTATCTACAGCATGGAAACTTAAACTGCTGGATCAACTCTGGCTGGCAAGACAGAAATTTAGTACTGTCCTGTTTGTGGAGCTGTGGCTGTTTGAAGATTCTGTGAATAGTAGGGTAAAAGTGGGAATCAACATCCAATCTATTTGACGTATGACAATTTGTTGTGACAGTGTACAGGCCCATTCCTGGTCATTTTGCTCTCAGTGGTGCCTTGGAATTGCCATCTGCTTTGACTGGAACATGCCATTATAGCCTGGGGTGTCCCAGTGTACACAGCCTATGTAGAGCTACATCCCTATAGGTACTGTATTGGCCAAGATACTCACTGTGCCTTACCTCTGGCCTGAGCCATAAACCCAGATTAGGGCCTATAGTTTGTCTCTGGGACAAAACTATTTTGACTTCATCTGCACCAAGGTCTTATCCACTGTGGTTGGTGTATTGATCAACAAAAAATGTTGTATAATGAGGAACAAGAGTCAGGTGTTTTGTGCTCAGCAGTGAAAAGGGGGAAAATTTTGTTTCCAGGGAGCAGCTCAAAATAGAAGTGAGACTATGCTGCTTATCTTGGCTGTGTCACTGCCCACTGCTGTGCCTTGAGCAGCTGAAGGTACAGTCCTTAATGCAAGCTGAGGACTTTTATTCATTGCTTCTCAGTCATCTTATTCTTTCTGTTCCATGCAAAGCGAGTATTATTCTTGTTTTTTGATACTTCTTGTGCCTTGACAAAGCAAACTCCAAAGGCCATGGAGGTGAAAAATTACAATAATCATGCCTGGAGAAGACAAAAGTGTGAATAAGACTCTCAACAGAAGTGTGACTGAGACAGTGTTGAATATAGGGCAATATAGTGAAAGTGTTAATAAGCAGATTTACAAAGACAGGAAATGTGAGAAACAAAGGTAAGCTCAGGATCAAAAAGAGCAGATGGATTTCTTTCTTCAGACACAAAATGGCATCAAACTCTTAAAACTGCCAGCACACAAATTAATGACTTTTCCATAGTGGTCACCACTAGAGTGAAATGGAAAAGATAAATCAGATTAATAATAAGATTGATCCTCGCAACAAGGCAAGCAGGATCTTCTTAACTTAAATTTATATACAGTTAATGGATACATACCTGTATGTAATAGATATTACCGAAGACTTCTGAGTGATGAGAGAGTAGAAAGTTTCACTAACTCAGCAGAGGATCTCCATGGAGAGTTTGGTGTCCTGAGATAAGAGGCATTTTCTAAAAACCTACTGCTTGGCTCTGTGTCCTGGATTTTAAAATATCATTGTATTTTCTGATCACTTTGCACTGCTTCAGGTCACAAGGAAGCTGCTGCAGCCTCTAGTAGTGTTGGTAAAGGCAGCCTGCATCTTCAGCAGCAGAGACATCAAATCCCTGTGCTTGGAATTATGCCAGCATGGCTTTGTGTGCAGGAGGGCAGTTGCCTGCATAAGGTCCAAATACAATCATTACAAGCACCTTTTTCTGTAGGATCAGTTTCCCAGTCTGTTTCATGACCTTGCCTTACAAACAGTGCGTCAGCTCAGGTGGTTGAGGGAAGTTATGGAGCAGTATTTCTGAGTTTCTAGTCTTTGCTGAAGCAATTGCCTCTCCCATTCTCCTTAAATTTCTAGTGGATGTTTGTTATAAGGCCTTTGATGTGATCCCCTAAAACATCCTTCTCTCTAAATTGGAGAGAGATGGATTTGGTAGGTGGAGTGTTTTGTGCACAAAGAATTGGTTGGATGGTCTCATCCAGAGGGCAATAGTCAATCTCAAGAGTCCAGATGGAGCTGGGTGGGTCCAAATGATGTCCCTCAGGGGTCTGTATTGGAACCACCAAGGTACATACCTTCATCAATGACACAGACAATGGGATCAAGTGCTCCCTCAACAAGTAAGCCGAACAGCATCAAGGTGAGTGGTGCTTTTGACATGCCTGAGGGACAGAGTGCCATCCAGAGGGACTTGAAAAAGCTTGAGAAGCAGGCCTATGTGAATCTTACAAGGTTCAAGGATCCTGCACCTGGGTCAAGGCAGGCTCTGGTACCAACACAGGCTGGAGAATGAAGAGAATGAAGCCCTGCTGAGAAGGACTTGGGGTGGATGAAGAGCTAGACATGATCCAGCAGTGTGTGCTCGCTCTGAGACGGCCAACCATGTCCTGTGCTGCATCCAAAGTAACATGGCCAGCAGGGCAAGGGAGGGGGATTCTACCTCTCCACTTGAGTGAGATCCCACCTGGAACACTGCATCCAGCCCTGGGGCCCCCAGCATAAGGACATGGACCTGATGAAATGAGTCCACAGAGATAATCAGAGGGCTGGAGCACCTTTGCTATGAAGACAGGCTGATAGATTTGGGGCTGTTCAGACTGGAGAAAAGAAGGCTCCAGGGAGACCTCATTCCAGACTTTCAGAACTTAAATGGGATCTTTAAGAAAGACGGGGATAGAAACTTTTTACCCAGGCCAGTTGTAATTGGACAAGCCACAATGGTTTTAAACTAAAAGAATGTCAATTTAGACTAGATATTAGGAAGAAGTTTTTTATGGTGAGGGCAGTGAAACACTGGAACAAGTTGCCCAGAGAGGTGATGGATGCCACATACCTGGAGGTGTTCAAGGCCAGGTAGCATGGGCCTCTCAGTAACCTTATTTGGTTGAAGATATTCCAGTGCATTGTCAGATGGTTGTGAATTATTCTGTTTTTCTGCATCTAACCAGGAATTTTTTCATCCAGCAGCAGTGCTTCCCAGTATATTCAGGCCAACCAAAACTGATGTGTAGCTAGTTTAATAGGCCAAAGTGGTGCTTTAGGGTCTGGCTTATAAATGGATCAGATGGCTCAGCAAACAGTGGTGTGTAATGGACTATTGCAAACAAAACCAGCTCTGGCTACCTAAGCTCCCCAGTATGTGTCATTATTCTCAAGAGAGGGATCTGTTCCCCAAGGGCTCTTTTAACTGTGGTCATGGTTTGGCTATTAAATTGCACTAATTGGTTAGGACATGAAACACTCCTGGGATACCCCAGATTTCCTTTAACAGGGGGATTGAATATGAAAAAATATTCAGAAGACAGCCGTTACAAAATTAAATTGTATGTGATATTGGAGATCACTTCTACTCTCTGATTTTCACCTGTCAAAGCTGGGAGTTTGACAGCCACATTTTCCTATTTTTAATATACTTTTCTCTCCCCTGTGTGAAGCCACACGAATGGTGGGCAAAGCCGATGAAGCTGCCAGGGTGGGGGAACTTGAATTTGTCGGTACACAAAGCACTGCCAGACGCATGCACAAATGGAAACCTTGCTTCTAACAGTCCCCCCTGCTGAGGCTCATATTCAGCATTGCTTTTTATTGCCATGAATACAGACTTGCCTGATAGAAAGTGAGCTTCAGGTTTTTACAGCACTTTTTTTTTTTTCAAGTGGCTTGGGTGGAGATCACAGAGGAAGTATGTGACCCCCTTCAACCTTGATACCACAAGGTTTCAACTGAGATAAAACCTAAAAAGGGCTGTCCCAAGATTCTCATACAGAACAAGACTTTCAAATTTAGAAAAGGGACTTTCAGCTTGGAAAGGGATGAATGAGGAGCATTACTCCACCACAGCCCCTTCCACCCCCATACCTACCCAAGCAAGAAGACACAGATAGTTCTTGAGGTCTCAGAGCTGTAGTATATCAGAGGACGAGTGAGTGAATTGTGGTTGAACAGAGTAAGAATGGGATAAACCTACAGGGGTGTTGTACAAATTATGTTTGTCTTTGAGTTTAATCATAATGCTAGAACCTGTAGAGGACTAACTTGAAGAAACATTTGCTTTTTAAAGAGGCAAGGAAAGGCCACTTTTGCTGGGGTCAACGCAAGGTGAGCAGCACTATTTCACACAGATTCCCCTCAAAATGTTGTAGTTTGGGACCCAACTTCATACACGCCCAAACCACAGAAATTTTTTCAGTATCCTTGCTGCAGGTTCCTGATCTTGAGGGCAGAAGGGACGTGTAGTGTGATTGGAAGCCTTAAAAGCTGCAGCATTCCCACAGGTACTTTGTACCAAACTTTGCTGTGTGTGGACATATTGAGAACAAATATATAAATATGTATTTTCTGATTCCCTGGGTTGGATTTTTACCCCCATGGATTTCTGGTAACAATGTTTTAGAATGACTATGACAAAAAAAAGATATCAGCTGTGACAATTATTTGAGAAGAAAATACTTAAAGTGCGGGCAAACACTAGGTTTGCTCCTGGAGGTCTCCCTTTGGAAGCCTCCTTCCTAACTCAAGCATAAAAACAAGGGCAGTTTGGTAAGCAAGTCTTTGTAGCTGGTCCTGAATTCATACAACCCCCTGAATGCAAAGCAGCACTCTATTTTCTTGGTATGGTTTATACCTGGACCACTGGCATATCACCTCCCAATTCATTCTGTCTTTTCCCATCAATTCCTTCATCAATTTCCCATCAGTTTATCTGTTATTTCTGCATTGTAGATGTCGGATATGCACCCTGAGCCAGCAGACAAATAGAAATGCTGTTTCCTGTTGAGTTTAGCTCAGCTATGATAAGTATGACCACAAAAATATCTGCATTCGACGCCAAAATAGTAACATTGAGTTTCCTATCTAACCCGCAGAAGCCAGGAAATTCATTCTAGGTTAAGCATAAAAAGGGGATTGTAAAAAAAAAAATTAAAAATAATTATAAGCAAAGAAGTAGGCATTACAAATACCAGTATCTCAATGTCAGGACAGAATTTTAGACAAATTGTATTAACAGTAATTAAGGAGGGTGGAGGGGAGGAGGAAGCATTCCCAATAGCCTTCCCTGGAAGCTGTAAGATAGTCCCAGGGTTGGACTGGGACACCCCAGGGGAAGGCTGGGACGGCTTTGCTCACTAAACTCTTAACAAGGCATAGTCAACACTTAGGTCCCACTTCTGTCTCCTATTTGTTTGGTTTTGACATTTTGTTGTTACAAGAGCTTAAAGAATTTTTTCTGTCTTTCCAATTCTTTCTGTGGGACTGTTGACAGCCTTTGGTGCATACACATTTCCATTGTTTTCTCTGCTTAAGTACTTAGTCAGATTTGCCCATTTGTTTGTGGGTTCTTCAACTGGCAACAAAAAAGATTTTTTTTTTTTTAACATAGGAAAATGTGATGCAGAACCACAAACGTTGGGGGGATTCAGGGACCGGTGTAGTGACTAGGAGAGCAGTTAAGTTTTTGAAATGGCCTAGATTTCAGTTCTGTCTCTGTTCCTTAAATGTTGCTTTAGAGTATGAACAACAGGGAAGACAGTAATTGCTTTCCACTTTCTAATTATAAATAATGAAAAAAATTCACTAGAAGTGAGCAGGAAAAGTATGAGGCAGGAGAGAAGAGGAAAAGAGGCTCTTTCTTTCCAGCAGAGGTGGAGATTTCCATGAGGGTGGCCCTTCCAGCTCAGTGCCTCCCACAGCTTTCACTGGAAGTGCTGAGCTGTCCCTGGGCTGATCCTGCACACACACTGCGAGGTTTGTGTTTTGGGATGGAACTGATGCCTAGATAGGCTACCTGGAACAGAGGCTTGACAGAGTGAAAGGAATAAAGTAGATATTTATTAAAGGCCTTTAAAGGATACACCTCAGGCAGTACAAGACCTCAGCCGTGGCTCTACCCAAGATGGACGCAAGATGGATGACCAGTCACAAGTTTTCACACTTTTATAAATTTTGGTCCATTTACATATTGGGGTTAATTGTCCAGTTACAGCTTCAGGTTGTGAAGTCCCATCCTCCCAGTTTGCCCTCCTCAATTCACTGTTGTCTGTACTTCTTGGGCCTGAAGCTGCAACAGTGTCCTTGGTTCTCAGGCTGGAAAAGGATTCTTTTGTCTAACTGAGCTGTGAAGAGAACTTGCTAACACTTTAGATGAAGTTCAGTGTCACACATTAAGGCAGCACAGAATCTAGAAAATATGAATGCTAAAACTTAAGGCATCAGAACAGTGCCTGGAGACGCCTGCCAGTGCTGGTTAGAGATAGTGTTGGGTGAATGTGAGATAATTGTGGAATAAAACCTACACAAGCTGGCTGACCTGGCTGTGAAAGAGAACCTTGACCTGCATCCCCCTTGGCTTGTGCATCTGCAGCCCACATCTGATCTGCCTCTTAGAGAGGGGCAGCTCAGCATTACATCCCTGCATGCAGGGACTCTGAAGAAAGTACTGCATTCAGATCGTAGCTTCCTCAGCAGAAGATCTTCAGTGGGTGACACTGAGGTCATAGGAGGTCAAAGAGTATCTCACCCAGAGATTTTAGGCAAAAGTGAGACCAGGGCTTTGGGATAGAGGCAGAGGCACGCAGCACATTGAGAACAGTGACCATTTTATTGTAAGAAGATGACTGCACTGCCAGGATGACTGAGCGTGCCCTGAATTGTCTTGCTTTTGTTTGCTGGTTCTCAGAGTGTGCAGAGCTCAGGCCAGGGCATTAAGTCTCTGGAGTCTGTGATTTCTCAGTTGTGCAGAGCTCTCCATACTTATAATATTCAGAGGAGAACACGGAGAAAATCCATCCCTTAAACACAGGTATCATCCCTTAAACACAGGTATATGCATATGTTTGGGTGTTGTTGCCTTTGTGAGCATATATTAGGCATAAATAAACTCAACACGAATTTAGGGGAACCTCTGGTAGCACACGTTCCATTTTATAGCTAAGCATGCTAGATAAATATTGGGGGAAAATACAGACATATGCTAAAGTGAATATTGTATTTGGACTGGTACATGATGAAATAAAACCACATAGACAACCACATCCATTAGCTAAAATGTGCAGAAGAAATTGCTACAGAAGCAACTGATCTCTGTGTAAGAGTGCTGGTTCTGTGCCTACCAGCATACGACACAAAGTGAAGAGGGAATAAGCAGCAGAAGTACCAGGGGCGTACACAGTCATTTGTTCCTCTTTTTAACCTCAGTAACCTCTTTTCTCCCACTCATACCTCCACCCTCACCCTGAACACCCAATGGGTATATGAAATAAAAACCGTATTTGTTAGTTATATGGCATGATGACTAATGGAGACTTGGTTGAAGAAACTAGTGGGGTTTTATTTTTTTTCATTTGTGGTAAAAGTACATTAAAAATTACTCACAAGCTGCAAATGGGAACTGTTTGAACCTAATACTGGAGAAATTAAATTTATGTGAATGGGTAAGCCAAAATGAAAATGATCACTTGAAATCCGTTTAAATCTACAGAATTTAAATCTGAATGGCTGCAAGGTAGTTTATGCTAAATGAGAGCTCAGATATAATGTAGGAGACTAGTTCTTGGAATGAGAGGGGGCAGGGAGAAATGGACAAATTGGGGGGAAAAGTAGTTCAACAAAAAGAACTCATTTTAAAACATCAATGAAATTATGGACAGAAATATGTATATTTCCATGCTTTTAGGTGAATTATTCATTTATGTTTGTCTAAAAGCAGCATGCTTTTTTCTTTTACATGCTGCTGTCTTTTTTTCATGTAAATAATAATCAATATTCCTTGGATTAAAATATATACATAATGAAGAGAAATTATTGAAACAGCTTCAGATTTTTTGTTTGACTTCCCCCCCTTCCCCACCAAACCTCTTTTTTTTTTCCAGCTGGTTTTGAGTTTTTGCTCTTGATAGATTCAGCAAAATAAATCACAGAAACCAAGGTTCAAGCCCTACACTGACCATGTTATAAACATCTGTGTGGGCTATTTAATTAGCCGGAGTGAATGTGGATCTGTTTGATTTGCTTTTCGTCCTCCATTTAAAAAAAAAAAAAAAAGCAGCTAAGAACCTGAGCTTGTCATCAAATGACATGATTTTAGGATACAAATCTTTTGTGGAAGTGACACATTCATAACATTTATAATAATCTGTACAGGCTGACAATGCTTAAAGTCAGCAGACACTGATTGTGATATATAGACACCTCATTTCCAAATTTAGCTTCATTATTGAAGTACATTGCTTTTATCTCTAAAACACAGCTTAGATTAATGGGAAATCATAGAAATGTGAACATTTGCTCCTAGTACGTCATAATGAAGTGAAAAAGTGTCCCTTGTCTGAAGCTGTTAAGACAAGGGCCATTACCTGTGTTCTCTGAAGTCCTAAAAATGTTGATTATCTTGTGTACTGACTGAACATTTCAATTTAAAGTCTTTCTGTGGAGGACTTCCTCCTGGTCTGGAAGTGGAAACATTGATGTATGTTGAGAAAGAGTGTTCTCACATTGTTTCCTGCCTCTCTTGCAGCTACAGCTCACAGAGATCATATTCTCGTCTTTGGGCTTCGTGTGTTGCTTAGAAGCTGTGGGAGAACAAGTTGAACCGTTGAACAAGTGCCCCAGTACTCAGCTAGACCAGCCTTAACCTCCTAATCCCATCAGCCCTGATCATCATATCTTCATAGTTAGGTGAGAGGAGAACAAATGTTTTTCTACTTAGTCAAAAACATTGTGTCCTTGTGCTTCTTTTTTTTTTGTAAAAGGAAATGGTGGCAGGGAAGGCAGGTAGGATGAGAAGTGCAAGCCTCAAACAACTGCAACCAGAGGAGTTTGCATTGCACTTTTCAGTATTGCAGCGGTAAATTAATTACATTAATTGCACAGACCTAATGGCACCCAACTGAAGAGCTTTGGTTGTCGAATTGGCGTTGAATAGAAAGTGATCTTAGGTTCTTACATACTACTTGGAGGTGTTGGCCTGGGGGGCACAGTGATCAGCTCTATGCTCATCAACTTTGAGGCTCGGAATTACGTTTTCGTTTATTCTTCAGATGCTGGGCTGATCTGGAAATAGTCAGCATTTCTGGAAACCAGGCAGTGGCTTCGGGGCAAGGAACTTGCTGACTCATTTCTGGGTAACTTGTTAACCCTTGTGTCACATCCAGCTCCCCGGGAAGGAGGAGGAGGTGGTGGTGGTGGTGCTGCACGGGCTGGAGCTGACAGTGGAGAGTTGAGATTGCAGCAGGGAGAGGTACTGAACTCTTGGCAAGGAAGCCGGTGGTAGATGCAGCTTTGGCATGGCCAGGGCGGTCTGCAAGCAAGGATGGGCTCCATACGTGCTAGACAAAAGGGATGGCGGGTGGCCAGGGGCTCTGCGAGGCAGCAGCGTGTGCTTGTTGGGGGTGAGTGTCCTTGGCAGAGAGCTGGAGGGGCCCTGCCATTGTCAGCCTCCTCATGATTGCTCTGCGGGCCTGGAGGGGGATCTGTTGTGTGTTTTGTTTGTCATCTTTTGTTTGCAACTTGAAGCAATCGGCAGAGGGTAATTGCGTTGTTTGTTTCTGACAGCCCTAGCAGAGCATCCTCTGTTGTTTGTCAGGCCTTACTCGCTGTGCGGGTGGGAACCTGCGCAGGAAGGACAAGAGAGCCACGGATCCCTTTGTCCAGTGCATCCGCAGCCCGGCAGTTGGCCTGGACCAAGGGGAGCCGGGGCAATGTCTGACCCTGGCTGTGCCGGCTGTCAAAGCACCGCCCTGCAACCGGAGCTGGCTTCTTCCCCGGAAACCACCTTGCCGGGTGATCACTGGCAATGGCAGCGGGGGATCCCGCCAGGCGGGCGCAGACGGACCCGAGCTGCTGCGGGAGGTGCCGGAGCACCAGAGGATCCCCCGCTCGGGGAGGACGCAGGCCACCGCCCCAGTGCCGCCGCCCAAGATATCGTACCATGAAATCACAGCTCCGGGAGGTGAAGCTGGGGCCCAGCTCTGGGTCACCCTTCAGGGCTGAGCCTCTGCAGTGGCTCTGCCCATCCCTCGCTTTATAGGCAGACAAGGCACACATTCCCACCGCGAGGAACTTTTGGGGAAGAAAGCGCCATGGAAAAAGCCAACTCTTCCATTAGCCCAAACAGCATGCCCTGGCACCCGCACCATCCCGCTGCATGGCCCTGGAGTGCCACAGCCCTGCCTGAAATATAAGGGGTCCCGAGGTCACCATCCACTGCCAAAAATACCCATCCCCTGAACATGTCTTGGTTGCTGGCGAGGAGAAGCGCTGGCCTGCGGGGCCGTGCGTGGTGGAGAGCTGGTATCGCTGCATGTCTCTGCAGACAGAGCCCGCTGCGGCCGGGCGGGCCCGGGGCTGCGGCTGGCTCCTTCAATTGGCAGAGATCCCTGTCTCAGGCTCATGTGGGAAGTGTGCTGACCCACAACGGGGTCGAAATCAGTCATGCTCTGAGAAGTACAAGCTACTTTCCAGTTTGCAAGCAGCAGGGTCCCCTTGGTGGTTTGCACCTCTCTGATTATTTTTAAAAACATTTTGATACACTGCCAGTTTTAAAGAGAAGTGGTTTCCGCCTGCTGCCTGCTCTTTTTAACAACAGGATTTTCAACATGCTGATGTATAAATGCATTTTGATTTAATGGGTTTTTTTCTCTCCTTTCCCACACTTTGATTTTGCCTTGCCTGTTTGGCACAGGACAGTGCAGGTTTGTGCCACACACATGGCCTTTGTGGCTTTTGCTCTGCATGGAAGGCATGAGGAGCATTGCTGACTTGCCAGCTGAGGGGGTTCTTGGGCACTGCTTGGTTAATGCAGCGGCTGTGCAGGTCTGGTCCTGTTCACATCACCTGGTCATAAAAAACAAAGCTAATTCAGAGAGACCAGGGAGTAACATACCCATCATCTGCAGCACTTGGAATTCCCTTATGAACGTAATTTTCCTGCCATAGGGCTCACTAATTTTTCCTCTTTTTTCTTTTTCTTTTTTTTCTCTTTTTTATTTCTTGTTTTTGTTGTTGTTGTTTTTTCTTCTTTTTTTTTTTTTCTGGTCTGTTTATGTCCATACCATAAAAATTATCTGTGAAGGTCTGAGCTTTGTGGTCTTTTTGTGTCACTGCTGTGTGACGCATTAAGATGACTTGAAGTTTTCCTTATTTTCCCCTTGCCTTTTTCTCCATAGAAAGGCTGAGGATGCTCTGGTTTTACCTAAAAACAGATTTTACTGTGTTTCCCTCACCTTAAAGTGTTGAAACTGGTGCATTTATAAGAATGTTCCTTCTCTGAAGTGCTAATCTATAATTAAAGCTGCATATGTATAAAGACATGCTAGATTGCTGACTTTATATTTAAGGTTCCATCCACAGAAGTCAAGTCTCTCCTTTCTCCTGTGTCTTCTGTATGAATTTTAGCCATTTTCTATCCTCGGGGACTAGAAAAATGTAACTTGTAAGCAGACAACAATCAGAAGCCTTACTGTCTTCCTTTATGTGTATATTTTTTTAACTTTAGAAATCCCTCAGGCACTCTCTATGGATAAAGAGAAGCTACATCTTTCTTACAGTATATTAGGAAAGTACTTGTTCACAACTAACACTAGGTTTGTAATTTAACTGTTTATTTTTAGTGGACTAGGTAAAAAAATTAAAATGTAAAAGAAGAATAATAGTAACTGCTGTGATACATGAAATTATATGGTTTTAAAAATTAAAGTGTATGTGAGATTTTAACTATTACATGCATATTCCAAGATGCGTAAGTGGTGATAAACCAAAATGTATTTGGGAAAAAAAGATCATATTATTGCTGATAATCTTGTATTTTCACTGATACAACATAATCTCATTACTTTAAACTTACTTTAAATATCTGTGGAGATTTTTATGTTCGTAATTTTGTTGTGGAAAAAGTCACACTTCTGGCATGGTTGGTATTTGAACTGGACAGAGACAAACCAAGAACCAGTGAACAAGTGCTCTGAACTTCTTGAGCTTTTGAAGCATTGGCTCTATGAGAAAGGGGCAAACTGGTTTTGAAACTTTGAAAACATTGAGGAATATTAAGAATCTACTTTGGTTTAGAATCCTGTAGACTGACAATGGGTTTTATTACTGGTTTCATTCTATTTCCACATCTGTCTGGATCATGTTTTGAAGCTTCCAGGAGCTGAAAACACTGTAAAACAACTTTTTTTTTTTCCCCTTGTGGTTTTGATTCTGCTTAAATTGTAGATTAAAAATAATAATAATAAAAAAAATAAAACTAACCCCAAATCAAAAATGTTGCAGATTTTCCTCGAGATACAGACGTCATCTTGGCTGAAATTGGCTTTGTCTTTACTGAAGTTGTTTTGATGTTTCATTTCTGCATACTTTTCTGGTTTCAATGCTTTTTGAGTCTGAAAGCTTGTGGGACCAGCTGATTCCTAGCCCCAACAATGCAGGTTCAATCCCTGTATGCAATTCATTTAAGAGCTGGACTCAATGATCCTTATGGGTCCCTTTCAAATCAAAATATTCTGTGATAACTGATATTTTTGTATACATATTCTAATTTAATGCCAGTCATTGTATCCTTTCATGTCATGACACATGTCATTCATTTTGCCTGGATGTGCTTCCTGAACATCCTTGTATCTTTGAGGAGGGGTGGATGAGTGAAGATATACATAGCTCTGAAGAGCTTTTGTAATGCCATTAAAGCTTTCTATTCTTTTGATAAAAACTTCACTTTGGTACAAAATCAACCTGTTCAGACATAATTGAGGAAACTTCTACTTAGGAGCTCAGTGAGAAATCATGGGACCTGGAAAGATGGCTTTTGAAATAATTAAATGCTTGCTATTGTACAAACCCATCACTGTGCTTGATGACATCAGAAAGAGCTTTATTTTGTAATGGAGTTCAGAGTTTGCAAAGGGAAGATAGGGATGAGCAAAGGAGAATGGCTGGGACTTACCCAGAGAAGTGAGCAGAGCCCAATGCAAATAATCTTAAAGAGAAAGGGTTCAAATCTGTCCTTTTGCTTCACCTCCACTTCATTGCTGGTCTTTTTCCATTACTACTCTTTTACCGCTCTAAAATTATTACAAGTTTTAGAATCTTCTATAAAGCAATATATTCCTGTTGGTATTGCTTGGCTGAATAACAAAAGAGAATGAAGACAAACTTAGTTTACTTAAATCTAAGTTCTTAAGTTTACTTAAATCGAAGTCCTACACCTACTCGTAACCTTTTGACTAATAACATAACTTCTGAAAAATCCTGCTGTGTGCAAGTGCCTCCATGCCACCCCACACACATTGCTGGGGTAGTCCAACTTCTGAACTCTCTGCAAGTAGTTTTGTCCAGTCTTCAAAAGCACTTCAGCTTTTTGCTGAGATCTTGGTTAGAAGTCAAGTTCAGAAGTTAGTCTGGAAAGTGTTGAGAGTGATGTAAAATGGGCAAAGCTGAGTGTCCAGTTTCTTCTGAAGGGGCAAGTTGGAGCAGCATTATGCTCATTACACATTCACTGCCATGGAAGCAGGATGGACCTCCTCAGTCATCACCTGCAAATTCTCACTTGTCTTTCTTAAAACTTCTTCAACAAACACATTTTCTTTGTTGCAGTAACTGGTCTAGCACAAGAACAGTAAGGTTTCCCCATACCTGCCAGTTACCTTTAGATTAAGAGATGGATGTTAGATAGAAACATAAGGACATTAATTTGAGGAAATTATAATATCTGTTTGAACTAGATCATATTTTTCATGTGTGTTTGATTTAAAGCTTAAAGAAGAGAAAATGCGCACATTTTCAGTTCATCACTTTTCCTATTGTGAGGTGCAATAATTACATTCAGGTCTATCCTGAATCATTTTGGCTATTGCCTGGGGGGAAAAAAGAAAGGGCAAACACAACACCTAACTAAAGTGTCACCTCTTCACTCTGTCTTTCACTAGTGACCTCTGCCTCCTCAGATAGCATGTGACCACGCAGTCAGTTGAAGTATTATTTGGCACATCCGAAGCTGCAGAAACATCTGCTGCAGCAGCAGGATCTGCCTCCACCAGACCAGCTGTGGATAGACAACACAATCTCCATGGGCAACAGATCTGAGGTAGACCCCACACTCTACCCCTAACTCTAAATGGGGGACACAGGGGAGTACATGGCCATAGCATATGAAAAATACTATGAAAGTGAACATTGCTAATCCAGTCCTGTTTACTAGGTGTTATCCAAAAGCACCTTCCCTCGGCTGCTAGCCATAGCATGGTGTCGTGCCTTTACATGCTAAATTGAAGAGCCCTCTACTGCTAAAAATCTACTTGACAATGTGCTTAAGCTGCTGAAGTGTATAGAGGATAATAAGGTCAATTTGTCTAGCTAAAGTAATACTCCTCCCTGCAGAGGCTCAGGTCAGGTTAAAAGCTGTCATGATTTTGTAGCAACTCTGGTTGAGGAGGGGAAATAACATCTAAGTCATAAGATGCATTTATATTGATATACCTGCCCTTGCATGTGATATCTTCATGATACATCTATCTGTGACAAACAGGCTCCCCTCTGGCATTGTTACTACTTCCAGGTTTAGAACCGGCTTTACAGGAATGGAGATGAAACCTGGCTGCATGGGCTGTTCTACACATCACATTGAAGGACATCAACCAGTTGGAGTGAGTGAGTCCAGAGGAGGGACACCAAGTTGATTAGAGGGGTGGAGAAGCTCACTTACAAGGAAAGGCTAAAAGAATTGGGTTTGTTCAGCCTGGAGAAAAGGAGGCTTCAGGGTGACCAAATTGCAGCCCTCCAGTACTTGAAGGGAGCCTACAAAGAAAGATGGGAACCTACAAAGAAAGATTTAGAGGGACATATAGTGATAGGACAAGGGGTGCTGGCTTTAAAGTGAAAGACGGTAGATTTAGATTAGATGTTAGAAAAAATTCTTTACTGTGAGGGTGGTGAGGCGCTGGAAACAGGTTGCCCAGAGAAGCTGTGGATGCCCCATCCCTGGGAGTGTCCAAAGCTGGGTTGGATGGAGCTCTGAGCCACTTGGTCTAGTGAAAGATGTCCCTGTCCATGGCAGGGGGTTGGAACTAGATGATCTTTAAGGTCCCTTCCAACCCAAGCCATTCGATGATCCCATGAGTCTATGTCACCCTCTATTTCTAGGTGATTTTGCTATTGGGTTTTGTTTTCTTTTTTTGCACATCCTTGTAACAAAATGGCCTCAAATGACAGTGAAATAACTTCTATTAAAACTATGTGATAGTACAGCACAGTGTCAGTTTTAGGATGCTCTTTTTTCGTAAAAGCAAACCACCCAAACAAGCGCCATCAGTCCAGACTTAGGGTGTGCTGTGGCCTTATTTCAGCTTGCCAGTGCTGATAGGCAGTGCATTTACCATTTGTAGTCACTCATTCTACTCAGGGCCAGGCTGTTGCCCCTCTTGTGCTTTAAGTTATGCTGCCAGAGTTCAAAAGCAAGGCTTCTGACAAGATAGCTTAAACCAGCACTGTTGTGGTGACTCACATTACAAATCTGTTGCCTCTGAAACTAGTGGTTGGTACCCTCACCTGAAGCAAAATAAAGGGAAACCTGTCACCTGCCACCATGGGTGCTTAGGGCAAAGAGTTTAACTTAAAGCAGGAATAAAAGCAAAACACATTCCCAGTAATGTCTCCCAGGAGTTGTGTCTGTACCTATTGAGGCTCAGGGGCTGCTGCTGTCAGGTGGAGACTGAGAAAAGCAGCTGAGACAGAGCTCCCAGGCTGCTTCATGTCTGCTAGGGGCTGTCAGACTGCTTTAGCTCTGTTAGTAACACATTATAGTTTAAAGCTTCTCGCTTGTGCCTTTTAAATGTCATATCTGAAATCCTCTGCCCACTCACTGGAAGCAGTCTCAGTGGCTTCAATAGACAATAGTGATGCCAAATTTCAAGGTGACCATATGTTATCTCTGTATCTGCACTTCTGTCTTTGCTGCTGTTTGTCAGTGCCTGGACACAGAAGATATGAAGGGAGCACCTGACTGCAGTATTTCACAAGGACACATGAAAACCGTTAAATACATCTCAAAAATTATTTCTTCTTTTATCCAAGAGGATGCGAGATTTGCAGACAAAGGTAAATCCATAGAAATGCAGGTTAATACCCAGTTCCTAAAAATATGACTAGCTCTGGTCAAAATATGGTGACAGAGCTGTGTGCAGGTTGTATCTGATGGATGTGAACCGTGCTGTTCAGGGCAGGAGGAGGACATGGGAGAGAATCCAAAGGAAGCCTCTCAGTGTTGTTCACGAACCTGGTGCATGTCCTAGATGGTGTCTACCTCCACATTCCTCTTCCATCGCTTTTTCATGAGAGGGTAAATGGTTTCGAACAGCACAAAAGCCACTGTGGTCCTGTGGTGGGTTTGAAAGACAGCCCAAGGATGGATATTTTCAGGTGTGCCATCCCAGTGGCAACTTCCCTGAAATGTGACTAAGTGATGGTGCAGTCTGCCTCATCCACTGCAAAATTAATGAATGGTGAAGGAGCACTGCAACCAGTGAAACAAATAAAGCACAGAAGAAAACCCAAGAATACTTTAAATTTAGTTCAAATTTTTTTCCTCTTATTAAGTTGAATGATTCTTAGCACACAAATGTGGATGTGCCCTTGCATTTAGAACTCACTTAAATTTATCTGTGGTTGTGACCATGGGTTTCCAAGAACACAGAAAAGCAACTTGTACTATGCAGTTAACTTTTCAAACAATGTATGGGAAGCATCCCCCAGAAGAGAAGTCTCAGCACCAATATGGCTTAATTCCTTTGTTTCCTGTAAGAAATCTGTAAAATCTGTAAAACCCAGTGATAGTTAGGAGGCTGATTGAATCTGATACACCTTCAGGATAAACCTGAGGCCACTGATGACTTGATTGAATAGCCTCATCACTGTACATCAGTGGTGTTTGGAGACTGCGTTTTGCTTTTGCCTTTTAAGTCACTTAAGTGGCTTAAGTTAAGTTGTTTCTCTGATGCCCTCTGTAGACAGTGAGGAGCCTGAGAATCTTTGGAAAATCTTCCAGCCCTGTCCTTCGATCTGCTTTTCTGCACATGCATCTAATGGCCTTGTCCCCAGATAAAACAGATAGTTTGTGGATGAACCTTGAAGTTATTTCCTATTTAACTCTGGAAAACCTTTTGAGGGATAAGAAGATACGAAGAACAGAAGAGTGAAGCTATTACATGTGTATATGTGGCAATTAAAAAATTCCATCTGTATAGTATATAAAGTATATAAAAATATATACAGTATATAAAGCAGACTTCCTTCAGAAAGTTCAGTTTTCCTTCTTCCCCTAGTGAGAAATGTCCACTTTGCCTTTTCTCTCAACTCTTCATTGCAAGATCCCAAGCAAAAACTAGGAGTGTGGCATTTTCTCTCATATGCACAGTGAGCACTGAGAGCCTCCAGGTCTGCTGAGAGAACCTAAGCTGTCTGGACTTGAGCCCTTACTTCAGCAGAAAAAAAGGAGAGCAAGGGGAGGCTGAGGAATCCTGTCATCAAGTAAATAAGAACTCCAGACTTAGTCTGCACAATGCTAAACATAAGGGAAGTTCCCTTAGTTCACTGATGCATTCAGACTTTGAGGATATGCAAACATTTGGTCAAATAACCTTCAGAACAGAAGTATAGCAGCTATTTCAGGTTGAGAATATTATGTTGCTGTTGGTTTTGCATGGTGCAAACAAATAACTAAGTCCTGAGAGAGGAATCATTATATTCAGAAGGTATTTATTTTTTACTGTGAGAATCTTTAAACATCCCCTGTTTATTTATCTCTTAAATTGCAAGTGCATCTCTCCTTCCCAGCTAAAAATTTTCCACGTGACATTGTCATTTGGCACTTCCAACAGTGTTTGTAATACAGTACATCTGTCTTGAACAGGATTAAAATTTTATTTTACACCTCAGTCCCCTCTTAAATCTTTAACAATAACAAAATCACAAATTCTGGGGAGAATACAAATGCATTTGTATTTTCTAAACATTCAAGATATTTCATGGCTCCCTAAAAAAACAGCAGAAGAGCAAGAACCTTGTCAAGCGATAATAAAGCATCCATCTTGAATTAATTCTGATCTAATCAAATCTAATTTGATTTGATCTAATCTAATCTCATGTCTGTCCAACCAGTAGGACTTTGTTATCTGCAGACATGATGCTCACACAATGGACTGGGAAGTTACTCCCTGCTTTAGACATGGGTATTTTAATAGCTGGGCTGGTTGGTCCTCAATTTCTGGTGTCATGGGGTTATGCCATGGAAAGGGAGGCAGATTGCTCTGGAACTGGCATGAAGTGTTTGCTTCATGTCTAGAAGCAGCAGGTGTGGTTCTTTTAGGTGATCCACTCATCTGCAGAGAGTAATTTTAACAGTAACAGCTAGACTGCTCTAAGGAAAATAGCTAGGGGAGGCAATTTGTGTTACTAGCTCACGTGATAGTTGGGAAAAAACCATCAATTTTTAAAAATTATTTTCTTTAAAGTTTATTCTTTCTGGCTGTCTTAATTGCTCTAGTAAAAATCATTATTTACCCCTGGAGAGCTTTCCTTGCTGTTGTATTCTTCTGTGGTTTCTCCATTTCCTCATCTCTTAAGAGCTGACAAGTCACTGAGAGATATGTCAAGTCACTGGGGGGGATATAACAGACCTACAGGGACACCATCTTCATGCTCAAAACAGGTTGAATACTGTGTGGACATCATGATGACTACCATACATATGCTGCAAAGCTGCAGGAGGCATCCAGAGGACCTGCATTTCCTACTGGTTTTCCACTTTGCTGTAGAAAAGCACAGAAAGAAAGAGGATTCTTTATCCCAGATTTTACCTGACTCACAGCCAAGCATATGTGTAAATGTCTTGCCGAACTGTTCTTTGTGAAGGCTGTTTGCTGACCCGAACCTATGGAGTCCTACTCCTTCTGTGCGATAACGTAAGCAAAGATCTTCAGCACGTGTTTCAGTCTGTGCCGACGCCTTGTCTGTGTCCATCTGAGTCAAAAAACAGCGGCAGGGAAAATCCCTGGGACGGGAACTCGGTCATCTGTGCTGCTACCTGCTCCAAGCAGGCAGCAGCCCTCCCAGCAGGTCTCAGGCAGTGCTTGGGAGCCAGCACGGGCCATTCCCAGTGACCAGACCGGAGGCAGGTTTTGGAAACGGAGAGCAGCCGGTAGCATAGACACAGGCCATACTGTGCTGGCTGGCCTCAGTGGCCAAAAGCAGTCCCTGGCAGGTTGAATTTAAAGCTGTATAGGTGCAGGTTTAATTTAAATCTGTACAGGGGCAGCTTTAATGCTGGAATATCTTTGGGTGACAGTGGGATGGCAAATGGTGTCCTCGTGCCAAATATTGATGGGTGTTTAATATACACTTTGGGCACATGCTGTGACTGAGGAAGATTGCCTACTGATGTTGTGTGAGTGCTCCTGAATCCTGCAGTGCTGTGGTGCAGGATGAGCACGACAGAGGAGAATCACAAGTGTAAAGTGCTTTAAAGATCACACTCCAGCAACTCTTACCAGAAAAATACTCTTGATTTGAAGTGTGATTTTTTAAAACAGCAGTTCTATACTACCAAAAGCCTTTTGTAGATGCAATTACACTAAGGGAAAAGTAAAAACAATGACCAGTACAGCTTCTTTTGTTTGGGGTGTTCCTGTGAGCTACACTGTCAGAAAGCTGGTGCTGTAGGCAGAAGCAGTTCCTCAGGTGGAAGGCACAGCCAGTGTTACCTGGTCTTCTTCTAGTGCAAATTTATCCACCATTTTACAGCACTACTGAATTTTTGTTTATAAACCATTTTTGCATCAATTCCCATGGGTAGTTGTAAAGAGTTGTCTGTTCCCAAATTGATGCCAATTCCAGTGACCCTTCCTGCCAAGAGCAGTGATGGGTCTGGTCTGAGCATCCGCAGGTGCTGAGGACTACCTCCTGCCTCTCCATACCTTATCTCCTGACCATTGCCACTTGGCCACATGGTCCTATCCCTCTTCCCTGGTGGACAGGGTCAAATCCCTCACTAAGCCTGCCCCAGGGGGTCAGTTACTCTGAGTTTGCATTGCAGCAAAATTACAATGCTTGATTTTTCACTCTAAACTCAGGAATAATAATTATTCTGAAATCAGCCTGGAGTGAAGACCAAGTAGTAAACCAAGTTTAGAATATTTCATAAAGAGAATTTAAGGCAGGCAGCTTAGAAGTCTCAATAAGATGCCTACATCAAGTAGACGAATCCCTCTCCTTCTCCAAGGAAATCCTGTGTGCTGTGGAAGAACTTCTGGAAATACACTATATGTAGTATAAGAAAAGAAAAAGTCATATCTGAAGTGACACAATGACTGACTGGTACCATATTCTATTATGGATTGCATAGGGTTTACTGTTCAAGCATCATCCATCTGCACACATGTACACTCCCTTGTACCTCTGGTATTAGCAGTAGAAATTCACATGCACACACATATTTCTAGTACAAAGCAGATGGGGCTTAAGAGAAAAACTTGTCTGTAAGCAAACTGGGCAGTGTTTGGATTGCACATTAACAGTGCTGTAGGGCCATCAGTAGGTAGGTGGTCCCAGGAAGAAAAAGAACACATCCCTTATATTTCCTGTTTTTTGAAAGGAGGAATTGATACCCCAGTGCCAACACACCACTGCCCCAAGCTGGCAAATGTCTCGGCGTGTGCAGGAGATAGGGCACAGCAGGGAACTGCAGTGCTGGCACTTAGTGGATTGCATGTCAGCCTCCTCTCAGTGGGCTCTGCAAGCCCATCAAGGGCACAGATAGAAGAGAGGGGATTTGCACTTGCTGAGAGGCTTTGGGAGCAAAATGCAGCTACATAAATGCTTTTTTCCTCTGCAATAGACACGGTATTTGAAAAGAGTCTCAAGAACAAAGGGTAATGGGAACCATTACCTGTCCCATGTAAAGTGTTTGCCCTGTAATGTAACAAAACCTTTCAGAGAAGACTAGTTGAAGTGATTTGGGCAGAATTCTTTTTTTCTACACGCTCTGTATAAGAGATGAAAGATTGGTCTGTGTTAGCTCTCAGGTCAGGACTCCACTATACCAGCAGACTGGCAGATTCCCAACAGAAAGGTACTCCTCACCTTGGAGAACTTGTGATCAAAAAGTCAGACAAGAAGCTCTGAACAGACACACAGGTCCATCAGACAGCCAGAAACAGTGGGGTGTTTCTGCTTGGTGCTCCTGCAGCAGACCTAATGAAAAAGTATGGGTTTGGGAATAATATTATTGCTTTTTGATGTAGTTTTTTGGAAATGCATCTTAGTGAAGGACAGAGTTAAGAATTATATGGGTGAGTGAAGGGAGTTAATTAACCTGGTCACACTTGTGTGGGATTCAAGGGACAAATATCAGTGATTAAAGGGTTACAACCCCCAGGGCAGGTGATGACATATCTGTTGTGTGGTGGTCTCAAAACTGGGCTGGATTTGTTTCTAGCATTTAATGTGGCTTAAATGTATCCTTGAGCTGGGCATGGAAGATGGCTCTTGAATAAGAGCCATTGCCTTTGACGTCAAGTCCTGGCCACAAAGCCTGTCAATGAAACAGCAAATTAGAGAAGGCATAGCTACCACCCCAGTCCAAAGAAGGCTGCATGGCTACATGCAGGTCCTGCAGAGAACTGAATGAGCTGCACAGGCCTCTGCATGGCAGGGCTGCAGCGCTGCAACTACAACGAGCTGCGCTGTGTCTCACTTTTCCTGGCCATAAAAACCCAAGGTCTGATTCTTCTGGCTCTGCACTTTGCATGGTCATTAACACCGTTTTGAGGAATTGGGTTAGTGGGTGTAAAATACTACTATTTAGTACGGCATCATTTTACCACCACTTCACAGCACTGTAAAATGAGAATCTAGGCTATGGAGCAGTGAAAACCTGAGCCCCAAGTATTCACCTCATTAGAGAATCCTTTGCTCTGTGAATGGGAAACAACAAGGGCAATTCCATTAGTCCTGAAATTACACAGGCTGCCTGAGTTTGGTCTGAGATTTTAATGGAAGACCAGAGCCATAGAATAGGAACAAGTATTAAATTAATATGCAGTGCTCGTGGATTTGGAGCAGGGGCTGAATTTTACTTCCCATTTTCTTGCTTTTATGTGAAACATCAAGCAACACCTTCTCTACTGCATTTTAAATGATTTGTATAAATATATAATAGATGCATGGACAAACGTGTATGTAGGTAGTGTAAATACATATTTGGAGATGACAGTATTCCCAACATGTTTTCCAGGGAAATTCTGTTTGAAAAAAAATATTTTGCCCTTTCATGTGGATTCTCACACTCTTTGTATGTGTCTTGCCTGTGGAAGGTAAGTACTTAATTTTTTTTCTTTCTTTCTTAGTTTAGTTTGGGTGTTTTGGGTTTTTTTTAGGTCTTCTTTGCCATAGGCCCTGAAAACAATAATAAAAAAATGCTGTGGCAGTTGCTTCCATGTGGCTTGCCAAAGGGGTGTTAAGAAATTTTTCTGGTTGCTCTGTATGTGTGAGCTGCAAAGAGGTGATAAATTGCTGAAGGAAATTAAAGCAGGGGGTTGAAGCTCGAGTTTTGTGCTCTTCTGATTCAGGCAGTCTAGATTATAAGCTACTGTTTTTTTAGAAATCAAAAGTTTAGTTGCTCTGAACCCAGAGGTGCTGCAAAGACAGATTAATAGATGAAAAACCTCATGCAGCCTCTGGTGCTCCCTGTGCTTGGTTTACTCCGGTGCTGGATAAAGAAACCACAGTATATCAGAGAGGAGCAGCTGAAGTGGTAGTCATAATACTTTGGACAAGCAGTCATTTCTAATCATGGAGATTCCCAGAGCAGGGCTCTGCCGACCTCCCCTTGCTGCCATGTGCAGGCACCCAGCCCATGTGCCCATCCCATCAGATGCCAGCTCCTCCTGTGCCACTGCCTTGCTGACAGCAAAGGAGGTTGGCTATCAGCTCAAAATTTGTTTCTTGGATTCTTTCAGGCCCATTTAACCACCTCCACCTCTCAGTCAACGATGCTTTGCCGTGAGCGGGGAAGTTGTGGCTGTCAGTTGTGGCTGATAGCTGGTCACAGCTCAGCTGTTTTGCTTCACCCTACAATGGCCTCATCCTTTCCAAAATTAAGATCTTTTTCATTTATGCATTCAGCTGTGGTGCTGGCATGAGTCCACATGAAGAGGTTTTCTTTCCTTCCCCCAGGTTCAAGGTTGTTGCAGTTTTACCTTCAACATCATCAGCTGAACACCAGTAATGCTGGCTCTTAGCTGGAGCTTTGGGTCCAAACATTTTGCAACGTTCCGTGACGGAAGGGAAGTTTTATGGACTCTGGGTTGCAGATGGGAACACCATGGTTTGGGGCTGTGGCAGGCTGCTGCATTATTCAGCAACAGGCAAGGAAGCCTGGCCAGGCTGGATGATGGCTCAGAGCAGCGTGCGGCTACACTGCTAGGAAGGACCTTCAGTCATCGCTACACCATCTCGCCTTAAACCTGCCCAAAACTTGCTTCAGCCCCAGCTCTGACACGGCCTGAGAGCTGCCCACAGCAGTGTGTGGGGTTGCACAGGCTGCTGCTGACCTGCTCTGCTGCTCTGGCTGGCTCCTTGGCCACAGCGGTGCTAGGCTGAGACCGGTATTTGCAGCCACATTTCACACACCATCCCCTTTCAGCAAGCTGATTTTCTCCTTCATCAATGGCTGTAACTTGGGAGCTGGTGATGTGTGAGTCAGCATCTGCTGCCTGCTTTTGGGGTGAGAGCAGAAAGGCAGGGGCAGTAACACCTACAACACCCAGTGTGCCTTAGATATCTGTAATTCCCAGACGTCCAGGTTACACATGTTTTCTTCGACTTGCTGCAATGGTGAGGACCCAAGAGGAGAGTGGGATGTGTCTGTTGAGATCTGCTGCAAGTAGTGATGCACAGGGCAGGGGCTTCCCAGGCTGATAGACTGGAGCTGCAGTGTTGATGTCCCAAGTCTGCCACTTCCTTGTGACACTATCACTTCTTGAAAGAACCATACTTTTTGTTCATTTGTAAAGCTGTGAAACTACATACAGGCACAAACACATATCTGGGATGAGGCTGAAGTGAGATATCAGTGCTCAGGTTCCTGCAGATGTGCATGAAGCTCAGGCATTGCCTTACCCTTGTGCAGCCTGGCATGGTGTAAGGCAACACTGCCCATCAAATGCTGCTGGGCAAGGCATCCCAGCCACTTTGGGCCAGCTTTGGCACATGCAAAAGGATGCATTACCTGACTGCAGAGAGGCCACATGAAGAGGAAAGAATTGAGATTGTCCTTTGTCTCTTGTATGCCTTGGTCCCATGAAACACCCTATAGTGCTGCTGCCTGCTGAGGAGTGGGCTGAAGGCTGTGTGTAGCAGACTGTGATGTTCAGCAGGTCAGGAATTGCCCCCACAGAGTTTAGGCTCCAATGCAGAAGTAGAGATCTCCTCCTTTCCTCCAGGAAACAGGAGTTAAAAGTGGGGGATTCTCCCTTTAACCTATTTGTCCCAAACCCTTTTGTTAAAATAAATATTGCCATTTGACAAAGAAAAGCAGTCCATTAAGGCAAGCTTGCAAAGCCCTTCAAAGCAGCAATGGCAAAACATTAAAACTGAAAGCATCAGCATTTTGCCCTCAAATTGCATCCTTTGGCATTCACTTCTGAGCTATGGGACCCTAGGAAACACCTGCTCCTTGGAGGGAACCTGGTGAGACAGGGTGGGAATTTCTGTGAGTGCAGATGGTGGCATGCTGCTGTATCTGCTACACTAGCACTGGACACAATCATAGACAATTTTCAAGGGTCTGGAAAGATGTGTCCAGCTGTGGAACATGATAAAAAGAGAAGTGAAAAAACCATGACAATGTCCAGTTGGATGGTGTTGGGTGGTTCAGTGAGGGTTGTAAGTACATGTGTAACCAGACTACTGACAAGCCAGAGCAATCTTGCCTACAATGTGATTTATCTTACGGTTTCAAGCATAACCAAAATTAAGTTATTCCTTCACAGGAAGAAGGAAAGGAAGCTTTGTTTTCTCAATAATGTGTCAGGAATATTGCCCTCTGCCCCTGCACAATGCAGTTTAAACTTGCTTGTAATTTGTGCTGGAGGGGGGAAGTCAGCTCTCTATCTGTGTTTCATAGTACACTTACACTTAAAATCCTTTCCTAACATTGATCCTGGCTTTGATATGCATTACTAAACATTCATGACACCGACTGAGCTTATAGTCATTTGTTATATTAGACACTAAAAAACAGTCAAGAGGCCATGATTTGATAGTGTTATCTCAACACCTTGCGTAGAGATGCAAGGCTGATTTGGTGACATATCATCCTTGACACATGACACATAGAGACCATGCTTCAATCAACATGCCGTGCCTCTGGGCAGTGTGGTGTTACAGCCTCTGCAGGGGAATGCCACTGCCTGCAAAACCTCCTCTCCTGCAACTAGTGGTGATGGCAGGGCTGCAGAGACTGGGAAGCAAGAAACCAAGCCTCCTATTCAAAAATCAAATCCACCAATAGGTAACAAGTCTCCTGCATGTTAATGATGTTTCATTATTTGCAGACATGTCTAAGCAAGAACCTTCTTTTCTTATAATTACTTATTCTGCAAGTAAATTCAGGAGTAATAATCTTAGTAGCTCAGTTGGCCCTAGGTCTAGCCATAAACACATCATAATTTGTATTATTTCATTTAAATTCTGCCCTAAATCACTCTGTTTATTTAAATTCTAGTCATCCTGATTTATTTGAGCATGGTGTGCCTGTGTGATGCACCTGAAAATATATGATGGTCATGAGCAATGGGTTGCAAATGGAGTTGCATCACTAGTGGGGAGATGTAGTGGCCAATAAAATGTTCCAGGTATAAAAAAAATGGAGTATTACCATTTGTTTAGAAGAGTAGGCAGGATATATTTTCTTAACCAGTAGCAATCTGGTTTTGCTGTGAGCAGGATCTGGCCTTAGCTGTCCGTGGGCAAAGAAAGAGCAGGTTTTATCACCACCCCACACTCATGTCTCTCTTCCAAGAAGAGGTTGTGACAAACCTTTCCTGGTGTTAAGTGCAACTGGCTGTGATGTGGCAGCTGGCAGAAAATACAGGTGAAAGTGCTTCTTTACAGAAACCAGAGTTCATGCCCAAGCTCCTTCCCAATCCTGTGTTTTTGTGGTGTGGATGTGCCTGCTGTATGAGGTGAGTGCTGACTTTTGGCTATACTAGTGGTAACGAAGGGTTACAGAAATGCTGAAACTCAAAAACACAAACATAAATACCAGGCCTCCAGCCCATCCACTGGGCATTTCTAATTGTCAGGTGAATAGATGAGAACTGTTGTGATAAATGTCATGTATCTTTTGGGTTGTTACACAACGGTGATAAGGAAAAAGGCAAGACACAGAAAGGAGAAAGCTGAGGCTGCCTGTCTCTACTTGGGAAATAACAAGCCCTTCTTTAGAAATGCCTTTTAAAATGTTATCTGGAATTTATAAGATGGCGGGGTTAGTCTTGAAAAGACTGAGTTTTTAAGCATCTCTGATGAATATTATGTTGCTGCCAGGGCTTTGCACACACAGACACTCAGGCTCAGTGGCAGACAGGCAAAAGTACAGGTAAAAGGTGGACAGATAAGAAAGTGCTCCCATGCTCAGCCCGTGTCACTTGCTGCTGTCAAAATGGCTTTCTGTCCTTGTAGGCAGCTGTGGGCTTCAGTTCAGGGTGCCTGATGTTTCATTGCCAAAATGAAAACCATATATGTATGTAAATAGTGGATTGCTCAGAATACCATTGCAAAGGGGCTGGAATACTAACATTAGGTGGGATTGACAGCAGTTTAATTTTCCAGGTTGCAAACTGTGGTGGCAAAGGCCTACATACAATTCCCATCTCTCCTAATACCTCCATGAACAGATATACAACAATAAACCCCCTAAATCACTCCAGAGGGACTTGCAGGAGCTAAAAGGTCCTCAAGGATTTACAGTGCAATATTCAGGCAAGACAGTTTGCAGAAACAACATTGATCCTGGTAGGAGAGTTAAATTAGGACTTTGGTCTTATCTCATTATTTACTTTCATAAGAAAACTTGCATATATGATGTAATTTTTTCTACCTTTGTGGCTATTCTCACATGGCCATTTCAAGGGAGGCTCTTCTAATGTCTCCTTTAATGTCTCTTGCTAACTCAGGGTAGCAAAAATGACCCCATGGCATGTCATTAGCTCTGGTCATAGCTTGGTGTGTGTGTGTGCAGGCTATGATTAGGTACAGAGACCGGTAAATGACAGCAATTTTGCAAGCACTGTGCTACTGTGTACATGACGTGGGAGTTACTGTGGGTTATTGCTGAAATTTGCGGTCATGGGTAGTATGTAGGCATTCTTCAAAGCCTTGTGTACTCAGGAAAGTTTCAATCGTTTAACTTAATACAAATTTCACACTGGGGAAAACTGTATAAGTACTTGGTTTCAGTTTAAAAACAATTTATTTTAATGTCATCTCTTGGGGGAGGGTTATTTTTTCTTTTTGAACCAAAATAAGTGGAGAGAAATGAAAGGTGTGTGCCTACAAGCAAAGTGCTGGATGCCCTGGCACAGGTGTTGGGGGCCTCAATTTGCATAGAGACATTGTTTTTCCTGAAAGCTTCTCAGTCAGTGTGGTCAGAGAGGAGTGCCAGACACATCCAGACACATTCTAACATCACAGTGTGAAGGATTTGTGTTCGGGAGCCAGAGCTAAGGCCACTGAGAAAGGAAGAGCCAAGAACAGAGGAGTTCTCTTAGCTACACCTAGTTCTGAAGATACGCAAAAGCTCTTGGTCAAAGATACTTACTGTCTATTTCCAGCATGGGCATCTTTAATTAAACCTTCTTCTTTTTGTGTCCAAACTGTTTGTCTTCCTTTTTGTATAGCTCTCAGCCATGAAGCTTTGACTCAGCAATACAATATTGCCAGGCTGCTGCTGCTGTGGGAAAAATGAACGACACTAAAAGGATGGACACATTTGTGAGGAAAGCCTCAAGTACTTCCCACATAGGTGATGATATATTCCCATATCCAGTATTGTCTTAGCTGTAGTTTCTGCACTTCCCAGTAAAGAAGATAAATTAATGGATGTTCAAAGCATCACACAGTGAGTTAAGGACTTCCACTCAGTCATAGGTTTGTCGCTCTAAATTTTGACCTTGTATTCAAGCCAGTGTCTTTGTAATATATATTTTAAAAATATATGGGCTAGCACCTTGCATCTTTATTAATATATTGAGAGTCATTCTACAACATACACAGTAACAACTTTTCAGTGAGGTCCTAGATACACGAAAGATTTTCGAAAAAACACTATTTTTCACCGATGGAAAGCTTTTAAAAAAATAAAGCTGACCTATTACTTGAAGGAGAGAAAAGGCCATGAAACAGGTATTTTTACTCAGCAAAAGAGAAAATTTTTAGCTTTTAAATGTGCAGAGACACTAAATCAACTATCACAAATGTGTGCTGGTGATGCAGCCAACAACACTTAATTATCAGTTCTACAGGAAAATTAGGTGAGAAAATTACTTGTCTTTTTATATTTATTTTATTTATAAAAGAATCCAAAGACAATGACAATTTTCTCACTACAGCATGTTAGACAAAGATGGCTTGTCTGTCTTTTTCTTCTGCTTTGGTGATACAGATTGATAAATCCCTGCAGTGTATACAATTTAATTTGTGTTATTCTTTTTCAAAGTTGGGTTTTTTCCCTGCAGTGTATACAATTTAATTTGTGTTATTCTTTTTCAAAGTTGGGTTTTTTCCCTGCAGTGTATACAATTTAATTTGTGTTATTCTTTTTCAAAGTTGGGTTTTTTCCCTGCAGTATTGAAGGAAGCTGTTTGGATAGAGACAAAGCAGACTTATCTTTTATAGGGTCTTAGTTTAGAAATATTTGAGATATGGAGACAGGAACGCTATTTGGTCTGATACACTGAACTTCTTTGCAATGTGTGTGCCATTGCTTTTGTGTGTTGATATTATTAGCGTGACAATTCATAATAATTCCTTTCTTCCATATAAATAATTTGGTTCAGTAAGCAACATCTAAGCATGAAGATAGTGATCATATTAACATGGCTTGATGTGTCTTCTGACATCCCAGCTTGATTATTTCTTCCCTGTGTTAGGGCAGAAATCAGCAGCCACAGCTGGAGGGAAGAGGAGGGCAGAGCCATGGAATGGGACTCCAACAATACCACAAGCCTGTTTTGTGGCCAAATATTTTGTATCATGAAATCACAGCCCCATGGAGCATGGAAACAGCAGGAGATGCTCAGTGTTTTCAGGACTAGTACAAAATTTTATCTATGATTTGATTTGATTTGGACTATGCTAACCCTGGAGCACACAAGAAAAATTCCACACTTTGAAGATTACTTAATATGTGATTAACTTTGTGTTCCTGATCAGGCGTTAATTCCTTCATGCCTGGGTGTGTAGTAAAACAGGAGTCTGCTCAGACACAGACTCTGTGTTTAGTCTATGATCAGTTCCGTTTGGATGTTGTCTCTTCCCGGATGGCAGTCACCTAAAACCCACTGAATGCGTTTGTGCTAGCAAGACTGGCTTTCTCCCTGAGGAACTCTAGAGGACAGAATTTACTCTATTGTGTGTTTTAAAAGGTAACTTAGATGGCAATGAAAGAATTGTCTCAGCCTGAAAAGGTACTGAAGCAGTTGGGGATCAATGATTCCACGGGTGTTTTTTTTCTCCAAACAGCAAAGTGGACTGAAGCAGCACTTTCTTCCCCTCTGGCTGCTTGGTCTTGTCCTGCAGCAGCTCCTAATTATGACTGAACAGGGCTTTTATCACTCAGGAGTCCATTACCCCTAAGGGTAATCTTGATCTTGCTTTTGCTTTGCTATATTTAAGCTGAATTTGTTTCTCCATCCACAAGTGGATCCTTCTTTCCAAAGCCTTTTTAGAGGCGCTGAGTTGATTGTTGGCTTATTGTAGCATTCCATTTGTCTTTAGCTGGCAGATTTCTTCCACCTTGTCTCTACTAAACAGAAGAAAGCTAATTATGTATAGATCATGTATAGGTGATAAACAAAGTCTGCTGTTGTGTAAATTCCCTTTTACTGGAAAATCAGTAAGAAACTTGAAAATTCTGGCCATCTGCGTCACTTTCTGAGAGGCAGGTAAGGCATAGCAAGATAATCTGTAGATTAAAAAGCCAGGGTGTTGACTGACTTTAAAATTACAGTTACAATTATGGTGTATCAAAGTGAATCTGTGTTAAAAGTGGTCTATGATGGAGATCCCTTCCCTTGGCCTGTTGAACGCAAGTGTATCTCAGGATAGGAATTCTTCTCAAGATGAATTAAGGGAAGGTGGAAAAGCAGGAAGACAAATAATTTTCTCAACATTAGGGTAAGAAATAAATCACCATGAACTAAACAGGTCTGGATTTTGTCTCCAGTGCCCATCTGTTGCCATGACCCAGTGTAGGTACTACAAATGAATATAGCAAGAAAAAACCTGGTTCAAAAAATCTTAGTGCACATGTGTCCTAGAATGACTTTATGATGCCTGTATCCCCTGTCATCTGTTCTGTAGATTGTGTTCTGTACCTTTAAGACTGATTCGCAGAGCAAAACAGGGAAAGAAGAAGTGTACAGTTTGTTTTGAAAAACTATTTTACTCCTCTGCATTCCTCTCCGGGACAGTTCGTTTGTTCGGCTGAGGCTCGGACAGACTGCTGCGGGACAGAGAGCTGCTGCGGTTTTTTTTTCTCTTTTTTTTTTTTTCCTTTTTCTTGGGACTGTTTAAACCTGCTCCAGACTGAAAACCCAGAGGAGAACTGAGAGATCACACCAGTGCCCTCTGGGGCCCAGGACAGCATTTTTCTCTAGCACTGGAGGAACTGATAAGAGACTGAGAGAGACAAACTGCACCCACAGCAAGAACTTTTCTCAGTTTGCCATTTCACTTCAACTAAAGGTTTTATTATTTCATATTATTCATTCTGTGTGCTTGTGGGCACTTTGTTTATTAAATAAATAGCTTTTTCCACTTTTCTCCAAGGAAGTTTTTTTTTTTTTCCGGACAGTTGTGGGGGAGGGGCCATTTGGGTTTGCTTTTCCAGAGGAGCCCCATTCGGAGATTTTCTCCCAAATTCGCCCTAAACCAGGACATCATGTATGATGGAAGATGAAAGAAAAGAGAAGGGTGATCTTGACAGGTGACAGTCACCTATGTCTCAGCAGTGAGCAAGTTTCCATCGAGTATATCATCCTACACCAGCAGCAACTGCCTGTTCAGCAGTGAGAAGGAGAGTGTGCCCCTGGGAGGGTATGGCATTTCAAGGCAAGAAGATCATAGGCAGTGTCCTTTCAGAAGTGTGTTTGGTTTTTCCTTGAGTTAAACATGAATATGTGGTCATCACATATTTTCCTGATCATTTGTTAATAAACATGCAAGCAAGGGTCTAGCTGGCTGTTGGCATTGGTACCAGTTCTGGTGCTAGTGTGCCCAGCCAAATCCTGTATTTTCTAGGAGGGTACATGCCATTGGAGCCAAGGAAAACATGTTCTCCTGGGACTCAGATCTAGCAGTGTCTAATAAAAGGCCTGATGAAGAAAAATTTCTGCAAATTTATTTGCCCCTGGGAAATTAAGCATTGTATACCGCAGTGTGCCTGGCAGATGGCTGCCTATCCATGGGAGAACTGAATCCAGTCCCTGACTCAGCAAAGTGCTGTAAGCAGTTTTTAGTTATTAAGAACATGACTTAGGCACAGGTCTAAAGCTGGGCATGTGCTTAGCTGAATCAAATTCATTTCACTTGTGCACAGAAAAGGTAAAACAATGAGATTTGTATCGCGACACAAAGCTAGGGGTTTTTTTCTTACGTACTCTCTGGATCAAAAAGTGGTAGTGAGCCTATTTTCCAGATTAATTCAATTTATTTTAGATGTGTGTTACTTTGTCTCTTCACCTTGGAGATATCACTTGCAAACAAGACAAGGTACACAAAAATTGATTTACAAGACCAAGTGCACAATCCACATAGTGAAATACATCTTCTGGCTGTTAGCTTTATTATTTGTATTGTATCACCCTGTTCTGACTGCAGGAGACAATAGCCGTATACTTTGCAGTGGATGGTTAATGAACTGACAAACAACCAGTCAGATTTCTTTTCTTGGCTAATCATTTACAGATTTGTTAATGCTCTAATGTCAAAATATTTCTATCCTGATATGTCTCGCTGTCTAGGAAAGAACCCACTCATTCTGCCTGCCACCATGTAAGTGTCCAATTCTTTTTAATGCTAATGGTAGGTTGCACCAGAGAACCCTACACAACGTTTTAACTCTTAAAAATCTAATCTCCTTGATGGTTTTAGGCTATGCTTCTTAATTACTTTGCAAATCTCTTTGCTCTTGCATTAAAAAAAAAAAAAAAAAATCTGAGATGTCATTTTTTCTAAATAGTGCTGCTTTAAAACCAGAGACATGTTTGTGAAGGTCACTCTATGCTTTCAGACATCACCACCTTTCTTTTGGAGGTTTAGAAATTGGTATGCAAATACCCAGCAACCTTTTGCATCAACCTCATTAGAGCCAATAAACATTTCACTTTAAACATCAAGGTTCCCAAATGGGAGGGTTGAAGATCCAGCCTGTCTATCTCTTTTCAAACAGGTGACTCCTTACTACCCTCTGAAAAACTGGAATACAAAGCAGTCTCTCATCTGTAGCTATTACAGCCTGTGATGCAGTGTAGTCAGGGGTTATTTTCTCTCTTCCTTTGGTGGCTGCTTGGCCATCAAATTCACACACACTCTCTTAAATATTCATGCAATCTCACTAGTGTCTTAATATTTGCACTAATTTCATTTCTCTTCACTTTGCATTCAGCATAGAAAACTCTTCAGATACTTCACAGTGAATATGGGGGACAAAGCAGAAGTGGCATCTGGACAGACATCCCATCCATACACAGCTCCACTGCAGCTGGGTCACCAGCAGGAGCTTTTACACGGTGTTTGTGTGTAGGGAAACATGGATGCAGTGGGGCTGAATGAAGGACATGCTGCAAGGAAGAGCAAAGGCATGTAGTGCTAGAACTAAAACATAAAATTGAGGGTTTGTGCTAAGATTAAAAAGCAAAAATTTCTCTCTGCATCCAAAAAAGAAGCATGGTTTGGTGGGTAGAGCAGGAAGCAGAGTCAGGACAGAGGCGCCATTTCTGAGTTTGTTACTTGGGTGAGACTTTTTTGATGGCCCCATTTCCTATCTTTAACGTGAGGGTTGTACTTGCTAAAATGGCAAGAACCAATGGCTCTGCAGGAGATTTGGCTGACAAGCACAGAAAACTACTAGGGATTTCTTCTGCAACACTACAGATTGTAACTACATTTCTTCAAAGTCTCTCAAATAAAGAATTAAATCACTGAATTTAAAAACAAGTATCAAATTTTAAGTTCATTTTTAATATGACAGCCTTTAAAAATATTGGGACCTACCTCAGCATTTGTTGCTCTTCCAGAATTCTGTTTCTTGCCAAAATAACATATGCAAGAAGTGTAAGTAGGAAGAAGAGGGGAGACTGTGCCCCTTCTCCTCCTTCACACTTGGAGCCAACAGCTGAGATTCAAATGCAAATGCCAGTATTCTCTAACTCTCCAGGAACTTTTGAGTCTTGGTGTCTTACACCTATGTGACAACTTAGGCTAAATTAAAAATCAAAGAGATTTCCTCTGGAGTAAGGTACAGCTTGTTATGAGTGAGGATACCATAATTGGAGCTGCCAAGAGGTTTATGAATTCCACTTGCTGAAGGAGGCTTTGGGACTCTGAAGCACCGAAGTCTGTATTTTCTGTCTGGAGTCATCCCAGCTGAGCCAGATGTGTAAAACCAACAAACATGCTGCAGAGCCCATTTAAATGCTAATACATGTCTCTCTTCTCTGTGAACTTGGTAGATCTGGGGGAATGAGACTGCCCCTGCTCTCATCCTGCTGCTGTGGTGGCTCCTAGGTAAAAAGAGAGGCAGGTCCTGGGTGCAGGTGCCCTTTGCAAGGGTGCTGTGCAATCTCCTTGTCACATCTTGTCTGACTGGAGCTGCCTGATGTTGACAGGTCAAGGTCTCAGCAGTAGCTGTGAGTCTGTGCACTTCAAAGCTTTGATTGCCCCCTGCTTTTTCCTCACCTTCCCCTAAGCACCTGCCCACCCATTGTAGCTAAGGTGGAAAGGAGGGGGGGGAAACAGGCCTTTGATAGCTTTATTTTAGCATATATTACATGGGACATTTAATGTCAGTAACTAGAAACACAGAGGGGGTTTAATGGCAGAGGAAAATTTTTCTTTGATCCCTTTCTATCTGCTCTTTACCTTTATTCAGTACCTTAAATGACAGACTCTTCTGGAAGAATACATCATAGCTGAGGATCACAATATGTTTTTTTGCTATATGTGAAATTTCAGAATCAATTTTAAACTTTAATTAGGGTATAGAAAAATGTACTGTTCCTCTGCTGGCTTGATTTAGTCATAGGAATCTATGCATGCAACAGACAGAAAGGGAGAGAGGAAAAAAAAGACTGATGATGCTGTTTGAAAGGAGAGTGGCCACAAAAACTTGATGGGAAAAACTCCAGCAAGTTTGCTAACTTCTGTGAAGCAGTAAAAGTTCAGCTTCACTTGGCTTGTGATACACTGGTGTTTCTTCATTACAAAGTGCGGTGGTTGAGGTTCTCTGTGCAGACAGATTGTTTTTTCCAGGTGTCATAGCCTTTTAAAATTTGACAGGAAAATGGTAATTTTAAATTTTAAAGATTGGGGTTTGGGTTTTTTTTTCATTTTTTCAGGAATCTACAGAAGGAATAAACCTCCAAAGAAGGTTGTAGGGATCAGAGAGATCTAGGACCTCTAGATTAATTTATAAAAAGAGAAATGTGATTCTGTATATGATATTTCATGGGCAGAATTTGTTAAGTTGAATGTGGCTTTCTCCAGTTTGTAATCAATGGGAAAACTTCCTGTGGAATCAGTTTGCTATTGACTAACACTGCAAGAGATGTTTTTGATAGCAAACAACAAGTGTCAAGTGCTGGCATTTTGCAGCTGGCATCACTTACCTCTGGTGCAAAGGACACTAAAGAAGACAGTACACAGAGAATCCAGCCTGTGGACACTGAAGATCAGCAAGTATAACCATAACACCTCGCTGGAGGTGTTTGGCTCTGGCCCATGTTAAAGGCTGACACAGACACATGATTTAGGAGACTCAAACCTCAGGTAGAAAACTTTTATACTGGGGGATGTGTGTGTACTTCACTGGATCAGTCCAAACATCCATCCGTCCTCTCCTTGGCAGTGGTCCATATGCCACATTTTAAACAAGGAATGCTTCCTGGGCTCCCTGCATCACATGAATGTGCTTGACAGCACCGTCTTGGGTGTGTTTTACCTGGACTGTTCCAGGCTCTTTCCCATCTCCCCAGCAGCTTTTCTCAGTGTATTAACACCATATTTTCAATTATCACAGTTATACTTGTCTTTCTGCAAGTAAACAGTGAAGCAGATGAGTTTTTTAGACAATGTGAAGTATTTACCATAAATATTTTTTCCTTCCACTGTCAAATCTTGCGCCTACTTCTTTTCCATTTTCTATCAAGCTTTCTTCAGTTACAACTGCAGCACCTCCTCGTTGTTACTCATACAGAAATGCCAGTGAGGGAAGCCTCCATGTACACGCATACCCTTCTTTTTCCACGTGGTGACTTCTCTATTAGCAACTGGTTCCGGATTTTTATCTACTACTGCTAAAATAATTATTGGAATTGGAGGGGTTGTATGTCTGTTTTAAAGAGAGAAAGCAAGTTCTAGAAATGTGTGCTTTGTGCAGGAGAAATTACTCTCAGTCTATGCTGCAGGGTTTTTCAGACCTCACAGGAAAAGGATATTGGTTCTGGGATTGTATTATTCCATGAGCACCTCTTCATTTAAAAGGACAGCATGGATTACTTGTTAATTCACTGGCTAAAACTTAAGTAAGCAGAGGCTAATGTCTTTTTACTGGTCTAATTAACAACGATTACCTGTCTAAAGATAAGATATTTCCAGTCAAAAGCCATCTCCTTCAACTCCAGATCAGCTGAGAATAGTTCAAATTAGTTTTAGGGTAGGGTCAAAGACCAGAATTTTAGGGGTTTGAAGTTTTTTAACTGAGCAGATCAACACATATCTGCCGTATCTGCCAGGAGAATACACATCTAAGTGAAAAGGGGAGGCTGGGATTTCCATCTGCATGGAAGTGTATTGTTTGGGGGCTTTAAACAAATGAGTTAATGAGGTGGCACTGAAGCACACATCTGTCCTCTCTGGGAGATCTGAAGTCCAACACATGGTCCACTTGGCGGCATAAAGAGGGGTCTGCCTGGTCCAATCAAACCTCCAGCAGGCAGCACCATGGGGAAAAACTCATTTAAAAAAAAAAAAAAAAAAGTGTCTAAATGCTCCCTCTGGTTGGATTTTGTTGTTATTGTTGTTGTTGTTGTTGCAAACAGTAGCCAGCTCCCAAGGCACCCCTCCATGCCCAGGACTCAGTGAGTGAGAAATGCTCCACGGCAGTGTACTGCAGCCTATGCTGGCTGAAGGCCTCCCATCAGGAAAGCCAGCCTCACTTGTCGTCAGGGCAGCTGAGCTACTACACACAGCCGGGGTGGTTTGGATGGATGAAGACTGTGTAGCTCTGTGCTTCAGCTGTATCAGCAAGCTCACATGCTGCCTGAACTTCTGCAGTAACTAAATCCCATGGCTTGTGACTCTCCTTGCCTCACAGGACCTTGCCTTCACAGGGCAAGGAGACAGGAACCTTGGCTTCCCAAGATACTATACAGCCTTCACACCCGGCTCTAGTGTTGATCTCAAGGCTCAAGGTCCACTAATATTTGTACCTCCTGCATCAGATGTTTCTGGAAATGTTCCTTCAAGAGGCGATCTTGAACCCAAGGCAAAGTTTCTACTGAATTGTATAGCTATGGACCAAGCAGAGCAGGGACAAGGACCATGAGTCTTCTACCCTCTGTTTGTGCTGATTCTGGTTTATTGGCTTGTAAAGAGTCCAAAGGGATGGCTGAGAGCTTGCCCACTTTTTGTAAGGATCCAGAGCTTTGTGAAGTCCAGAGCTTTGAAAGTCAGGAGGCACCTAGCTTCTGTAAACTAGAACTTAGATAAAATAGTTTTTGAAGATTGGAGCTGGTTGACTGTAGATTTATATGCTCTGTTATTCTGCTGTCCCACCATTCTCCTTAGTAGCCCTGCTCATGGTGTGTTTACTGCTGCCTCATGGGTCAGGAAAGAGGCTCTGCCGTGATCACAGCCCCCTTGTGATGCCAAACACATGACACAGTTCATTACACACATGTAAACACACACTCACACTTTGATCAGAAGGCATGAACTAAAACCTCTCTATTTAAAAGTCTGACTCTATATATAGTATTTCTACAAAGGCCAGGGATTGGGGGAGAAGGTTGACACCTCTCCCCATCCCATTGGTTAAGACAACTGTCCATCAGCTGTCCATATCTCTAAGAACATGAATGAAAAACTTTCCTTGGAAACTACAATAACATTGGCTGTGTTTACAGACCAGAATGTGAGAAAGAAGTTAAAACATGAAACTATGAACAGAAGAGAAGGCTGAAAAAATCAGGGCGACAAACACGGGGCTTGCAGGACACTTTCTGTGTCCTGCAGAGGTGAGTGGGGTGCACAGGTGGGTGTTGGTGACCTGAAGTCTTTGATGGCCCATCCACAATTTCAGCTGGCCAACAACTGGTCTCTAAAGTAGTTCTTGTTTAAGGGAGGGAAAAAAAAAAATCTGCTTCTTTTTCATAGTCTTGGTTTGGGAAGACAGGTGTCTGCCAGGGAAAAGTCAGAGCCTCCCTTCGAATGGAGAATGTAAACCCCCTCCCTCCAAATTATTATAAGTTGGAAATTAAGTGGCTTTTGGGCAAAGATGTGGGAATAGGAATAACAGTTCTTTACTAGTAATATTAAAAATACAAATGTAGTAGTACAAATAAAAGCAAACAAACAAAAAAACTCACTGACAGTCAGAATATAACCTAACACCCTGTTAGTCATGGTGTTGGTAGCAGTCCAATTAAGACCTCCAGGAGTGACAGGTGTGGTTCTGTTGGAGCAGAGATGATCCTGCAGAAGAGTGTTCTTTTCCTGTGAAGGTCCAGTGGTGGTGAGATGGGTCTGATCTTCCTCTGGGAATCCAGTGGAAAACATGCTGTCCTGGTGTTTTGAATCTCAGGTTTTATCCAGGTAGAAATGCTTGGCTCCTTCCACTGGGTGAAGCATCTCACAATGGGATGATGTAATTTTATCAGTCATGTAGTGAGCCTTAATGGCCCATTAATGGACGGTATCCCCCTAGAAGGAGGATGGGTCCTGGAAGAGATAAAGAACACTGCCCCACCTGGTTTTGACTGCTGGCCCATTAACAGAAGACACCCGTAGTGAAGTGCACCCCCACACCCTAGCAGGTGTTTCTATATTAGGAAAGAGTATAAGCTTCACCCCTATTAAGGAAAAAGAGCCAGAAACTTCTATGTGATTCTCACCACAATTGGCCCAGCGCCAGGACAAAGGAACCTGTTGAATCCTTGAGCTGCTCCTCAGGAAATGTAGCTATTTTCTATTGGGCAGTATGCCAAAACCCCCTCCTAGATTGTTGAATACTTAAGAGAGAGAACCTAGTTCTCAATGTATTTTTGCGGTGTCTTAGCAGGTGTTAGGAATGTCCGTGCACCGTGCATGGCTTTTACTCTTTAGTTTTGTATAGTTTGTTATTTTTGCTTTAATTAAAACCTTTTTGCCTTTCCAAACACCTCCAATCATGCTGTCGCGCTAATTTTTATTTCTGAGATGCTGCTGGCAACCCTCAGACCTTGATACTCCTTCGTTATTAGCTGTCCTGTGTGGGGCTAATAACACACTGGCCCCACACAGCTACATATCACACCCGCCCCCTCCTTCCTGGAGTCACAAGGAATGCATCATAGAAGAGAAAACATCTCCCCAACCAGTTTCAAAAGATCATAATAGAATAGATACTTTTGGTTGCATCTTGCATTGCAACCCAAGGCATTCATTCAGCCTGGTGAAGGGTTGAGTAGTTCACTCTCAGCTGTTTGAGTCCAGCAAACACAACCACATGAGATCACAGATTCTTAATTTTTCAATGCAGCATCTTTGTCTTGACCATTGTGAATTGTCTGAACCTATCATCCTGAAGAAACCCATCCCTCAGTGTGGCTGTGCTTTGTCTTGGTATATGTGGCCCCAAGGAGCCAGTCTGGGAGTCAAGCATCTAAGGACCTTATAATAATTTCTAGACATTTCTTTTTATATTGTAAGAACTACAGAAGATGGGACCCCAGAAGTTTCCTGGCCTTTTGTCCACCTCCACTTAGAAAAACACCTTCAAGCTTTCGCCTCCTTTCCCCCCAGTTGTATTAGACAAAGCCATAGAAAAATAACCACAAGCAAAAGGGGCAGGTTACAGTGATGCAGCCACTTCTTCCCCTCACCACAAGCTCAGTCTCTGGAGCGACCTCAGATTGAATTTACTCCCTGAGTGCAAGCCCTCGGGGTTGTGCTGAGGATGCTGGAGATTCAGTGACCCATTTTCATGTACAGATCTGAGTTTGTGGACAGAGGGGCATTTGACATATTCCTGTGTCAAAAGGAGAAGAGCCCTTTTTCCATCTCTAGTTTCAAATTTGGCTTGACCATTGTCTGATGCTGCTCAGTGAAAGCCAGGCCCCGGGCAGGGAAGCGAATACTCTAACAAGTGGCTTGCTAGTGAGGAATGTCCTGCAGTAAGTATGGAGCAGCCTTGTCACTTCTCAGCCAATCCTCTGAGGAAAATAAGGAAGGAGGACAAAATGAGTGCAGCCCTCCTGGGCCTCCCCTTAAGAGTTTAAAAGCAAAATATTGATTTTGAGTTACCCTGCTTCAACTCAGCTTCACTCTCCTGATATTTTTATTCCCTTGTAGGTTTCTGACTCCATTCGTTTTTTAAACAAATCACTGGTGAAATTGTGGTGTGTCCATGTAACATTCCTGCACCTAAAAATATGGTCAATTGACACCTTGAAGGTTTCCAGGCAACTCTAACCATTTGTGACATCTTTAGCTGCATCTCCAGTATGTTCAAAACAGATGAAGTGAATGAATTGATTTTAGCTGCATAAAACCCTTGACAAAATCTCTTTGTGGCCATCCAGTTAGTCTCTTGATGATTTGTAGAGTATTTGCTTATGCTATGAACTTGATGCTTCTCATCTCTCTGCTTGTTTTTCAGCTAGCTCTGCAGTGGGTCCCCTGCTCCTGAATGCACTGCAGTTGCCTTCCCCAGAGCTGGAGTAAGAGCCAGTCAAATAATGCTGGACCTACAGCCCACTATGTCATCAGTGCAGACCTGAGTACTACATAGGCCAAATGTACCATATGAACAGCACTCAACCTTGTTAGGTGCTTTAAATTACTGTCAGATCCAAACTGCCTAATAAAATCAGTAGATTTGTGTAACCTGATTCAAAGTCCAAGCAAAGTCAAAATGATTTTTCAATTTGCTTAAGGAGATAGTGGATAGAACAACACAGCAAAAACCTTCTCCTTTGTCCTCAGAAAAAACCGCAAAACCCCAACGTTTGCATGTGATGAAACACGCAGTAGGCCAGGAGTAAATTAAGTGCAGAATCTCAGCTCCTTTAATCAAATAATTTGACATTTATGTGTGTGGTCAAAAGGAAATTCTTTTGAAGACATATGGTCTTTTCATTGTATGCTATTTTGGATCAAATTTCATTGTATTAACAAACATATAGATAAATTGTTGATGGGCTTGATTGTTTTGGGTTTTTAAAGTTGCCTCCAACCCTGGGGATTCAGACTTGTCTGAGTACAATGCACAGTAACCACCCATGATAAGTAACAATACACAATAATTGCAGTACTTAACATTTGGTCTCAGCTCTCCCTGACAAAAATGAAGAATGAATCAGAGAAAGGAACTGACAACACTGCTGGAAGGGCTGGAGTGCTGATAATAACACATCTTTCAAGAAGTGCAAGATATTACTGATTAACTACAGAAAGACTTATCTGAGTTCAAGAAAACCAGCAAACACTTCTTTTAGTAGTAAGAGTGTGCAGCGAGATGTGAGCAGGACACTGAGGTCTGGCCTTGGCAAAGTATTGAGTACATTCAGTAGAATTGTGCCCTTACCTGATGTCTTTGGCTGGCTAAACTGGCAATCCCTTCTGAATGCCTCTAACCCCATTTCTCTGCAACACAAGCCATAGATCTGTTAGTCAGTCCTGCATAAAGCATGGTCTTTCTGCTTGAGCAAGAGCATTTTCTAAAGGAAAAGATCAGATCTGAAGGAAGAGTGATGAAGTGTCTGGTAAACTGATCTTCTAACATTAAAATAAATATTTAAAAAAAAATCAACAAAGCTGCTTCTCTAAAATATGTTTAATAAGAGGAGTTGAGGTGATGCAACTGAACTGGTCCCTGCCATCAACAGGAAGATGCCCTGTTTCCTTCCACTCATCCCCTCTCTTCTCCACCTGCCCAGTCTGCTCCTCAGACCCTGCTGTGACTCAACTCAGGAAAATGTTAACACAGAGTAAATCATGATTTTTATGTTAATGGTCACAGGAAATCACACTGAGGATTCTCTATCAGCTGAGTTAATTAAAGGGCCACATGAACATGAACAATCAGGAGTTCAGTGTGGGAAGGAGTCTTTGAGACAAAATCAGTGAAAGGGAGGAACGAGGTGTAGGAGGAATGGGATCACCACTTGAGACAGAAATTCATCAACTTCAGCTCTTTTGGGGCTTCATTTTTGGGGAAAAAAGGTGACTTGCACAATGTACAGAAACATGCTGGAATTTATGTTCTACAGGTAGTGATACCACTATGAAAAGTCTACATCCTCTCCCACTGTCCATGATGTCCATATTCCTCTTTCCTGATTGTATGAAAGTAGTCGAGACCTTGGGTTCTGCATACTGCAGGTGTGCAGCTGTTGGCTGAGACCCAGCATGGATGAGAGCTGCTGGAGTCTATGCCATGCTTACAGTGATACCGCACTGTTCTGCACTGCGGGTCTCCCATGACGTATGAAGACACGTGGGCTGTGTGATACTGGTACATGACCACCTGGCCAGCTGAAGGAGCCTTTCCAGTTGCATTGGGAGCAAGAGGAACACCAGCCATCTATAGATGCAGCATCTGATTCATTCTGCATTGAAGAGGTCAACTGGATTCCCACTGGCCAGATGGCGCCAGCTCAGGTTGGGGAGGACCTGGCACCAGTTCCAGTCAGACAAAAACTTTACCTGAGAGCAAGAAATGACACTGCAGCATGCAAGTAAAATGTGTGTGGCTGCTGCAGGTGGGGATGGAGGAAAGGAGAGTCCTTGAAAGCCCATAGGTTTATCTTGCCACCTGGCCCACCACCCCACAGCTTCACCTCTGGCCCAAGGGTTGCAGCATCCTGCCCCAGGTTTCTGGCTGCTCTCTGGTGCATGTATGGCCTCACGTTGAATCATTCTAAATTGCACTTGTTGGGAGCCGCCACACCAGCCAGTAGCATGCTGAAAAGCATAATCTGAGATGTCTTGGCTTTTGCAGCATAAGCTTGTTTTAAAAAGCTGTGATTGTGTCAGCAAACAGCCCCTACTTCCCCACACTCTCCTGCTGAAACTGTGGTGCACCCCATGCTGACCACCTGGCACTAACAGCAGCATTTCCTCCAGCTGCTCATGTCCATGTTTCAGGACAGTCTCAGGAAGTCCAGCTTTCGCCTTACCCTTGTGTGGATAAAGTGGGGATCCACAGCAGCTGAAGTATGGTGAAGCATCTCAGCTTAATACAGCAGAGCTCACTGGGTTTGGGAGCAGGCACTGGAGTCTGGACCAGGCAGGATGGGGACGGGGGGTGCTGGGATTTCCTTTCAAGCTGTGCCAATTGACTTCTGAGGCTTTTCCTTCCCTGAGCTAGCCAAAACAAGCTGAGGCAAATCTGCTGAGCGATTGCTGCTTCCTGCCCCTTGTGCTGGCACCAGGGAGGAGAGGGATGGGGATGAGGCAGGCAGAGCCCAGGGGACTCTTCCTCCCTGTTTCTCTACATGGAGAAGACTCTTACACACCTGCAAGAGCAAGGAGGAAGCTGAAGAGCAGCTGTTTCTGTTCATTGGTGGGTTTTTGGCAGAGCATCTGTTTGGGAATTGTGAAGCAGAGTTTCCTCTCTGATTCCTGCCCTGCTGTGAGGGAAAGATGAGCTGGGGGAAGCTGCAAGCAAAAGTGTGGCAGAGAGAGGCTGGTGCTGCCTACTGATGCTGTTGGTTTTGAGGATTTCACTCTAACACCTCTCTGCACCTGAGTGGAGCATGTGCAGGCAAATCACGAGGTGTCACTCAGGCTCAGCCCATCTGCTAGGGTGAAGGGGGGCAGGTAGAGGTGCTGGCTCTCTCAAGAAGGATGTCAGCAGGGCAGTGAAGCCCGGCTCCTGTGATGCTCTCTTCTGCCCCAGTTACTGATGCAGTGGGTGTCTCGGGAGGTTTCTTCTTGGGCTTTTGGTTTTCCCATCAGGGCACCCATCCCTTTATACCCACACCTGCCCTCCTGCCTCAGAGGAGATTTGAGTGAGAAGTGAGTGGACCCCATATCTTTGCCTGAGAGCCCACTTAATATCCAACATTTTAATAATTCAGAGGGAGGGGGGTTGAATTCTTCATTCCAAAGGGAGGTCCTGCCCTCCCTAGCAGATACCTGTCTTTTCTAACCAAGAGAGATTCTCACAAGCATTTATTCTAAAGAGAAACATTTTATTCCAAGCCTCCAATTTAAATATACAGGAATTCAGATGGGAAAAGTGTTAATTTGAATTTACACGTTATATCACAGCCTGTAGGGGTTAAGGAGAAGGTAGGAAAATAAACCTGTAATATTTCTTTCTTTCTTCTAAATAAATTACATGACCAAGAGTTTGGGATTTTTTTAATGCTGTATTTCAACTGTCATCACTATTCTCAAAAACATATTTAACTATAAGAGATTGTTTGGTAAGATTTTTCCCTATTTCAGCATTAAGAAGGACAAATTATTTTGGTAGCCAAGACAGGTAAGGTAGCCAAGCTCAACCTATGGCTATTTCTGCACCTGTCCACTGGAATGTAGCATAATCAATTTCTAACATTACGTGTTTTCCGTTTCGGAGCGTCAGCACTGGTGGCTGAACCCCTCTCATATAGCTGGTGCAACAAGAGCCAGAGTAATAGCAAGAAAAGACAGAGATGTAGGTGCTCAGGTTATTTAGAACTGCTTGTGGCCTTTGGCCAGGCTGTGCTTTCAGAAGACGTCAAAGGTGAGCTGCTCCCAGTCCGGGCACCATCTGCTCTGCTTTTTCCTCCAGCAGAAGTTGAAAGTGTTGAGACCATAAAAAGCTGGTTATATACCCTGGAGTACTTCAGCGGTGGCTCCGGGAAACCCAGCTGGATATGGACCACCACCAGATAAGCCAGGTCCCTCGATGTGATGTGCTAAGAGGCTGATGGGGCAATTCATGGGTACCAGCAGTTGTGGGGTGACATTAGGGCCTGTCTCAGCATGCAGCCAACCTGGTCACCACCAGAAGGGACAGTGCAGTACGTAGACAGTGCAGCTCACATGACAGCAGGACACAGATCCAGAGTATTCCTGGGTAGGTGGGAAGTGGATTTGAACCTGGGTGCTGGGACATACCTGTGCTGGTGCAAGACTGTGCAAGTCAATAATAAGGATGCCTAAACCACAGATTTGTCCACACTGAAAAAACAGAAGTAGGAAAGATGAAGCTGGAGTGCTAGGGGTGGGACCTGCTGAGGCAGCGAGGGACAGAGGGGTTGGGATGCAGCTGTGTGGAAAAACACAGTGGGTAAACTTAGCAGAGATGTTTTAACCCCAGTAAATCTCTGACATATTCATGTGAATTGCAGGCAGGAGTTGTTCTCATTGCTATTGAGAAATACGATGGGGGAAGCCTTGTAATTTTTTTTTTTTCATTTACTCAATGGTTTATTTTCCTGTGAATGATAGTAACAGTTCTGTCTGAAAAGTTGATGTAATTGTGAAATTTTTTTCAGCTGTCACAGTTCAAATGCCCCTGTGTGTATGCCTTAAAGCAGACTGCCTTAACAGCAGTTTGGCTACATCTAATGCTTTTATATAATCTTTTTGTTTAACTCAGTTTTTGTGGTGGTATTATGCGAAACATTTTTTAGTGCTTCTTTTTACAAACATCATTTTCACCTCTTGTTTTTCATAACTGTTTGCAATTTCTAAGAAGTCAAAATTTCCAAAACCAGCAAGCTATGGCTAGTCAAGTATTCAATCAGGATTTAATAGACATCACTGTGGTCCTCTTTCCTTTGGAGGCTGTTCACCTGTGCCTTTCAGGGATTCACTACAGCAGAGTTGAGCACATCTTCTAATTCACAGACATTTGAATATTTTCTGTGGAAACTGCAACATATTCTTGAAAAATCAGTATATGTTACTGAAGCTTTTGCAGTTTTACGGAAGATAATATATGGCTGTAATAGGTTAAAGTTCATAACCGGGCGGAAATACCAAAGATGTAGTGGTTTCACATTTGCCAAATTTGTTCTGTTATATTTAATGTAGTGATCTCTTTTTCCACTATGGAATAGGATTAGAAGAAAGGCAAAACAGGCTTAATTTAAAGATAGAAACAGATTTGTTAACACACACTAAAGGGAGAACAAAAAACCCCCCCATGAAACCTTTTTAAAAGCACTCCCCTCCCCCCTACCAACAGTTTACTTTTCCACAAAACAATGTAAAGAGACAGAAAATCAGAACTCTAGGTTGGTACCACTTATAAAATAGTCTTTCATTCAGTCTTTGAGAGAGACAAATCCCTCCTGATTTTTGTTCTGGCAACTTTCCACAAGAGACACAGTCTGTTTGTGGCTTCTAACTCCCACAAAAGCAGCCTGCCCGAGAATCTGCATCTGTGAGCCTCCCAAAATGCAGTCTTTCCCATGACTACATATGGACCATGGACTTACACATTAANGGCGGCATGAGGCAGGCCGTAGGATCAGCTGGGTGTCAGCAGCTGTGGCTCCCCTTTCTCTGCCGGCATCTGCTGGGCTCAGGGGCCTGGCTCGGCTCCAGCCAGGGCCAGCCCCGGCACGGCCGCCTCAGCCCAGCCCCGGGGGCAGTGGGGCCTAAGCTGGGCCCCACTGCATCCCCCCTCTCGATGTTACCTCATGGCAAGCCTGCAGCAGAAAAAGACCTTTCCCAAAATCCCACCTGTATTTAACCTGTGTGTCCCAGAGGTGTACACTTGTATCCAATTGGCCATCTTGGCTGTCAGTTTTAAAGCAGCCCACTAATTGGTTTTTACCATTCATGCCAAACCAATACAATGGCTGAACATGCTTTTCTCGGTCAACTTTTAAGAGCTCTTTAGATGTATCAGTTGAAAACTATTGATGCTTAGTGAGATAGGCTCTGCATTAGGTTAAAGAGTTTCACATGGACCTGTCATTAGCTGAATAAAGAGACTGAGGCAAATTTCATCTCAGCAGCACTTTACAGAGTCCACATCTTTGCAGAGAAATAAGAAGTCTCTGGCACACTCATACTTGTTTGGAAGGAAAGGTTGGATAATGGGCAGCAAATTCAAAGACAAGTTTGACAATGACTTTGCTCAGGTAATGGGCACAAAGTGCAGCTACAGAAGTTTGCAAGGCTGTGGTTTCAGCATACTTTAGTGGTCATAGGAGTTCATGGGGTCACCTTGCCCCTCTGTGATGGGTTTTGGACCCTGCAGCATAGCATATGACCCCTAGCACAACCACATAGGGATTGGGATATGAGCATCAATTTTAAGCACTGATTTAGGTTTCTGGCTGACAAGGAGATCCCACCAGTGGTTGGACCAGCCTACCTGACCAGGCCACAGCTGGGAATAGGAGTGATGAAAAGGGCATGCCCCAAAGCAAAATGCTGTGAACATGCAGCAGCCTGAGCTGATTTATGTTAACCAAGCATAGTAAATCATCATTCTAGCTCTTAGCCATATCAGATACCACTAGATTACACTTTGGTGAGAGAGACAGAAAGTGCAACTAGGCGTGATCTGCCACTGCCTATTACTATTCTGAACTGGCAAATTTTTGACTCTGGGTTTTATGCAAGTGCATATAGAGGAAGGCAGGCAGTGGAGAGCTGTTTCAGAGAGGTGTAATTGTCTCTGTCCTGGGTGTTTGAGATCAAGTCCGGGGAGAGAAACCAATGCTGACTGATTTAACTGTCTAGTTGCTGCTGTGCTTGGAGCTAGGAGGCCTGACAGTGTTACTGCCCCAGCCCCTGCCAAAAATACAGCTGCGCTGTGGCCAGACCAGCTGCCAGACAGCCAGTGTCAAGGGTGCAACACTTGCAAGAAAATTGTCATTTATCTCCATATGCCTTAAGATGCTACAGTGGGTCAGGGGCGGCAAGCCCACCAAACAATGGTTCAACAAATCTGGTTTTAAGGTTCTCAGTACTAAATCAGAAGCACTGTGGGCCTCAGGTTGTTGGTCAGTAAACACATGCCTGGGCTCTGATTTCTTCAAAACGTGGCAACAGGTTGACTCTGCACCAGCAGCCTTTGCCCTGAGCCAGGTGCTGCCTCCTCACCTGCAGAGGGCTGAACCTCTGATGGGTGTGTGGATGAGTTTGACAGAAATGTGACCACATGCCTGAGCCTAAACTGAGTCACCATGGGTGCTTGTGCAGGGCACAGATCCACCCCTGCTGAGCACAGAGCCCTGGCCCTGGGTGCTGAAGGCAGGCAACAGGCAACAACCTGGCCAACCTGCCCCTGCTCATCTGCGAAGGAGGGCTCAACAGGATGCCTGCAAAACCAGTGGAGGAGTTTCTACCCTACAGTTTTGGTTTTGTTCCTGGAATGCTGCTTCACTGTGCTGATGCAAGTGTTGGTAAAATTGCACTGAACACCAAATGAAAAAATCAAGGTTAAAATCACACTCTTTTGGGAGGAGATAATTATTAAGTAGAATGTTGTGGTGTGTTTTTATTAATTTGCTTTTGTATGGTTGAATGGTTTGTCCCTTACACCCCTTTGTTTCTGTACGAATGGTTGTAGCCTGTTTTCTCCCTGACAACCCATGTATCCTTTCCCTGATCCCCTCCTCTGGTGAGCTGCCTTGTCACTCTGGGGCCCGTCCCAGCTTCTAGAAAGCTCTAGGGAGGGCGTCGAGTGATAGGCTGTAGCCAGAGGAGTCCCCCTCCTCCCTAAGGGAGTTGGCCCCTGAGGGTGTCCCTTATACCCTGGGCCACTCCCTGACCCATTCCCATTGGTGTTTCCCTTGTCCTCTCCTCTTTCCCCTCCCATCTTTAAACTCCCCTGTTCATCCCCTGTTTGGTGCTCTGTCTGGGCAGAGGCTCCGAGGTGAAGAGGTCCCGTCTGGATCTCTAATAAACTCGTGTTGCACCCCCAGTCAGAGTCCTCCTTCTTCCCTCGCGTCTGTCGCCGGCACACTCCAGCTTGCTTGTGCCTATCCTCCGGTGTTCGCCGGAACCCACAGGATCGGCTTTGTCTGTCAGCAGACGGGGCCGTACCTGCTCACTGCCACAGTGCCAGGGCCAGCCCGGCAGGTGGAGAAGATGGTCTCCGGAAGGCGACGCGACAGTAGAACTACCCTCAAAGCTTGATTTATAGCCCAGCCTTCCAAGTGTTCATACAGACTGAGAGGCAGAGACCTGAGTCATAGGAGTAGGCAGGCAGCCTACTCCAGGGAACTGGAGACTTTGTGGTCTGCTTCTGTCAATAAAGCCAATACCTGGTGGAACTGCAACCAGAGTCTTTTCACTGCTTCTTGCAATAGTTTTTGGCACATTGCACACTGGCACCTGGCACAGTGACACACTGCATTCGGACTGTGGGCCTTTCATATGATGCAGGGTCAAGTTCTTGTACATACTTCATACTATACTGTGGGCTCAGCATTTCTGAGTCTGAATTTTTAGCTTGCTAACTATTGCTAGCTCCTTTCCCAAGGGAAAGTTGTCAACAGTTTTCTCTCTTCAAAACATCTCTTTTCAAAACATCTCTCTCCGTTTCTCAAAACAGGCTAAGTAAACAGTGTTCCCTTTCCCATAACAACTGTCCCCTGGTGTTGTTTCCTATTACTTAACCAATGGAGAGTAGTGCAGCATGTGTGGACCAAAAATATACCTTTTTAGTGCAGCATGTTATAAAAGAAACTGTTGGAATTGTAAAGAAAGCCTTCTTTCTCTTCTAACAACTATATGGAGTCAATCTATTTTCGTGTCCTACCGTGACACTCTACATCTGTGCTATGTGTATCACTTTGACTCCTTCCCCCCATGGGACAGGATTTTGTTGGCTTGCAGACTGCATTCTCTCTAACAACAGATTTCTTGCATGCAAATCAAGAAGTTGAGAGGAAGATAAGGTGATGAATATGCTAAGCATGGAAAAGCACTACCATGTTATGGTTATGTTTGTACACATTTAAAACAGAAAACAATCAAATATGAATATCCCAGAGTCAAACCCAGCAGTTCTGCATTGCAACAGGGGAACAAAGATGCACTGTTGTAGAATTTAAAGTTCTACTGAAAATAAGTGATTGTGTCTTAAAATCTCAATTGAAAACAAATGGCTATATTCATAAATTGTTTATGAGAAGTTATTTGCCGTGTTTCATGCATTTCTGCCTTGCTGCAGATTCCTTCTTTAGGATGCTGAGGAAGGCATTGTGTTATATGGTCAGGTGAGAGGACACAGGGAGGTGGAAATTTCAAAATAAAACTTCAGGAAAGGTTAGAAAAATGTTGTTTAGTGATTCTGACAAGTAAGCAAATAACAGCATATTCAAAGTGAGAGAGGCTTAACCCTTCTGTTAGCACAGGGTTTCTACATTTCTTAGTGCCCAGCTCTGAACAACAAATATGGGACTCTGTCCCCTTCCTTATTCATCACTGTGCCCCTGGATTACAGTTCAGCTGGAATATTCCTCTAGATTTGATGGAATTGGTGGTGGTTTATTTCAGTATGTCCCCCTAAAAAAATGGATAGCCATAACCAGAGGGTCCCCCGCTGCCCTGCCCTCGCCCTTTGCCCTGCTTCTGCTTTGCTGAAACATGTGAGCAAGAGGGAGTGGGGCTCATCTGCAAAGCAACCTTGTTGTGATGCTCTGAGTATCCTACTTGGGCCAGCCTCCTGGAATAGGCTAAGGGAGAGTCAGGCTTGTAACTGCGGAGAGAGAGGCAGCAGCCTGCTGAGCCCAGGCAGCTCAGTGCATAAATGTAGGTAGCCGGTATCCGTACTGAGTAAAGCTCCTGGGCCATGAGGAGTTAGGTTGAGGGCTGCTTCTATTCATCTTGGTGCCTGAACTCTTCCACGGAGCCATTGTGGAAATGATTACTTCTACCCTGCTTACTTGTGGTAGCCATGGATGTCACCCCTTTTTCTATCAGCTTTTCCTTACAATGCCCTCTTCTCAGCCTTTCAGAATTTCTGTTGGAAAAGAGAAATAAGGCTGTTAAAATGCAGCTTCCATTTTGATCTTTCTTTGATATCAGTGGTTCTCCTCTACAACACCACATGCCTCACCAGGAAACCAAATTCATTGTCACGTGATTCATATGTGTCTTGTATCATTTTTTAGGAATATTTTCTCATTCATTAAAATGAATTCCTGCAATCATTAAATCACCAAAATAAAATTAAATAAAATGAAACCTACAAAATGTAGCAGCCTAGCCCTCTCTTCCCATGGCCTCTCTTTGAGAGGTATGCAAAACAGAGATTATTGCTTTCTCTTTTCTGTTTAATATTTTCTTCAACAAATGCCTAATCATTTATTTCCATGAAGCTGACTCTCTTCTTGCATTTGGTAACCAATTCAATTGGGTTTTTTTTCCGGGTGATTCCTACCACATCAAAACTGATAGCAAAATTTGACTTCAGCAGGTGTTTTGTCTCAATAGGACTTAAAGGATTTTGGCCACCCTGTGTTGAAAGTGAGCCTGTAGATATTTGTGTGTGTGTGTGTGTGTGTGTGTCTGCATGTACATTGTACACACACATATATATGTATGTGTGTGTGTGTATAAAAATATCTGTGAAAATGCATAATTTCTTGGCTCTCATCCTAACCTTTGTGCAACTGAGTGCTGGGATCTGGATATTCAGTGTGCTTAGCAGCACTTTTTAATGAAGAGGTGTTTTCTCGCTTGGAGCTGTCATTCTCTGCCACATCACAGACTCTTTCAGACAGAAAAATAATTGGCCACTTTCTCCAGAATCAGGGAGCCCCAGGGACTGGCGGAGTGCTCAGCGAAGCAGGACAGTGGCTCACAGTGGTGCCCACTGGTGTCCCCCCAGCGGGTGCTAGTGCTGCTCCCCACACAGGTCTTGCCCTCAGGGGCACCACCCACCCCACAGCTCCTCAGTGAGGTCTGGTCGATGGTGAAATGTGACAGACAAGACCCAAAACCTCAGGAGGAGAAAGGTGAAACAAAACGGACAATTACTTCCAGAGCTGTTCTGCTAACTAGATGGAAGTGCAGGCTTACTTTGCTCTGTTTTTTTTCTGAAACCTCTGTAATGGCTGCCTGGTGGGATGGTTTTCCACATTTGCAGCAGGATTTTTTAAATATTTTTTTTCAAATGTGGATTTTTAAACAGCATTTATTTTACTCAGGGTCCGCCAATATCCACCTTTCATCAAATAGTCCCCAGAGTTATTAGCATCTGGAGACAGGCAATGCACTAAAAATCTATCCCTTAGAACCTCCCACCTACTACACCCCATGTAGATAAGCGATGAAATAAATGGTGAAGGCTGGATGCTAAGAACACTTGCCTGGCAGGAACATGCTAGTATCCCAATCCAGCCAGTGGCTCAAACACAAACACAATACAGCTTAACCTGCTCGGCAAAGCTTCTCTGGGTCCAGCTCCGTCACTTGGTAATCACTGCTCCTATTACCACAGCACAGACCCTGTGGCATCCCACTCTTTTTTCCAAGGCTCTGCGACTGGAGGAGGAGTGGCCCGTGCTCTGCTCAGCTGGTGGCCACCACCTGCCCCGCGGGTAAAAAGCTCCTGCTCTCATATCTTCCTGGGCCGAAGGAAAAGCGTGTCCTTAGCTTTGCTGTGATATCCCACGGACCGGCTGCTTATCTCTGACTCACTCACGGGTCATTTAGGAGAAAAGGCTGGGAGGAGGAGCAGCAGAGGCAGGCATTCCTCTCCGGAACCAAGGACATCCATCCTGCAGGTAGCAGGAACACAGCCTTGGGAAGACATCCGCAGGATGGAAGGGTACGGCCCCTGTTTTCTATCATCATACTGAGGCTCTGTGTTTTACCTTCCCTGTTATTCCAGCTGTCAAACCCTATGCCTTAGGCTATATATAAGAGAAACTGGAAGGTGGGATTTTAGCCTGAGTAGGGCTGAATAATGTAAAAACTAGGCAGAAATGTTGCCATGATAACATGTTTACAAAGGCCTCCCCACCATGTGGACATCAGGGTCTGATGCTCACAAGTTCGTTGCAACTTTCTAATGGGTTGTGTCTTAAGGGCACTTTAGATTTTATTTAGATCCTTTTACTTCTTGTTACATCCTTTTCTGCCCTTCAATCCATAGCCGTGGGCAACAGGAGAACCAGTAATTGCCTGAGATGTGAATAGTGGTAAAAGGAAAAAATAGTAAAAACAAACAAACCCCAGAAAAGCAATATGAAAAGAATATGCATTTGTGATATGGTTTAACGATCCTCTGTGACAGTGCTAATTTGTCGGTACTCATCTGTAAAATTAAAATTCTTCAAGCTAAAATTTTCCCTCACTAATGTGCTAGGAATCAACACAATCATCAGTGCTAGAAAACACAGAGGTCATACTTCACGTTGAACTTATTTAGAGAGAAGTGGTGCAGGGACCACTCACTTCACATTGTCCTTGTGTCACCGAATAGCAAATTGTGGTGGTTCTGTTGCAAGGGGTGGAGGGTTCCTTGGGTGGGCTCGGGGGTGAAGATGTAGGTCACATCTTTTTTATTTCTTCATAATGGAAGAAAATTCCTTCTGCTGTGTATATTCCAAGTCTCAGCTGCTAAACACACAAAACCGAGGAGGGCAATTCTGCAGGACTGGTACCACTGGCGGGAACCCTCCTGCCTGGAGTGTGGAGGTACCTCACCGGGGTGTCCACAGCCGTTTCCTCCTTAGCTAATGTTTTTCTGATGGAAGTTGTTTTGATGACCTTTTTTTTTTTTTTTTTTTTTTCCCCTAGCCTTTTAAGCAGAACCGGGG
>WBMY01014342.1:1897980-1962337 GCA_013397315.1 Donacobius atricapilla
TGAAGGCAGCGGAGCGCTGGGCTATTTAGCTTTTTTTTTTTTTTTTTTCCTTTTTTTCCGGAGGGGCCACCCCCTCCCGGAACAGCCGCCGGGAAGGGCTGTCCCCCGTCCCCAGCCGGGGGTGCGGCGGCATTGCCCGCCCGCCCTGCAAGCACCGATTACACCGCACGATTCCGCCGCGCTGTGTTATTAAAAGCTGTATATTTTTGCACTGCACGGTGAAAAAAGAACTTAATACTTGTGAAAAGCCCTCACACTGTTTAATAGAAACGTAAGTGCCTGGCTGGCCCCAATTAACACCTTGTGATTATAATGCATTCCTAAAATAGGGTGTCAGACGCCAAATTGTGAATAAAGGTAGCTAATTAATCTTCATACGATGACACCGATAAACAACGCCAGATTTAAATAAAGATCAAGGAACTGAATGCTTTTTATTTGTTTACATTAACGGAAGATAAAGTTAACTACCCTTGCACTTTGCTTCGTAATGTGATTTACTGCCACAAACAAGGGGCTGCGGGCGGAGAGCCCCGCCTCGCCTCGGCGGGCTTTTTCTTGCGGCTTTGGAGGGAGGGGGACACCCCGAGGACGAGTGTCCCTTCCTCCGCAGCCCCCGCGTCAGGCGGGCCTGTGCCGGGAAAGGCGGCCCCGGCTGGGCCCGGCAGCGAGCGCTGGGAGCCGGCGCGCCCGTCGCCGCCACTTCCGACGCTCTCGCATGAAAACGGCGTGCTAGTTTGCAGCGGGAGCCGGAGGGGCACGGCCGGTCTACAGCGAATAAAGAAATAAATAATAGTTGTTTACACCGCTGCGGCGGGAGGTGGAGTGCGAACCCCGCCCGATGAAGAGGGAAAACTTCGTTCTAGGTCAGGCAGAATCCGAACCTCCCCGGCTGCCGGCGGGGCGAGGGCTCTGCTCCTTGCCCCCGCCGGCCCGTGAAGCCGGGATGCGCACTCTGGGGCCGTTCCCCGCGACTTAGCAGTGCCCTGGGATGTTCCCTCACTTGAACAGAGGAAGCGGTTCGCTGCTCTGGGTGCGTAGCCCTGACTTTTAAATAGCTTAAGTTTCGGCAGGGCAATAGAGGTAGCGGACGCGGGCTTGTCCGATGGACTGAGGCCATTCCTCGCCGAAGATTCTGGGTTTTGGTGTTGTTTTCGTTAAAGCAGACCTGGTAGGTCGAGAACAACCCTCTGGTAATTTTTTTTCCAACGAAACTTCATCCCTCACTGCTCGCCCCCAACCGTATCGCCGCCGCTTCACACCCGGGGGAGGAAAAGAAACGACCCCGAAACTCTTTCTTCCGACGGCAGCGCCCCGGCTCTCTCTGGAGAAAGCGCTTCTTCCTCCTCAGGGCGGCCACCTCGGCGCTCCGGGGAGGAAGGAGCAAATATTTTTCGCTACGTTTTCTCTTCGAGTAATGGGATGGAGTTTTACTTTCGGTCTGAATTTCCGCTCCCACCTTCCTCAACGCCGCCTTTTAAACACCTGCTCGCTTGTTCCCACCTCCTCCTGTCTGAGGGGAGCGCGGCGTTAATGGGNTTTGTTAGTGCCCTACATTTTTTTACACATTCAAGCCCAATTCCCCAGCACCCTGAGCTCTGTAGCCCATTCATCCTTTTCCCCAGGTCTTCGTAGCCGTGATCATAATAATATGAGTATGGCTAATATAAATATTAATCTAATCCTTATTGGAAGGATTTTAGTGCTTTCTGGGTATCACAGATAAGTAATCCAGGGGAGAATGACATGAGCCTGAAAGTGTGGCGTGCAAAATATGATTTGAATAAAAAGATAGGGTGGTATCTAATATTTCCTTTAGGGAGTACTATACTCTGAGCTGTCACAACCGATTGTGTAAATAGAAGAGACTGAGGGATGTGATCCTAATCATACTGATGAAACATTCATCTGAAAGACCGAGTGCAACCAGAAGGGACTCACTTGGAATACAATTAAATCCTAATCTGGGGAGGAGGAATCCTCTGCAGGCTTTCCTCTAACCTGACGCCCTCGCCCCCATTTTTATTTCAGAGTCAGATAAAATGCAGGAGAGGAAGGGGAAATACAGGAGAGATGGAGTGCTGTGTGGTTTGCCTGCCCTGAAGGACTGCATGAACACAGGGAGTGCTAGGTGGAAAGGGGATAAATCTTCTGATCCTGGTGAGTAAAAATAAAGGCCTGACTTTAGTCACAGGGGAAACTACCTACCCACAGAGGGTTTCCACCTGTGAGTGATGTTAATCACGTACAGGAAGTCTCTGTTTCTTGAGGAAGAATCCTTCTCCCACCCTGGCTTTGACTATTAGCTCAGTTCCAGACTGCAGAGCAAAATCTATTTTTCTGTCTGTTGTGTGCTATTTAGTTTCCATCTGCAGCAGGTTTTTTTCTTGCTGATGTTTATCAGCAAAGGGGTTAAATTCCAACCTGTTTTGACCAGTGCCCCTCAAAAGATGATCTGAGAAGATGGATGGGACAGGACTTCAGATGATGTGGCTCCTGTAACAGCACTAAGCCCCAGGTGACTGCTCTTCATCCATCTTGCTTTTGGGGAAGGTATAGAGCCGGTGTGTTTTCCTAGCGTGTGCCACTTTTTGGCTTATATCACTAAAATTAATTAAAGTAGTGAATACCTAAATTCATATAATGATGTTTAAGGCTTGAAAAGCAAGCCTGTATTCTTCATCCTCTCACTACCAGACTTCTTTGAGTGTCCGAGACCCAAATCTGATCAGGCGTTTTTAGAGCTTTTCCAAAGTCACTTGTCTTTTATCATCAAGCTCAGGCAAAAAGCAAAGTGATTTCCTTCTTCCTGGAGTGTCCTCCACAGAAATAAAGACCGTCCCCCCTAAAAAACATCAGTTCTCTTTCTGTGGGGCATGATGTCTCTAAGTGAGGAAAGGATGTGTGGAGTGGGACACTGACAAAATCCATTAACAAATTATTATTAGGAGCTCCATGTAAGTCCATATTCTCTTCTGCTGAAGTATGAGCTCTGCAGTTTTATTGGTTCATAGAAGGCCTCTTGTGGATGAAGTACGCACTGCTAAAGTATGTACCCCATAAAGTAGTATCATTTTGGGAGGTTTGAGAATGAAACTTCACTTTAAAGTTCCTCTGTGCTGTGATTTTATATGGCAGTACACAGTAGGAGGGCAAAGGGGTCTGTCCTGTCATGATACCTGGTTTTCATGGAGCAGGGTTAGGTTTCTGTGGTGTGGGTAGGGCACTGATCATTAGACTTCATGGAGTAGTTACAATTCCATTTGTCTACAAAGCAATGTAGTTTTTGTAAATTGCTTGGCATAGTTGCAAACTTCCTTTGAGGAAGAAAACAACCTTTATTAGGAAACAAAATAGTTCGGTAATATATTAGAGTGTGCTTGGTTTTAGTGATAAGTTCTCAATAACAGAAATTTTATTGCTTTCCTCTCCTCACTTCCCATGCCAAGTAGAAATATTATAACATGATATTCCTGCCCTGATGAAGGTATGATTTGAGCAAGCAGACCTGTTAAATTGACACTGCAGAGGACATGTCAATGCAAAGATGACTTTTCAGGAGCTATTCACAGCATGTAAATTTTAACCTATCTCTTACTCCAGATAGGGCAGACAAAGCCTCACCTGTGTAGCCTGCTGTCCTCTGATACCTTGATTAGCTTCTTTTCCATTAACTTTGTGTTGTATATTGCAAGATTATGCTTAACCCAACTCTTCGGTTACTTCTTTCAGTGGAGGCAGGATTCAGCTCTGCTGCCTTTGTATTGCAGTGCCTTTGCAGCATTATTTGAGAGGAACTGTCAGGTAACTTTCTTGTTTCTGTCTTTGATCCAGAAGAAAAATTTTGGCAAAGTCTGTGACATTTGAGTGATCTTACTTTTACTCGGAGGAAAAATGAGGTTCTTAAAGTTTGTGCCAGTAATGAGCCTCAAAAGCAGATAAATCTGCATTGTACATCTCTGTTTCAAATATGCAACATATTTCTCTATTTAATTTGCTTAAATTACGTGTGCATAACATTACATAACAAAACTCTGGAAACGTCTGATGTCGGGTAAGGTAGAGAACAATGGGGTTATTTTTCAGTCACATCAATGCTCCACTTCACCTGTGCAGCAGCAGAAATGCTCATGCTGGCACTGAGCAGAAGGAAGAAATGGAGCAGAATGTGAGAATGAAAAGCTTGTATATTCCTGCCAGGGGTGCTGGTGACTGCTTTCAGCAGTTTAAGCAGCAGTATTTGTGATTGGGGTTTTTTCCCCCTTTCATACCACCCCTCACCACACAATCACTGCACATGACAGTGAATGTCTGGATGGTGACCTGACCAGTTTAGGTACTGAACTCCAAAAGCATTTAAGCAGGCTGGTATAAACACTCCTGTCTGGAAAATGGTGAGAGGACTTTTGGATAGGGTGGAGATGCCACAGTGGTACAATCACAGCATTCAGGTCTCTGTGGGCATATGGTGAAATGTAGGTTTAGCGCACCTCTCATACCCCGCAACAACTGTCCGTGGGCATGCACTTGTTCTGCCATTAGTTCCTTGACTGTGGTTAGGTCTTTCTAGCAATTTTCTTATTCCAGCCATGGGAAGAGAAAACCATTCCCACAGGTATCAGCAAACATGGGCTCCCTGTTTTTGCTGTACCACAAAAAGCTTAATTGTTGCAAAATATAATGGAACGTGTAATAACCAGAATGTGGTTTCTGCTCCCAAAACCTGTGATTAACATGTGGGTTTCTTGTTTCTGACATTCCCACTGACTGGGAAACCTTAGAGGAGATGCCATTCATTTCCCCTGGAAATGGGCTGAAATATTCAGGGCAGTGTCTCCTGGAGCTGCAGAAAGGATGCTCTTCTGCAAGCTGCTTTTCATTTCACATTTGGCTTGGAACAAGGGGTGTGTTTGGTTCTAGTACAGCACACAAGAAATGAACAAGCAAAAAATAGTATTTCACTACAGACTTAAAAAAACCCAGATCCTACAACCACTGATTGGATTGTTCTGAACTCTGGGGCAATGACTGACTTCTGTTAGACTGGATTGTGGGTGCTTTTGGTAAGTGGTTAAGGTGTCTCCCTCTGCTCTGACTTGTATTTACTGTCTGTAGAGAAGCATGAAGGATACAAAATAAGAGACAATGCCCTTTTAATGTTTTCTCAACCTACCCTGGGACTAAAGATTAAAAAAAAAAAAAAGCCCACTCTAGGAGTGGAGATTAAAACAAAACAAAACCACAGATCTATTTTCTTGTTGGGGTGGTTTCAACAGGAGTTTCAGGAGTTGCAGGGAGAGTTCCTCCACCCTATTCACATCCATCACGCTTGATCTGGATCATTCTCCACGCTGATATTTCATATTGTTCTGCTGAGAGGTGCTAATGGCTGCCCAACTGTTCAAAGTTCACCAACATACAGAGTGAAAAACACTCTATAGAAAAGTTTAAAGTTTGACCATAACCACACCCAGTGAAAACCCTGATGGACCACAAGTAGATGAACTCTCTTTTGTCTTTCGGTGTCCTCTGTCATAACGTTCCAATTATTGTGAGAAAGAGATATGAACCTGTCTCTCTGTAGTTTTTTCCTTTTTAGGCTTGGCTTCCAGTCCCACTTCTTACCTTGCACCAGCTGTGGGGCTCATCCTTTATCATCCAGTTTCTCTGTGGGCCGGTTCATTTTACAGACTTGGCTGAATACACATTCAGGAGAAAAGGACAATTGCATTCTCTTGGGTTCTGGAGTTGGGTCGGCTCAGCTAAGGCCCAACAAGAGCAGAGACAGTGCAGGGAAGAGGGCAGGATCTGTTTTTGGTGTAGCCTTATATTGACTTATTTTGTGATACTGTGAATCACAAAATCGCAGATTTATCATTCAAAAAGACAAAATTCCCTCCTTCAGATTAAACAGTGTTTTCCCAGGCTGCTAGGATAAATGTTTCATGCCTTTCTGTTCCTTTTGAGTGTCCAGAAAGGCCAGAGTCCCTGGGAAAGAATTGCAAAGTCACTCACTATGCCATGGCTGTAGGAAATATGGGGATCAGATGGGAAGAGATGACAGGGAACACAGTAATGCAGATATTGCTTGAGTGTGTGACTTTTCTTGTGCAGGCTGGTGACCCTGAAATACCACCCATATTGAACTGCAATTAATGATATCCCCATTGGGATAGGTTTCCTGGGTCTAATTTGTGAACAAGGAGATATACTTTAAGTTATCTTTTGCATCAGGCTCTGGAAATGGAAAACATTTCCTTTATCTTTGTGAGGAAGCTACAATTGGAGAAAGCTAAAATCCAATCCTGTGAGTAGCAGGCTGTGCTAATTTGAAAAACTAGAAGTTCATTATTGTTATCTGGCTGATTAAGACATGGTCTGTATTGTGCTGAATAGGCAGCGTAATGTTTGCTGTCATCTCTCAGGACACTTGGAAGGTCCAGCTAACAATAACTGGGCAGAGAAAGAGATGGGTGTAGAATTGTGTGGTGGCCATTGCCCAGGCACAGCTAGTTTAAGTGGTTTACACAAATCTTTGTCTCATTTCAAAATGATGATGCATGCATTCAAGAACATGGGGCTGTAATTCTTTAGTCTTAAAAAACCAAAAAGCAGTAAAGATCCTTGGTTCTTAGCTTGGTCTTGCAGAACTGTTGATTGACGCACATACTTCAGTCTTGTGTTTGAACTCAGGAGTAAGGTGCTCTCTGTTCATCCTTGTTGGCCTTCCACCATGCCTGTTTGACTTCCTGCATGCAGGGATGGGCTGTCTCATGCTTTGAGGGGGTTGTTCTTGAAGATCAGCCAGCTCTCACAGGCTTTCCTTTCCCTTCCTCAGCAGTCTTCCATGGGATCCTAACCAAGAGCAACTCTGAACTAAGCTGAATTCTGCTCTGAAGTGTCAATTTGTAAGTGTATTATGTGTCTTGCTCACTTCTCAGAGCTTTAATCACAATCTTGCAGCTGCCCTTCACATCCCATTGTAAGAAATCCAGAAGACTCATCAGTCAGGTGCAGAAAGAAATTACCATCAACACAGACTGGAGATGTGGATTCTCTCTGCCCAGATGCATTACCCTATCTGCAGATATCAGAGTGGTTCTCATCCTGATTACTAAATGGGGACCAGAGCTCTGGAGTGCCAGCCCATGGAGCTCCCTTCAGCTTTCAAACAAAGGCTTCTCCTACTTCCCCTGTGGATCAGGAGGTCTGTAGCAGGCCCCTAGTACAAAGTAATAAGTGTTGGACTGTTTTCTGATCCTCACCCACGTCTGGACTCACTTGCCACTTGTTCAAAGCAAAGCAGTGTGTCTTGCAGCCAGCCCTTTGTTTGGACTCTTAAGTCATCCATATTCCTCAGCTCCCCAGTGTGTTTTTTCTCAGGAGCTTGTATTCATCCTTAGCAGCAATCCAGCCATGTAAGCTATCCCACTGTGACTGTATAATCCCTGTGAGATACCACCAAGCAATCTCCTTTCTACATCTGTTTTCAGAGTGCAGGTGCTTTCTTTAGGTTCCTCTGGGATTTTTTGCCAACAGTCCCTGGGACTTCAGATCCTCAGGGGTCAGTGCTGCTTTTTAGAGCTGTCTTTTTCTCTCTCCTTCTGCCTCTCCCTGAGTGCCCACCCCTCTTTCAGCAGTGCCTTGTTCTTCTCTCTTTATCAGGTAAATGGGAGTGCTAAAGGCATTTCAGTTTCTCATTGCACTAGTTTGGTTGCGGTGTAGGAGCTGGATGCTCCAGCAGTCCCTGAATTTGTTACTGCACTGAGCCTTCAGGGAGGCCTTCCTGAGGTCAAGCCTTAGCACTGCATCACCTCGAGTTCCCGGGCTGGGAAGCTTGATTTCTGGAGGCACTGATAGGAGGAACAAGTGCTCACAGGGCCTGGCAGTAGGGGCTCGCATGGATGCTCTCTAGATAGATTGGTACGCTGGTGGTAGGGTGCTTCTGCTGACTGGTGTGGGGACACAGTTCTGCCTGCTCAGCAGCAGCCTGCACAAGGATAGAGCCTGCATCAGCACGTTGGAAGTTGATGGAGTGGTTCAGTAGCAGAAAAAGGGAGGTCTGACTGTGGTGGGCATACAAGGGAAAGAGAAAACTTGGAGGCCTGGATCAGCATTGAAGGGCATGCCCAGGCATGCATTCTTGAGCACTGGGAGCAGAGAAGAGGAAGGTACAGAAGGAAGATCTCAGATGACCGAGGAAGGTCAAGTTGCAGAGCCAGGGTAAAGATGTGATCACTATCAAACAAAGCCCGCTGAAAGAATGGAGCTGGAGTGTGTCCAAAAAAGGACAACAAAGCTGGTGAAGGGCCTGGAGCACGAGTCTTATGAGGGGCAGTTGAGGGAGATCTGTTAAGCCTCGAGAAAAGGAGGCTCAGGAAACCTTATTGTTCTTCACAACTGCCTGAAAGGAGATATTAGCCAGGTGGGGGTCAGGCTCTTGTCCCACATAATGGGCAATAGGACAAGAGGAAACTGCTTCAAGTTGCACCAGAGGAGGTATATTAGATATTAGGAGAAATATATTTGCTGAGTTCTCAGGCTTGGAACAGGCTGCCCAGGGAAAGCGGTGGAATCACTATCCCTGGAGGTGTTCAGCAAATGTATAGACATGGCACTTGGGGATATTGTTTTGTGGTGGACATGACGGTGATGCATGGTTAATGGCTTGGACTTCATGGTCTTAGCGGCTTTTTCCAACCACCCTCCAGGATTCTTATGTGCCTTTCAAGACTTAGCCTTAGTTTTCATCAAAAAAAGTTATTTCATGGAAACATAATGATTTATGTCATGTGATTCTCTCACCTTTTTAGATCTGATGTTAAGTGCCCTACAACCAGAGTTACCATTTTATGGAATAATGTCTACATTCAGTTTTAAAGGAGAAGTGTTGGTAACTGCTAGGAAGTCATGCTTAACCCTCAGTCACAGAATTATCACTGTCACAGTTATGCTTGATGCAGTATGAATTTTGTATGCTACTATTATTATTAACAAGCAAAATGCACCTTCAGTTTCTATTTTGCAACAGCATGGAAAATTCATAGAGTACCATAAATTTTTACAGCCATGATTACAACATCAGTTGTATTATGATGTAGTATCAGAAAATCAGTATCAAGAAAATCTCTTCTTGAACCAATGCTTTAAATCACTGAAAAGAATCAAAATTCTAATGAGAGGTGCCAATCTGTCAGGTAAATAAATGTATTTATTGTATTATCTGTACTGAAAATACCACTGAAGTTTCCATGCAGTAGCCTGCTGCAGCAGGTGCTCCAAAATCCCATGTAATGTAATGAATAAGGCAGGAGTTCTGCTGTCTTTTAAACAGAAACATTCTGCTACCATGTTGGAATACAATAACCTTTCTTATGGGATTAGACAGGCTGAATTTAAGCAGAAGGTTTTCACTCAGAATTTTTTCCAGAAGTGTCTGAAATGCTTCAGATCAAATAACTTTTGTACTGCTGTAGATTTTTTGAGGCAGTCCTGCTTTATGACCTCAGCCTACAACTGTAAAAGTATATGTAGCTTTCTGATGGCACTCAAGAGCAAATGGTATCTTGGGTTCACTGCTGTTTACTAAGAGCAGCATTATGTGAGAGCAAAACTTTCACTGAAACGGATTAGTAGGAGCTCGCCCACTGGTTCCTGTGTCTGCTTTCCATGTAATATTCTGACACTTTTGACCACTTCCATTACAAATGAGAAATTCCCTATTTGTTTCTTGTACGGTCCTGAGAGTCTGCTGCTTTTTTTTTTCCTGTGGATCACACAAAATCATTGAGCTGCTGAACTCTGAAGCTGGTTCATGCTTTTCTCAGAGTTGCTTCTGAGTAGGTCAGGTATCTTCCCTGTCTGAGCTTCTGATGAAAAGTTGGACATAAATCTGTAAGGAAGAGTATGGGTCTGCAGAGGGTGTAGGGTGCTGGGCATTGAAAAAAAGAACTGACTGCAGCAAAAATCAAATGGTCAGCACTTCCCAGGGACAGGCCCTTGAGCCATAGTTTTAAAATGCCAAATCAGAGCTTCTTACTTATTTCCCCAAAATGAAGTCCAGTTCTGCAGCATGAAGCCCAGCACAAAGTCCCATCAGGAAGAAGTCGGAAGGAGTTGCATATGGCTTCTCTTTGCTAGTGCAGGGCCTTAGTCCCTATTACATCCCATTTGTGCATGTCTGCTCTGAAACTGACTTCCTTTCAGCACTTGAACTGGACACTTGCAGACCCATCAGGAGCTGCTGCACCTGTGCACAGTGTTTCTCACTGCTGAAGATGTTCTAACTTGCTTTGTTTCAAGTTCTGCTTTGCAATGCCTTGTTAGCAATCTCCAAATTGTGGAGCTGTTCCTAAATTGTAAGAAATACTGTGTCAGTTAAAACAGGACAGCCCTAGGAGGAAGGCCTCCCCGGAGTGGAGGAAGGTCCCAGGTGTCAGCCTTGAGGGATATGCTAGCCTTCCATAACATAATGGTCTCCGTTTCCAGCTTCCACGCAGGAACTCATACCAGGTTTACAGACCTGTTTTCTGGGCTTGCAACTCTCCAGCATTTCTGATTGCAACTGTAACATTTGTTACAGCAAACAGGGGTGTGTTTTTAGGTGATGGACCATCTAGAATGCTCCTAAACATGCAAAGGTGTGTACATGCATAATAATCTAGCACGTCGTCTCACATGCAGCTTGGAAAAGGCAAAGGAGTGTGGTTAGGAGAAAGATAAAGTAGGATACAAGTAGGAAAACTTTTCCTGGAGAAGTAGGAATGTTTCTGGAACTGTTGGCTGGAATCAGAAGCTTTCCAAAGGTAGGGTGCCTTCAGACTAGCTAAGAGAGACAGAGTCACAAAGGCCTAGATATGGCCGTCTGCACCTTGATGAATAGTACTTACCAGTAGAAGAAGTCTCACTGAATGTTATTTATTCATGCATCACTATTGAAGTTAACATGAGTAGAACATGCTGAATTTGGCCCTAGGTTAGTAACACAAAATTGTAGCTCTTTAAAATGGATCTGAACAGAGAGGTATGGTCCAGTGCTGCATTGGCTCTGAGAGTTGTTGGTTTGAGGGGATTTGGATTTTTGTTCTGGCAGGTTTTCTTTAGGTGTGGGGGATGGTTGGTGGAAGAACAACATGATTATTTTTCCTGCAAATCTAACAAGAGAAGAATTAGTCTAGAAAAGGAGAAAAAAAATCTGTTCCTTTAGATGTTATGTAAGGTGCTGCCTTATTCCTTTTAGAAATAGAGCTTCCATGTGTTATATTGCATAGTAGGCCCCCCCAAAAGATGCATATCTTTTGCCTGGGGTGAACAACTCCTGAGATTTCTGAAGTCAGGCCAGTACATTAACACCTTAGATTTAGGTAGTGCACGGCTACAAGCAAATGTCTTTGGATGACAGAAGCAAATCAGACACTGCTTTTGTATGTCACAAGGGATTATTCTGTTTTAGTGCTATGCCCTTTGGCTTTACAAATGCACCTGTAGTGCTCCTGTGGTTAGTGCAAAGGATCTTGGTAGAATTAATTAACTATAGTTGTTTTGTCTTTATAAATAGCAAAATACTGGCTACACACGAACAGCTTTTCAAACCTTACATGTGTTGTTTGCAGTAATTCATAGATAGAGAAGTCTTCTGTACCTTAATGCTAGCACTGAGTGCAGGAAAGCACTTTTCCATTCACAAAAGATGATCTTTGTGGAAGCAGGAGAAATTTATATCTGTGTCTGGGCTCAAGAAATAAGGGAGATAAATTCTAGGAAATCTAGGGGTGGATAACCAGATACAGGTTTTGGCTGTGCCTTTGCTGAGAATTGAAAAAAATTCTAATCTGACTCCATGTCATCTGCTGTGTATTTTTTTATTGGAATAAAGGGCTCTGAGAGCTCATGATGTTTATGTGGCACTGTCACCGTATAGAAGTAACCATTATCTGACATTTTGGGGACAGAGATGCTGGTCTATGAAATACTGTGGCAAAAAATGAGCACTTTGAATCTTCTGAAGATACCGAGGGAGATAAATGTTTGTAGTATCAAGAAAGTTTGCACCAATATGCTCTACTTCCCTTTTATTAGCTACAGAGAGGATTTAAACTAAGATTGTCCACAATTCTATTTCAAAGACAGTTTTGTAGTTGAGGTTTTTGGTTGGTTCTTATATGAAAAACCAACCTAAAATTTTATCTTTTACATAAGGTAGTATCACATGTCTTGTGATAAGGTGACATGTGCTGAACACTCACTATGCTTTTTGTTGTCCAGCTCTGCTTCACAAAAACAGCAGAAGACAAAAGTGTAAAAACTAAGAAGAAAGAACAGGAAAGAGAGAGGCTATGACTTGTAAGACTAGGTGGCTTTCTAATTACCTTGCTAATAAATTCAGCATATGAATTTATTCAATGTTCTGAGACCTGGCAAATTTTAATTGATATCAACTGCTGAAGTCATAGTTTCTTTGCTGCCTTTTTAGTCTGATCTGCTAGGATTAGACAGCAAAAAGAAACCTTACCTAGGACAGGCTGGTGAGCTGTGGGTTCTTTCAGTAATAGATGAAGGCGTAGTGCCCTAGGCTGAGGGCCTGATGCGGTTTGCTGGGTTCATCTCTCAGGATCAGCATGGTATGGGGTTCCTGTGTGCCAGGGTGGGGCACAGGAGCACAGAGGTTGTGTGGCATTAGGCCAAGAGTCTGCCTCGAGCAGCACATTGTCCCTAGAGCAGCTAATACCGTGTAACAGTGAGACACATTATGGATTGATAGCTCTCCTGAGAGCTTCCAGCCACCAGCTTTAAGGATTTCCTGAGCTCTTTCTGGACTATCATGCTTAACACTTCCTTGATGTGGTTTAATCCTGATTCCCTATAGGAATCCCTTAAATTCTGCAGCCTTACATTGCAATAATTTGGTTGCAGTTTTCCCCACTGGAAATCTTAACCCATGTTGCTGAGATTTATTCTTTTCAAACCACTTCTGTTAATCATCAGTGCCAAATGAAAAGCAGTCTAAAAGCACAAGTGGGATTTGCTTATGCTCTTACTCTTTGATTTACCAGGAATGGCCTCCTTTGTTGTTGATTTTAGATATTATTTTAAACTTCTAATTTTTCCCATCCTAAACTTTTTTTTTTCCTAATAGCCTACATGTACACCCAGTGCTTGAGTCAAATCAGAACATAAATACAATTCCATGTGACAGACTTCTCTTACTTTATTTCTAGAGCTACAAACATTGGGTAGTTTGAGGAACTGAGATAGGACATAAGTGTTTCACCTTTTTGCTATTTGTTATTCATTATTATAAATGTAACTGAAATTATTAAGTGGGGAGCCTAAAGTTTCCTAACTCTGACAGGTATCTTGTGTTAATGCTAGGCTGATATTTTGGGGTATATAATGCTTATTACTTATATCTGAATTAGTAGAAACTCTGTATGCTCTGTTCCTGAAGACAGAACATTTATTTGGAAGCATAAACAGGCCTGAGGATTTACAAATATGCAGGCACACTAATGAGTTTTTATTACCCTTCACCTGAATCTGCCATGAACTCTTTTTAGGTTGTTCTGTGAATGAGTGTCTAGGTTTCTGTTTGCAGATATAATCTAAATATTCATATTATAACAAGTGCAGAAGATTGTTTTCTCCGATAGCATAAACTGCGGTTTAAAAGTCTTTTCAAAGAAGCTTTTGATATTTTCCCCGACTTCAAATCTCTGGGGATGCAGGTAAACCATAACTGTAAAATTTTATTCAAACTTGGAACTGGGATAAACTCTGTAGGGTATGTTTTACCCCAGACTGACACATGGTACCTGTCTGTTCAAGGTGTACCAGTGCAGCACCTGAGCACACGGCGCTGTGGCTGCTGCCGGCCCGGGTGAGAGAAGGCGAGGGCTCTTCACTCAGGGAAGAGTGGATTAAAGCCTGGTTCTGCTCAGATGGAGGAGCTGCAGGGCTGGGGACCCGTGCCCTGATGTGTGTGGCTACAGTGCCCTCTTGTGTGAGTGAGCACTGGCAAGCAGCGGCTGATTCCAGAGGTCTCTCCAGAACACCTGGCCGCCGGAGAAGGAAGGAAACGGAGCACAAAATCCTCTTCTGGCTGTGACCTTTTGCAGCTGTGTTTTGACCAGCAATTTATTTGCTTATGTGGTACAATGCAAATAATAAGGACAGCCTTTAGGGTTTTACAGCTTAAAATATGCTTTGTATTCTGCTAGTATTTTGGCATCAGTTGGAAAATGAACATTCACTAGTCCTGCTGAGGTGACCTGTTATGAAGAGGAGCTCCTGGACATGCTAGATGCGCTCTCCACATTCATAGGCTGGTCCTTTGAAGTGCTGTGGAACTTCAACTTTATGGCAAAAAATAAGTGACCAAACCTGGTTTCCTCCCTTTTCTGCTTCAAACTTGTCAGCTGTACTTCATCTGCCTCTGAAATGATGGAGATTGAATTAACATGTTTTGATTGGAAAAAAGAAGAAAACTTCGAGGGAAGAAAGGGCACAGTGATCAGAACTAAGTGAGCAGGACAGACCCAGGAGGGTTTTGACACATTATCATCTCAAAATGGCAAAGCAGAAATCTGCTGTGACCACAGTGTTTCAAGATTACAAGGCAAGAAAAATACCTGCCTATGCAAATAAGTTCAACTCTGACACAGAAAATTTAGGGATGTGTCCCACTCATTTGATAAAATGACTTTTGATCGTTCTAAAAATATAGCTACCCTTTTGGGGGTATATTTCATGGCAAAACTGTAGGGAGTGTAAGTGACAGTTAAGGAAGAAAATTATCATTGTAGTACCAAGCACTGAACTGTGTAAGCAAGAACGTTAACATTAAAAAATGAAAAATTCAAACCTAGTTCCTCTATAGAGGCCATTGGACTGCACAAATCTAGGGGGAAAAAAAGCCCCTGGCACAGGTTGAAATGCAAACAGGACTGAGTTGCACAGAAAGCAACAGAGAAATGGGAAAGAGGGGAACAGTGTTATCCTGACTAGAAAATAGATGTAGAGTGCCAGAGCACTGTATGAAAATAGCTAGGAGCAGAATTCAGCTACTAAAATGCTTTCATTCTGTCTCCCAGTCCTACTGGTGTGTCCCATCATGCTCTCCAGGCTGCCCTCCCTGGGCACTAAGATTGCACCTGCAGGTACCACCACCAGCCCTTAGGGTGGGTAATGTGAGATTTGGCTGGAAATGCCATGTCTTCTCACTTACTGAAGCACAAAAAATTCTTGTAGGTTAGGACCCTGTCACAGAAAGGAAGTGAGTATGCCATAAAACCAGTTAATTTAGTTTGGTTTAATAAAGATAGGCTTTGTTTATTACTCAAATGCAAGACATTACTCAGTTAATAATTATCTTAAATATCACAAAATTACCTTCAGCCTGGGATCCTATTAATTAAATGCCTGTGCTGCTCAGCAACATGAAAATGTAAGAATGTATTTGTTATATTCCCTACTTACTGGATTGTATTTTTCCAACTTAAATACCCTGACTATATAGACACAAGATACTGGCAAAGCCTCTGCTGCTGAGGGTTGTCCTGAAGACCAGACTTACTTGTGCAGTGCAAAGGTATAAGGGGTGACTTGAGTTCTGATTCTCCTGGTTTGCTGCTTCTGAACTGAAGATACTGCTTCTAGACTGAAATGCCTTCCTGCAGAGTGTGTAATCAGGAGATTTAACTCTGCAATACATACATCTTTTAAATTTTTTTTTCTTCAGGTGAAGAAGGTGTTTTCACATATTTCCAGCTGCAGTCTTTTTTTCCAAGAATGTGGCTGTAAGCTTACTTATAATGGTTTTCCAGAAGTTTCGGTATGTCTGAGGTATTTGCCACTTGGCAAGTCAACTTCAGTATTGCAGAGAAATTTTCAGCTTTCAAATGCAGGATCATCAGTGCCTACATGGACATATGGATTTCTGGTTGAAAGCAGAGCACAGTAAAGTGCAGCAGCCTTTGCCTTTCCCAGAAACCAAGTGATTAGTCAGGTTGTCCCTTTTGTTCTTCAGGATGGATGCTGGCTACAGCTGGAACAGGAAGGAGCGCAGCAGAATCCCAGAACTCCTGTCCTACACAGGAATAAAAACCACACAGAATCTGCTGGTCCCAGCCAGATGGTGACTCCATACTTTTCCTTCTCTGCCAGGGATGCCATGGACTGAGCTGTCTCTCTGAGCACTTTGTAAGTCTGTGTGAGTACAGCTTGTAGTCAGCTCTAGAGGACTCCAGCCCCAGCAGTGAGTAATTCGACACCTTTGCTTGTGAGGAAGACTCCTGCCAGGTGATGTAAAAGCACTACACAGCAGTAGGTACTGCTCAGAGAGGTGAGCTTTAGTCCCCAGAAAGTTGTGGAATCTGAATACAGGCACACTTTGAAACTGTAGAAGTGGCTAAGAGTGTGTTAGATCACCTTGGGTCCACTGATGTTTCCAGCCCCACCTGCCCCATTGGACTACTAAGATAGATCACATCTACAGGAGAGTCATCTTCAGACATGGATGAACAGTTTTGCAGGTCTTGGGACGTGTGCAAGGATGGTGGCTACAACCTTTCAAGTAACCCTGTGTTTGTGCAGGAGCACCTGTGCACAGTTATTTACTGGTATAAAGTCCACAAAAAAGCAGAGGCTCTAATGTAAGTGGTCCTGAAGTTCATCTCTTGGCACAAGTGGTTTTTTTGAGTTCTGGCCATTAATAGTTTCCTTTTGGCAGTGTGCCCAGGTTGGATAAGCTGCAAAGCCAGGGGTAATTGAACTGGAGGATTTAAGAGTTAGCTTTCAGTCAAGAGTGAGTGGCTGCTGGAAGAGACAGGGCTTTTCTTTTGCAATAAGTGAACAGTACCTACAAACCATGTATTTACAAACATTCTACACCTGCAGCTTTGCAGGGAGGAAAGACTCCCATTCATTTGGACTGGCTGGTCCTTTATGTGCAAGGAGACTGAGTTTTAACAAGGTTATTCTATTTAAATGAAAATTGATGTGTTTGTATCAGGCTGAAGGGGCCTAAGAGTCTCTTCAAGATGCACTGATCTTTGTGCATGGGAATACAGAATATATGCTGGAGCTGTTGAAGCAAGTTCTTGGCATTTTTTAAGGCAAAAAATAATTGGTAGTATACAGGAATGGGACAACACAGCAATGACAGATGTGATTTTCACAGTTTATAGAGAGTGACAATATTAAAAGAAGATTTAATATTTCCAGAAGTGAGATGCAGATGTGCCTTTTAGTGGTGAGTTTCACGAGGAAAGGAAGACATACATACTGTTATCATGTCAGTGCTTCCTCTTCACTGTACCAGCATTTGCCTTCCTTTGTAGAGTTAGGTTTATGCAGGATTAGTAATGTTCTCTTGGTAGATGAGGTGCTGTTCTGTAGCACCGAATAAAGTGGATTATTCACGGTTTGAAAAATAAGTTCATTTTCACTCCAAGAAAAATAACATATAATGTGAAGAAGTGCTGTTTGTGCACAAAAAGAAAATATAAAAAGCCTCCTTTTGGAAATGTATTGCGATTCTTTTTTGTATTTACCATTTTCTTGTACTTCCAGCAGAGGGCAGGTTTGTGCCACTAAACCTGTTCGCTCACTTGGGAGACTCCAACGTGACGTTCACCAGGCATGTCCAGTCCACGTCAGAAAAAAAAAAAAAAAAAAAAAAAAAAAAAAGAAAAAGGAAAAAAAAAAAGGGCTTATTCTGTGGTATTTTTTTCCTGAAAATTATGTCCGTTTTTTTTTCCTGTTTGGTTTGGTTTTTTGGGGATTTTTAAGAACAAAATGAAAAAACTAGATGGAATGCTACTGGTAACCTTGCTAAAAATCTAGTCTCCAAATGCATTTCTCTTGTTTTCTAAAATGGTTGTGATATTTCCAGTGGTTCATTTCTCTCAGTGCAATTCTTCCCTGTTTCTATCACAGTAGGAATATTTGAGATGTTTTCAGTATCAGCTTTGTGTGAGGAGAACCATGCAATGCACTTACTGTTGCACAGACATGACATGGTGTTCTGTTACAGTTATACAGCATAAAATGCTGGTGTACCAGCAAAACACAAATATAATTAAGGCCTGGAGGCTAAAAATTGTAAAAAAAAAAAAAAAAAGTATAAACCTGGCATGCAAAACATGGAGGAAAAAAAAATCAGGTGGTTACATCACAGTAACAAGCCCCAGCAGGGTTAACCACATGCCCATGTTTGTGTAATTCTTCTCAATGCCATTTTGGTTTCAAGGTGACATGTTGTGGCAGTGCCAGAACAGGGTGTTCTGAAACAAAGGAGGTGAATGGTTTTCTAATTTGTGTGTCATCCCCAGGAATCTTGTTCTTTCTGCTGCAACTACTTCACCTGGTGTTGCTTGTGTGTGAATCAACAGGACAGTTTGAACTCATCAGTGGATGCACCAGCTTCTGCTTCCTTAGTGTCTCACTGCTGCTTTTTTTTGTCTTCCATGTGATTTTGAGCCTTGGATTTTACTTTTTTTCCCATTGTCACTTTACATGCTGTGTCCCTAAATGACATTTTGATGAAAAGACACGTTTCGCAGGCATTTATACCATTAGTTAGTGTTGCCATTCACTTTCCTAATCTATACAAATTCACACAAAATGCTCTTAAAACTTTTTTTTTCTTTCTTGGTATGCTATCCACTGTCCTAGATACGTGTCATTTTGAAAAGTATGGACAAACACAATATGTTGTCATCATAATCTAATGTTTTGACAATCACAGCACAAGTGTAGCCTGCTGCCAAGAAGCTGTGCGCTGCTGAGTTAGGAGCTTTTTTTGTCAGTGTTATCCAGGGTAATGTATTCTCCTCACCTTCAAGCTGGTTTTGTGGCTTCATGTTGTCTGTTCATTAGAGGGTGGCAGCATTTTCCTCTGCTTTAGGAAACTGGCTCTCACTCCCTCTGATATTAACATTATTATGTAGATGATTCAGTAGCAGCTAAAGAGAGAGCGAACTTCACCAAGTCAGAAAGCATAGCCTTCAGTTAACTGGTGAAATGTTAGTGCAGACTCTTAGCCTCCAGTGTGTCACTGGTGTGGCCAATATTGAACCCAGGTCTCCAGAGGTGGAAAACTGGATCAAGGGACAGATACCTCTTCTAACTACCATCACATCCCTAATAATTACTAGGGCAGAATAATGTTTCATGACCTTTGGGTTGTACCATTACCATAACATAATCTAGCTGTGCGAGCTTTGCAAAGGTCATTGTAGAAAGAAAAATATTGCCTGCTGTGATCCATACCCTCAGACACCAAGGAAAAGAAATAGCTTAATAAATGTAGTGATATTTGCACTATAGGGCACAGTGCAAGGGTCATGAACCATTATTCTGCACTAGTAATAATGTCACTATTTTATTCTTGCCCAGTGGTTACTGTATGACATTTGTGCTTGCAGGGAAATTCTTGTGAATATCAGTAACTTAAAACACATTGCCTCGAGGGCCTATTGTTCTCCCATTGAAGTCAGTGAAGTCAATTTGCCATTTGCTTAGCAGTAGCTGGGCACAGGACTTACCCAGCATTCCTCATCATCAAAACTGAAATAGTTTTAAAGTGGGTTTGGTGTTTTGTTTTCTTTTTCCATTAAAAAGTACTTGTTCATTGGACCCCGATGAAATATGTTTCTTAAAAGACTGTAATAAATAATTTTATCATATCCATGGGAATTTCCATTACTGTATACATAGAAGACAGATTATAAGTTTTTCTATATATTAAAAAAAAAAAAGTTAAAGTCCTAATACTCCTAGGTACTTGTGTGATGATTTATGACCTGGAAGAGAGATGTTACCCAATGTTTCTTCACTACATTCCTATGTGTTAGGTAAATGACTGTTTCCTCTATTTCTCCAACAAAGAAATATATTAATTCAGACTTTTCTGCATGATATGGCTGCAATGATACAACTCAAATTACTGAATTCTTAATAATATGGCCTGAATTTTGCAGGTATGGAAGTTGCTGATTTTGTCCGACAGATTCTTGTTCTTATGCTAGTGCAACTGGCAGCTCTAAAGCTGGTTTATTTTTTTTTTTTAAGCTAAAATATGTCAGCCTTGGTGCATCCCTATGCAATTATGAATTGTGACTGAGCTCTCAAAGGAAGTGGTGGACAGTTTGTGTGCAACTGTGACCCATGTTGGCATTGACCTTTGTCTAGATAGACACCTTAGCAATCAGTAAATTTAATGTACCTCTGGTAGTAAGTCTGAGAAGAGCTCCACTTCTCATATGTGAAGAAGCCTATCTGATAGGAAGGAACTATTTGAGAGCTCAGTCAGTGGCACGATCATTTAATTAATTGCTTTGGATAAAGTGGTGCCTGCCTGTAGTCTGGCTCCACCATGGATGAGGTGATAAATGTTTCCTTCCCCAGCATGTGTCTGTATCAGAGAAAAACATACCACCAGTTCTGAGAGAAGTGCATTGGCTGTTATTTTTCAAGAGCTTGTGGTGACTCAAATTGTCTCCAGCTGCAAGGGAGGGTTCATGTTTACAATCTGAGGAAGCAGGCATTGTGTCATACAGGGTGCCATGTCCTGATTGCTTCTCAAACATGCTGCAGCCAGGCTTGTGACAGAGGAAGGTGCAGAGTATTGTGAGGGTGGAAGAGGGGCCCTTGTAGACCAAGTGCATCCTTACAGGAGAACATTATTGAACATGGAAACACAGAAGTGGGATCTAGTGGCAAAAGAGATCCACTAAGCTCACCTCAACTGTCACACCAGCCTGTGGGTCTGCCTTGAACATGAAGTTTAACCCTGGCTCCGGACAAAGATGAAGTGGGAACCACTCATGAGCCATGTCTAGTGTGTGAGACAGAGCAAAGTCAACATACGGGGCTGACATTCAAGGTGTGCTCCACAGAGCTGGGAAAAGACTGGGTCTGGGTCTCCAAGGCCTTGTCCCTGAACGGCACAGGCTGATCCTGTCCTTGTTTTCCTGCTCCTTTTCCAGGCCAGGAGAACAGACAGATTTGCATAGTCTGTAGGTAGCTGAGTACAATTTTTCCTGTGGGTGGTAGTATTTAGAAAGTGTCCTGCCTTGCCACTTTCAGATTGCTATCACCCGCCCTTGACGGGATTAGGAGCCTGGCTTCACAGGCATTGCCTGATCCAGCTGGCTTTCATAGGGATGAGGTGGGTAGTGGTGAGAAAACAGGATTGGTGATGACTATGTAGCTATGCTGGTAAACTTTTCTTGGGGGAGGGGACTGAGGGGAAGACATGGGAACAGAGGAAAAAGTTATAATTCTCACCCATAGAAGGAATTCCTTTTAACATTTAAAGGAAATTATCAGGGAGCAGACACCAGTCATGCTTTTCTGACTCATTGTCCTGTTTTCAGACAGCATCCCCCTCCAGTCTCCTCCTGCCTGTTGCACTGCTGTCCTGATTTACTTCTGTAAAAAGTTATCACAAGAATTTCCCTCTTTAAAAATATAATTAAAGTATTAATGTTGTAATAATGAAGTTTTGCAATGTGCTGAAATCACTGAGAAAACTAACTTTCCTTTTTAAAAAATAAAAAGCAACAACACTCATGTAGTGTACAACCTGGATGATTTGAGATGCTCCCATGAGCTCTTCCCTGCTTTAAGTAGAGTCTGCCCTTTGCTCCCAGATGATCCTAAGACAGGATACCTTCAGAGGGACATAAAGTACAGCTTGATCTTATAATGAATGGTTAACTGACTTGCTCTTCTCCTTAGCTTTGGAAGGAGGAAGATCTGCAGAAGAGAAATGTTTTCAATGTCAGTGGCATCCGCAAAAAACCAGGAAGAGTTGTCTGTGAGGTACAAACCTGTATGTGTTTTCTCCTAAGTCTTCTTCCCAATTTTGTTACTAGTATGCTATTTGGGAGTACTGAAGGATAGGCTAATGCCCCTTTCCAAGCCTCTTTCAGACAGTAGAGCCCAGAGGTGAAAGACTCATATAACTTTGCAGAGGTGAAAGACTCGTATAACTTTGCACTATCCTCATGAAAATTACTATGGAGACTGATTTTGCCACAGGTACTTTTGAAAGCTTGACTTAGCATGTCTTTAGCAGCAGCAGCCACAAACACTTTCACTTCTGGGTCCAGAGTTTCAAGGATCTGCTTAGTCAGCAATAGAAACTCAGTCATCTCATTTGATACCCTTTAATTAGACATGCAGGCATATATAAATGCATAGATTATCTAATACCTCCTACTGCAAATTTCTCACTGAAATTAATGAGGTTATTCAAAGAGTAAACCATGAGTAATAATGAATAATATTAGTACTCAGCATGACTAATAGACATGGAGGGTCTGCTGGGAGCCAGCATAACGATTTGCACAAACAATTCATTTCAGAGTGGTGAAGCTTGGAGATCACTTGGAACCAATCATTAAACTACAGACCCCATTTTATCACAGGTGTCTTAATCTCTGTCTCTGTGCCTTTCTCAAAGCACAGCTTGCATGTGTGTCAGAAAATGAGTCATACCCAGGCAGTTGGTCTTCTGATCCCTTTTCTGTCTAATGTACTCCTCATCTTTGCAGCAACTTTTATGGAGAGATCATGTTTCAAAAAGACTTTGGCAAAGCTCCTCACAGGGTCTTATTTTTCATTTAACTGAGAGAGAGAGCGTGAGATGAGAAGCTGGCTAAGCAGTAAGAAAAAAGCAGAATGAGATTATATTGTGGTACAGTTAACGGTTCCTGGTGCAGTGCCTGGGAGTCTGTCTGAGGTTAAGCCATATTGTAACATATTAGCATCTATGAAGGATCCAGAAGAGTGGAAAAAATGATGCAAAATTAACAAAGAAAAGCAACGTTCATGAAAGTTTTTAGAGGAATGAAACATGAGATTGTTTTCCCTGATACTGGGTGCTAGATGGTCGGCTTTGAATAGATATCAGTGAATACTTGAAGAAATTAAGACAAACTGGTGTGTATTTATTACTGTAGAGTCATATACAGTAGAATAAAGTCTGCTCTCATGCTGTTCCTCCTTGCTGTAACTGCAAGATTTTGGGGAAAGATTTGTGGTGCAAATTAGTTTGGGATGGGAAATGAGGAAATTAATATTCCTCCTCAAATACAAAGCAATTGGAATTTCTTCAGAATGAATACTGAAAGGGTGATTCTTTTTTACCAGTGTAAAAACTCTGGTTCCTTTCTAGTTCATACTTCCAGTTCTTGCCATTACTTCCCCATCTGTGGTGCCTCTGCTTTTCTCATGATAAATTTTTCAGTAGTTTCATGCCACTAATACAAAAAATCTGTGAAAGGTTAACAATTTCAAGAGATCCTTGGTAAGGCTGGATTTAGGAAAAGAAGGTAAAGAGGTTTGGAAAAAAAAGGAAAAGCTGTATAATTCCAGGGTTTATCCTAGTCTATCATTCAGATGTTGCTATGGCACCTAATTTTAACAAGTTCCATGACTAGAATAATCAAACAAAATAGATGTATTGGATAATGAACATCGAAAAACTGGTCATTTCAGGCTGCCTTAATTGAAAATGTTGTCTTGGGGATTTACAATCCAGGTCTAGACCAGAGTAATATTTAATAGTTTAATCTATTAAATGTCTCCTGTTGGTCAAGCAAAAATGTGAGTCAAGGTGTGAAAGGGTTAGTTCCAACAGAGAATCTTTTTCAGATACTGTTATGTATGATTAAAGCTCAGCTCAGAGTAGTCTCTGTGTTAGGGCCACATAGAGTCAACTTTCTCGCAGCAGTAGATTTGCAATATGATTAAGTCACCAAAGGCATATTCAAAGTCATTCAATTAATTTTAATTCTTCTTTTATATCATACCCAACTCCAAGTTTTCTCATCCTGTAGGCTAATGAAAAATAAAATGCATTCTGCCTATCCTAAAGGAGAATATTACTGTAAATGATCTTGAAAAGCTGTATCATAAGCAGCAGCTAAGGGATGTAATTTTAAAATAATTCTTACTTGTAGTCCTCCCATTACAACATTGGCCTAAAGATGATCAGGCCCAATCTGTTTAAATGCAGTTGTCAGCTGCCTGCTTGTCTGATTACTGCAATATTGCCCCTGTTGTGTACTGGAAGGTAAGAGCTTTAAGGTGATGTGGATCTTGGGGTTCAGTTAGCCACTGCAGCGTGCCTTTTCCATGAATTTGGCCAAAACAACTACTCCTCTTCTGTTTGATGGATTAGATGAATAGGCTTCTTCTTTACAGAAGAAGACTCAGCAGATTGCTTGTTGCATGAGGCAATGAAGGTCAGGCAGAGGGGCATTACAAAATTGATGAATGGTTCTGATTGATGGAACTTTTATTCCAAGGCACACAAGAATGGAAATCTCTTTTATGAGGGCTAACAGAAGGCATGCCAGAATAACAAGAATGTTCTTGTTGATTTATCTGCAGCTGGTATTGGGTCTGCGGTAGTGATTAAGTAAAAAACAGCAGCTCTATCAACTGTTTGCAAATGTGAGCAAAATCAACAGCACATTGAAATTGAATTCAGATCTCTGGGATATAAGCTTTACATAGACTGTGCACTTTCCTGTAGCACAGAGATTTACCATGAACACTCTCTGACCTCACCATTGCTCTGGCGGATGCAGTGTGCTTTCAAGGGTGCAGTTTACTTTTGGCAAGACACAGTTTGCTGTTTCTTCTGGAATCTTTTCTGAGTTTTAAATCAAAGCTTAAAAGTGAGAAAAGCCTGTGTGTATGGTTATTATATACCACCTGCTTGTCACTCAGCAGTAAACTAAGTTATCTTTTCAAGTGTTTAAACATTTGAATAAATTACAGAGGGAGATGTTTGGGGTTTATCTTGTTTTGTTTACCTTGTTTTATCTTGATAAACTATTGAGATGGCTTCAGAAACCTCCATTGCAAAAGAATAATGTGCAATGGACTTTTATATGTGAGAGCTGTTAATTACATCCTTCCCCCTTGCAAAAGAGATCGTTCTGTGTGGTATAGCATCGTTGGTATCTCTTAAGTTAGTTCTTTGTCGTATCATCTAAATAAAGCAGAAGAGAGCAATAGTGCAAATGGAAGAAATTCTTGATACCTTTGGAATTACTCATCCACTGTGTTGGAAACTGTGAAGAAATCTTTCTTATTGTGCATCCTTCTTTGTCTGTTATTTTGAAAGAAAAAAGCTGCCGCCAGCCAGCCAGCCAGAATCACCACTTAGGTCTTCAATAAGCAGCTGCTAGGAGCTTGACTTAAAAATGAGACAGAGACAAGTAGCGGAAAAAATCCGCTCCAAGTGGGTGGGAAGGAAAGAGAGCTTTTATGAGGTAGGATTTCTGGATTTCCTTCCTTGGAAGTCTATAACTAAAAGTTGCCTTTGTTTTTCAGGAGGGAAATGCTGCTAAGTGAAGTAGTTAAGGGTGAACGATTGTGTCAAGGTAGCTTGCTAGGGCCTGGACGTGTGTTTCTGATCAAGTCTCATGTTGGTGTTGATTCTTATGCCAGTGAGGCTTTGCTGTTGACTTAATTGTGAACAGACAGTGTTCTGTCTCCTTAATGTTTTTTGAAGCTCTATATGATAGCTAAGATCTTCCATTTGCTCTCCAGGGAATGTGCTCTTCATACATGACTGCCCGTCTGATCCTGAGGTGTTCAGCTTCATCTTTTCCATTTTGTCAATAGAATTAAATGAACATTTTGAAGACTTAGTATTCTGTAATTCCTGCAGTCCACACAAGCATGGACTAAGCGAGCTGGATAAATGCATTTTAGGGAAATGACCATGTTTACTGACAACTGTATTCTCATCATTGTAGTGCTTGCTCAATATTAACTATTCTACAGCTTTCTTGCACTGACTTGCACTGACTGAATGTCATCACATTCTTCAAACTAGAAAGAAAATCAAATCCTTGCAAATCGGTTTTAACACTTGGCAGTGAAGAAGCTGGAACATAAAAAATAACTCAGGAGAAGACTATTGAAGTGTTTGTTGACTGCCATTTGTTTGCTGACAATGGACAGATTGGTTCAGGCAAACACATTGTCCAGGATTAAAGCTAGACAAGACCTGGAAACTAATCCATTTTAGTCAAACATGTTTGTTGTTTCTCCATTTTCTTTTTCCTTTTCATTCTCTTTTTTGCTTGTCCATCCCTCTGTGTTTTTTCAACAGTTTCTGAGTTCTTGCTTGAGACAGAATAGGAAGTACCAAAAGAATCTGGCAAGATCAATTATTTCAAACATGAATTAGTCCCCCCAACAAGTTAACCCACCTGGCATGGTACTGGGGATGGCTTTGTGTGCTTTAGAGAGAAATGATGTGAGGGTGGTTACTTAACCCTCAGTGCCAGTGAGAGAACAGTTTTCAAAATACGGTTAGTAACCTTAGACTCATGGATTTCTTGGAAAGAAGGATTGAGAGGACTAGGAGTAAGGCTCAGAATTCAGCAATTCAGACGTGTTAAGTCTTTGAGAATGGACTTTAATTATTTGCTAAGTTACTTATTGTGGCGATGGGGATGGCACCTGTACCTCCTGTTTTCAGGCATTTTCCTGTGTTTGTTCTTTTTTCCACCCTCCCCACGTGCCCCTGGAAGTGGTGCTGTTACGGAGTCCTGCGCAGGGTCAGCAGACTGATTTGTCTGAAGAACAAGCTGGCTGCAGATGGTTATGTGTAACTTGGGAGGCCCTGGTGTGGTTCCCAGTGCAGCCCGGTGCGGTTGGCCAGCACTGGTCGGGGGTTGGTGCAGGGTCAGCTGGGAGCAGACGGGGGCCATGTGGAAGCAGCACAAACTGCTGCTCCCCAGTTCCTTGTGTTCTAGTGGCCCCAAGGCCATGGCTCCAAGGTAGGTGGTTGGCAGAGGTGTGTTGCTGGGGGGCTTTGCAGCAGCAGCCTGTGTGTGGTGTCAGGAAATGCTCGTGTCTGTTTGCTAGAAAGTGACGGGCATGATGGGTGTCCTGTCTCCTCAGCTCTGATTTCACCTCACGGGAGGAGGGAGCTCTGGAAGTGCCTCAGACTCCAGCTGCTCAGCAAGAGCAAAGGTATTACGTGAGAGTTTGCTATCCTGATGTTCTTACCTTTGGCTGTTTGGAGCAGGAAAAGCAACATTTGCCTTCTAAATCAGCGTGCACCAAGGTAAATAAATGCAGTGCTGCTGGTAACTGTGCAGCAGATCTCTGCAGCAGAGGCTGCTCTTCAGATGGTTGCTGCGGTCTTTCTAAGGTAAAATCTTCCTGGACACTGTGACTAGGAGAAATCCAAACAATCATGACTGGCTTGACAGAAATACCTGTTTGGGTGCCTCAGAATCCCTCCATCCTTAACATTTTAATTATTAGTAGAACTTGAAGTTTCAGAACACTTTCTTCACTGAGATTAGTCTATTTTCCATATTTTGCAGGGTTTTTTTCCCCTCCCATAACTTACAAAAGGAAAACCAATACTTTTTGTTTTAATTTAGTCTTCCTTTCTTCCTCAAGTTTACCTCTTGCATTTCATGAACAGGAGTAGTTTAAATAGGGAATTTTAAGAATGTGGATCTATTTTCCATGCATGGAACTTCCTTTGTCATATTAGGGAACTAAGGAGATTGCCTTTGGTAGCAAGGAATGATACTGACAAATCCAGTTGTATATGTAAATTAATTACAAACATATTAATCCACATCTCATTTTGTGGAGATGTCTGGCTATAAATCTAGATATGCTATGCATTAAATATGCATAAGTATTGAACAACTATTTCCACAGTGGTGAACAGCTGACTGAAATTGGACTTTCCAGAGTGAAATATATTTATTTAGTGATCCTTTATCTAATGCTCTTTGCTTACAGCAAAATTGACAAGGCACGAATGAAACCCCCAGCCTTCTGAAAATACACCACTTTGACCGATAATATGAGGAAAGATCAAATATTAAGTGATGCCTGAGACACATGCTTTTAGACGCATTAGCTTTTAGGCAGCAGTGCTGATCTTCTTGGAGGGAGCATTGTTTTTGAAGACTGGCAGTGAGGTGACAGTCATCAGTCTGCTTTCTCCTTTTAGCTTTTGCCCGTGGAAACATGCTATTCAGAATCATTATCTGCATTGCAAATATATTTGTAGTAATTATGCCTCTTCAGGCTAGATGAGCCATTGCATTTTTATTGTGGCATAAAAATGGTTTTGAAATCTCTGTACCAAAGTAATTAGCAAAAATGAAGGAGGAGATCATGGGGCTTGAATTTTTTATTTCGCTCTAGTAGCATGGATTTGCTATAGCAAGTTGGAGAAGGCTGATGTTTCATTCTGACTTCATCGATACTGTAGGTGCAGGAACAGCCATGAATGCTGTGCAACTGACTAATGGATTTACTTGGATGATTAATGCCTATTATCTACTTTACTTCAGAGTTTGATACTTGCTAAACCTATTTTAATACCTAGAAATATGCTGAAATCACCTAATTTCTTGCAAAATTGCTTCATGTGAACAGGGTGCTGCTTAATGCAAGCTAGAACATGCAGTTGGTGATACTATTAGGGAATAGGCCTGCAGAGAAGACAAAACCAACTTTGAAAGCTATCATATGTTTAAGGCACAGCATGAGTTTGGAGCTAGCTGCTCCCAGATCTAGTGATGCTCTTTTTTTCCCAACACCTAGCATCCTCTGGATAGACACTGTCTCAATTAATCTGTGCTGCAGTGCAGGCTCATGGGGCATGCATGGAGGTAAAATGTTACCAAACCCTAGTGAGATGCATAATTCCTATTAAAGCTAATGGGAATGACATGCCTACATGTAAGTGTGTACACATGGCCTGACGCTATCCTGTGATGCTATATGTGATGGTGTAGGGGTTTTGCAATGCCAAATACATGCTATATTAAGTGTTATTATATACCAATGTTAATATGTTTGTCTGTTATCATGATCCTTTTGAAATGCTGTACTCCTCCTTTCCCTATCTCACCTGCCATGTTTCTCTTCTCAGCCACGACTTGTGTTACTTGCACAACCTCTGTTCTTCAAGGATGCCACACTCCTCTTTTTATTCACCCTCTCCTCAACTCCATATGGCGATGTTTTTCTCTTTCTCTAGAGAAGTCCCAAAACAGTGTTGCTGTGTTCTCAGTGAGAGAAACTGAGTTACATTTGCCAGAGAGATCATTCACCAAGAGATTTGTGGAGCATTAGATGTGCCTTGTGACCCTGTGCCAGGGACATTTGCCAACTTCTTTCTCCTCTCAAGGGTCTTGAGATTAGTGGTAGAGAGAAAAAGGTGGCATCCTGTAGGACAGACCCTGCTTTTTATTTGGTCTAACTGACCCAAGGTACTGTTACTGTGACTGTCTTCCACTCTTAAAGTTAATTTCAAGTGCTAGTTTAGATACTTCAAAGTCCTCCTGGATTATACTGTGCATCAGCAACATCAGAGCCAAGCTCTACAAACCAGTAAAAGGTGTCTTTGGGAGAAAGATTGCACTGTTTCCCTGTTACACATCAGTTGTTGTGGCACAGATTGCCTTTCTCTGTCTCACTATGGAAGTTGATTGTTGAGTTGTGAATTTTATTGAAGCAGAGTCACAGCCTCTGCAAGAGTATCCTTCCCAACTGTTTGCAACGGGGAAATTTTCATAGAAGTGGGACTTTGCTGCAGGTGTCTTCTGGCTCTTCTTTCAAGGTTTGGCATAGGTAGCTTAAGCAGGTTAATTTATAAGGAAGGTGAGTGTAAGCACCACTGGAAAGAGCCAAATGTTGCAGGCAGGCTGTCCAGACAGTGCTGTGCAATCCCTTCTTGCCCTTGGGACTGCAGACTTGGATTTCACTCTGTTTCCCATGCCTCTTTAGCCCCAGTAGGTTTCCAATAGGTACTTGGAAACCTGGAGAACTACAATGAATGTTTGTTCTCAGAGCAGAGAAAGACAACTGCAGGCTAGGCTGCTCTGCTCTGCAGGTTTTATAGCCAGTGAATAAATGATCTGAATGTAATGGCTGCTCCTTGTCAGGGGAAGGGGAAGCCCTGTATAGGGAGGAATGCATTTGGCAAAGTGTCCTTGATGGCAAGGCCTCAGATGTGCACAGCATCGATGGTGTGTGCACTCACATGCCTAACAATTCTCTGTATGAACATGATGACCTTCAGTCTTGCGGTCTTTGCTGGGAGTCTGAGAGCAAAGTACAGTTCAAGCAACTTGAGGAATATGTCTCTGCAAATTCTGGCATGCCTTGGTCTTTTTTCTTGTGCCAAGCTGGGCCTCCAATCATCTACATGATGCTCCCAGCACAAATTCACCCTTTAAGCCTCTTAACACATCTTGTATGTGTGCATGCACATCCTCACGCTCTAAGGTGAAAGGGAGCCAGAGATGGCAAGCACTTCTGGGGAGGATAAGTAGGTACAAGTCAGATGGATCTCCAGGGCTGGTAGGTTTATAGTTCACACAGACAAATCAAGTAATCCGAGAAAGAGGAATACCTGAATACTCTACGAGCAAGCCATGCAGGAAACTTTCCATAACCTGTGAAACAGAAGGTAAAATCAGGTCACAAAACTTTGTCTTTAGCAGGTCTCAAAATTTGTAATCAAATAACTATTGATATAGTTAAGCATGATACAGCATAGGCAATATTCCTGAAAGAGGGGAAATGGGGAGAAAAACCTTGGGATGACCCCCAAAATCTCAGTTTTTACTCTGATGTTAACCTGTTATTGTTGTCAGCAAGTTTTTATCTCTTGGTGTTTCTCCCCCCGACCTTTGCGTGGATTATGTTTAGAATAACCCAAACTGCCTCGTGTATTTTTGGTCACGGGTCTCTGTCTGATCCATGTGAACGCAATGATAATGTGAAATCTGCTACTGGCTTTTTAAGCTTCTAGAACATGGTATTTGGTATATGAGAGCTTCACACCTTTAACTATCAATTAATTGACTAAGGTGTCTCCTCATATGATACAGAAGACATTTATTTATTTATTTGTTACATATCCACTGCAGTCCTGGGTCAGGCTAAAGCCTAGGATTTCTTGTCCCTCTTTCCACTGTCTACCCTGCCCCACAGTTAATGTTCTTGCTCTGACTGGTCAGTTCTTCATAGCAAGATCAACTTGAAAGTTCGGTTGGCATAGGTGTGTCGCTTTTTTCTCTTTTTATCTGCATTACTCTCCTCACAAAAGTACGACTTCAGGTGCAGTTATGCCACAGACCCCCCGCTCTAGCTCTCATTTTCTGCTCTCCCAGCCACAGTTGTAGTTGCATGTGTTTGTAGTAGCACAGCAAAACAAGACATCGCCTGGGTTAAAGTGCATCTGTGTAGGGAGGGTTGTTGGAGCCAGTCCCTCACCCCAGCAGCCGGTTCCCAGCGTGCCCTAAGTTCAGGTGGCGTCACAGTCTGAAGCCTTCCCCAACACAGAGCTCAGGGGAGGGTTGCACTGATCATCACAGCCTTGCATTGCACGTTAGCTCTGTGACTTAGGTGCAGCTTACAGAATCTGCCTGGACGTTTGGAATTGGCAGAGTGCCGTGCTTTCATGTACTCATGCAGGACTAAAAGCAATGAGGTTCTGTCATAAAAGTCTGTCGGCTGCTCGCTGTGGTAATTGCTGCTCCTTGAGTAGCAAAGGAAATGTAACAGGGCTGGGCACAAATAATTTTTAAAAAGCCCACTTAGAAGTGGACAATTTCCTTAGAAAATTCTTATCTTTTGGCATTAGGAGTTCTATAGAATGGGCTATACAATGAAAAGCTTCCTAAAGACTTCCACAAAGGGGGAATTAGCCAAGTGCTATTCATAGAATTCTATGTCTGTGCTGAAAAGGTAGCAAGGGTCCATTCTGCAGGGCGCTCCCCTACAACAGCCAGGAGTTTCTAACCCTTTTAAAGGCAATAATGCTTTCAGGCTTTGTGTGCCTCCAGTCCCCACAAATGACCCTACAGTTTGCTTGGGTACTTAGTAGAAAGTGTTTCAAATAGCCCATTTTCCTGAGCTGCCAGTGTGCTAACAGTTTCCCTGACAACTTGGCTATAGTAATTTCTCCTGCTTTTTTTCTATGCCGATTTCCCAAGAACTGGTAATTTCAGTTAATTCCCTCTTGGGAATATGGGAGCGAGATATTATGTTTGTTTTCCTGTGATGAATTCTGAGTGAATGGTTTCGCCCTGCATACAGGATGCAGGGAAGGGAAATTAAAAAAAAAAGCTTATCAAACAAAAGAAGGGAAATAAAAGGGAAGAAATGGTGAAATAAAAAGCCTTTTAAAAGATGGAGAGGAAAGAAAAGAATATAATTCTTCCTTGCTATAAATAATTTTTCTTTTATTTACCTTGTTTACAATTGTGTGAATTACAATAGAAATAGCTTTTGAATGATTTGTTGAACAATCTTGTAGCAGGAAAAATATTAGTATCTGTAGCCTATATATCAACAATCTATAGTGCGGACCACATTTTAGAAGGGTTGATATGAAGTGACTTCTCAATTTTTAATGGAATGGATCATATTCTCAGTTTTTCTTGACTACAGGAGATCTATATGGGCAACTCTGATAGCAACCTAAAAAAGAGGTTAACTTGAGAATGTATTTATGTCAGCTTAATGCCATTTGGTGTTGGAATATATGGGAATTGTACCTTACTAATCCTAGCTGTAGACTACTAGCTGTAGCCTAAAGGCTCTGCTAGAACTATTAGCTCTCCAGAGTGTGAGGAAGCATGAAATGCACTGCTGGAAACAGAATGTGTGTGTAGGTGCTGTGTGGTGAAATTCTCCTCACAAAGTATCCCTGCCATGCCTTTCCATCTGTAGTGTGTTCACAGGTGAGCCTTTCTTGTTCTCAGAATGCATCAAGATAATTTTTCATCCATTCTGTCAGCTATTGATCATTTAAAGACCGCACAGCTACAAAAATGCTGCTAGTGTGGGGCATACAATAACACCAAGTTATGGTTTCAGAGGTCATCAAAGTGTAAAGCACTGAGGTTTGGTAAAACATCCATATTTAATGGAGTCTGATTTTTACTTAGGAAACATAGGTTCACCATTAAGATCACAGTTTTACAAATCATTTAATAATCAATATTGCTAAATCAGACATTGTTCAGAGTCCAAGATGAAAGCTTCTGCAAAGCAGCTGTAGTTGAAAAGTCCCCTTTAGTCCTGGGTTCCCAAGAAATGTCCTACTGAACTTGCTTAACTCTGCTTGTCTTCAAAGCATTTCACCAAGGCCTTTGACATCTCACTAAGGCATTTAGCATCAGGGATTTAGGGTTTCACCTGAACTGTGCCCCGTTCATCATCACCTGTTCCACCACACAAACCTTGTCTGCTTTAGGGTTACAGAGAGAGATTACAAGTGTGTAAAAACTAGAGGACGGGAGTTGACCTGATGTGAGGAGTCCCACTTCAGGTAAAACCTTCCTGCTTGGGAATTAAAGCGTTGCTATGGTTTTAGCCAGCAGAGGGAGATGTTAGACACTCTGCAGCAGGCAGCCGTGCCCCTAGAGGGGGGCACCAAGCCCAGCCCAGCACTCATATGGAGGGCTTCCTATTTCCTTGCCTGCTGTGATTGTTTTCATGTGCTTTTCAAAGCTGCGTTCTTCTAAGAGAGGCTGAAAACAGAAAATTCAGTAAAAATCAAGTTGTTCTAGGAACACATTGTAAGAAGCAAGAGTTTATTCATTTATTCAAGCAAATAAGTGCTCAGGCAAAGTAGGTATCAATGTACACCACTTGCAATGGCGCACAAATATTTTCAAGTGCCTGTTACATCGGTTTTAAGACCTGTTCTTATAACACTGTAATTAATATTATGAAGTAATGATGAATAATGGTAGCAGTGAGATACAGCAAGTATATGGAGCAGCTACTAAGTGTTATGTTAGTGCTGTATAATAACATCAGAGCTAGGTTTGGAACAGTCAGCTTCCCTGCACAGGTGTGCCACCTGGGTACACAGAAAAACAAATGATTTAGTGTAGTTTATTATGGTTTGTTTGTTTGTTTGTTTGCTTGCTTGCTTGCTTTTAATTATTTTTATATGTAATGTAGTTGTAGATCATTAGACATGGGAAAAGGAAAGTGAGAGCACAGTGGAAAATCACTGCAGACTTCAATACTTCTTGTCTTTATAGTGGGATTGATCTGAAGCAACATAGAAAAGGAGTTGACATGGGTGATGGCTGCTTATTTCTCAGATGTCTGTGTATATAGAAACACAAAAGTATTTAGCCTAAACTGTTTGTGGAAGAAGAAGATCCTCTCCATCATGACAATTCTGGGGAAATCTTGTTTCTCTCCATGTGTTGAGCAACAGGATTCAAGGTCACAAGGGTGAGCTGGATTTTGGAGCTGATACAGTCACAGCCTACACCTCTCTTCTCTATACTAAACAAGATTTCTTGGGAGGTAGGTGGACAGGATTGCATCAGAGCATTATATGTATTCGTTCACTTCTCACCACAAAATTAATTTAACAGTTTGGAAGGCCATCAAACCTCCATGGGAATTGTTGTGTTCACTTAAAACATGACTGATGTAATGGCTGATTAATTAAACTCTCCTTGCTTTGTATATAGCAAGATTAGATTATTTTTATACTATCAGACTATGGACCCAAGAATCTTTTGTCTCTTTTACTGATACTCATAAGTTCTTTTGTGAACGTACTTTGAAACATAGATAATACTCAGTTTCAAATGTGTGTTTGAGTTTGGTATGCCCTAGAGTTCTGTTCTTGGGCAGCATCTCACAACCATCTTATGCAAAGGAAAAAGAAAATAAAATTGAAAAAGGTCAGATACTGCCTCAGGCTTTACTTTAAAAACACACTCCTATTGATGTGCCTGAAAAAAGGCTGCATAATATGACCTTGATATCCTCCACTTTAAATGCCTGTATTGAATATGTGATCTTTGTGTATATTTTTTTTCCTTTCTCCCTCTTTTAGAGGCTTTCCTTTTGTTCTTTAGATTACTTTGGATGCTGACTTAGTACAGTAGTGTTCTCGTGGCAGGAAATGTCTGTATATGGAAATCTTGCAGCTAGACTTCAGTAATTCCCACACAGACTGTCAGTCCTATGCAGTGACTATGTATACTCTGTCCTCATGTTGGCAAGAGAATTCAATTGTGTTCCTACAATAGGATAGGATTTAAAGCTTTTAGTTGCTTTTGTTTCTTGTGGAAACGATGGCTTCTGGCCATTGGAATGGAGAGTGACATGGCCTCTTACACAGGACTTTTACCCGTGTTAGGGAATTGATCAGACTTGATTTTAAACAAAAATTTCAACCTGATACAGAAGAGACTTCAGGGACTATTTTCCCCCCCACCCCCGTCACTCTCAGCAGCTCAAATTTTAATGTACACTTACAGAAATTAAGGACTTGATGAACACTGAGTAAGATGTCAGCACAGCCAGACAGATTTAATTGGTTTCTGACTACCTCCCTGGCAGACAGTGACCAAATATCCATGCAAGCCAACCTCTTGATATCATGATAACACAGTTTCAATAGGGATTATTGCTCCTAGTATTTATAATAAAATTCCAGGCCAATAAGTGGTGAAGGTACTTGAAATAATTGGAGTTCAGACCTTTGTAAGAGGGTAATAGTCAATAGTATTGCATATCTCCCAAAGCTGGATTTAGAGGAAGGATGTAAAGTTAAGTTAATGATCATATTTTCGGCTGTGGAATATAAGAGACCCTCTCTGCAATCAGTTCAATACTTTATTGGTGAAAGTCCAGCCTTAACCTAACTTCATTATAATTCCAGCCCAATCTGCCCTTATCCTTCATTGCTTACATTTTTCAGGCCTTCTTGCTAACTGCTGTCTTTGGCCATATTAGCCCTCTGGACTCAATGGAAAGACTCTTATTATCACCAGTGAAACTTGACTAGACCTTTTCTGTTTTTCTCATCTAAATATTTTTCTTTATGCTATAAGTCTGTGACGAACACTGATGGTTCTCATCCCCAAGGGGCACTTCTGTCTTTTTATCTGATTTCACTTGGAAAATTATTTTGAAGTTTTAGGTTGTTTATTCAGAAAAGCTGCCTATAATTATCTCATCAGCTACAGATGTAAGCAGTGCTTTAAGATTTTTTTTCTGCCTTGGTTGTTTTTGATGACTAGGTGTGTTTATTAGATTCTTGGAACAGTGACAACATCTGTTCTTATGACCAATGTAAAACATATGATAGTCTGTAAATAATGTATCTGAAAAAAACCCAAACTCTGAAATCAGCAGAGCAGAGATTTTCTTTGATTACTTCTTGAGTCCTAAGATAACAGCACTCAGTATGTGGGAGGACATAATTGCGCTAAATTGCCGAGTTACCTGATTAAAAACAAACCAAAACAATCTACCCTCCACTTTGACCATATTTTCATCTTTAATCGTTCTTTGTTAGGAGTACTGCTTGCACAGGTCCAGTTCTAGATAGGCTTGTCATATTGGCCTTAACAATGTCATCTAGATACGGATAAACTGTTCTACATAGTCTTAAAATATTACAAATGCATTGAGGAGATAGTCCTCTCTTTCCCAGAATTGTATTGTTTGGACTCTTGGCAACTAACAGAGCCTGGGTATGAATTAGCTAGAAAATAACCCCAATATATAGCATATATTAGCAAAAAACCCAACTCTTTCAATCTCAATTCTGAAAGTTTCCAAAATGGCTTGATGCAAAATTTTCCCATTTCTTGTGGCTATGTGTAAAGCTGATTGCTTGTACATGTGGACTGTTTCATTATCCCCTATTCTAAAATGGTAAAATTGAGGACAAGTGATCTCCCCTCTGCAAATTATTAGCAGGAGCAGGAGCAGAATTTGGCTCTGTCTGCTTTTCCCACTCCAATCCTTCCACCCTTTGAAAGAGATAGAGACATTATTCATAAAAGTTGATGAATATTTATTTTTGAGTGTAACTTGGGAAGCTGCATTCGAGTTGGTCATAGAAAAAACCCATTTAGCAACTGGAAGGAATTAAATTTTTTATTATTATTCATAAGTTGTTATAGCATTGATGGCACTAATGGCCATGCCCAGCTTCCCCAAGGGATTTCCTTCACCCTGTCCATGGCTCAAGCCCACATTTCAACCCAGCCCTGCCCTGGTGATGCTGCTGCAGTTAGTCTCCAGCTCCCTGAAGCTCCTCACTGCCTGACCATGGAGCTCCTCATACCTCCACAGTACCTTTAGACAAACATAGGAGTTGATCCATTTCCAGATCTGCTTCAGCATGACAGTTCCTCTTCTCCAGCAGTGGTCAGTATAAGATGCTCTAGGGGAAGGCATAGCATGCTTTTAGTTAGTATGTATGAGATTCTGGTCCTCAAAGGAACCTCTTCCTTGTTGCAATGTGTTCTCTAAATACTGAGCCTGGGAGCATGTAATTAGTTGTCCTTGCCCTTTGAAAAAATGGTTACCATAGGTCTGTTTTATAAATGTGCAAACCCTGGTAGAGTCTTGCCTAACATTGTAGCTTCAGTGCCACTGTCTGACTGTAGGGCTTGGCTGAAATTCTTATATTACGTATATATGTATAAAAACTTTCTTATCAGCTCTGAATTTATCATCTTGCAGTTTGCTTCAGGATTTTCTTGGCTCTTCTGCTGTGAGGTAACAGAAATGTCTACTTTTTTTTTTTTTACAGAAATGTCTACCTATTTCTTCTTTTTTAAATCAGTCAACATTTTACCTATTTATATCACCTTGCCTAATTCACCTTTCTTTAAAACCAACTCTAACAAGGGAGCCAAGATCCTGTCTAACTAAAATCTGGAGCAAGGCAGATGTGAAAACCAAGATCTAGCGAGGCTGGTGCTCAGTTCCTCTGTAGCAGTAGAATTACAGTCTGAAGCATCTGTGTGAAGCCTGGTATTGAGCAGACCATTAAAGGTCTTTAGTCTTTACAGTCCTTAGTCCCCCCCTGTTCTTGTGCCACAGCTGGAAGCTTGTGGGCCCCATCAGTCTGGGTTGCTTTGTCATCTGGGATCTCTTGATGCAGAGTGGATGCTTTGCTGAAGTTGAAGTAATTGCCAGCTGTTCGTTGAGCTGCAATAACTGTGTCATGAATCTGCCCAAATTTCAAAGAAATCATGTTGGCTTGGGCAAGTGACTAAATAGATCTTAGTTGTTGAGTGCCCAATACTTGCTTTTTGTAATAAGCATGTAAATACCCTACGGTTGACTTTTCTGGCATTTGTTTTAGTGCATTTAAAAACAATAAGTTTGACTTTTCTTTCCACACACATTGTAGAGTCATGAATATGCTGTCAAACGATGTGAGATGTGCCAAAATGCCATTCTACTGGGTGCTAGCAAAGAGAACTTGAGGAGATGGATAAGGACAATTCTTCAGGTAAGAACTGGGCCTAATAAAGTTAAAATTCCTCACTGGTAGTTTCTGCTGTGCTGTAATTACACACAAGCAGTAATAATGCCTTCTATTGAGTTGCTCTGGCTCTCTTCTATTAATGTATACAGAAGTAAACAGCCACACACTGCACCTTTCTATTCTCACAGCTGGAACTATTCTTCTGATATCTTTGAAAGTAGCTCACTGTTCTATTCTTTGGATCTTTGTTTTACAGTTTCCTTTTTCAGTCCTCTCTGCTTGTTTGCTCCATTAGCTGCACTTTTTTTATTTCTGTTTCTCTGGCCAGTATTCTAAGAGATCAAGATAAAACATTTGAGTGGATTTCTGTCTGGGCAAGGCACGACTTTTGTGGCCAGGAACAAATATTTCAGCTGTATGAAACTAGTGTGGCTGAAACCATAGAACTAGCAGGTGACACAGCAGTGAACAGAACATAGATATTCTACACAAATATTGAATACCAGGAAATGTAAATTAAATATCTTTGTTGCAAGGTTAATCGGATTCTTGCTTATGCTGCAGCTCTGCTCTACCTTGAGAGCAGAGACTTCTCAACAGCTCCAGGATTTTGGACAGCCTTCAGTGCACCTTCTGGGGTTTCTGTATGTTACCCTAAGCTTTCTTGGCATTGCAGTCCCTGCTATTTTGTACTTGGTGTCCCATTCAAAGTTAGCTCAGGGGTGTTTCACACCTGTCAAAACCTGGAGCTGTATTCCATGTATTCTATCTGTCCACTTGCTTAAATAGGCCCATCTGTATCTTTTCTCTGACAAACCCCCACAAGTCCAAACTGCTGAAACACATTCTCTGTTCAAAAGAAGCCTGTGATACAAATGGGCCTGTTGTCATATGACAGTATAATCTTAAGAAACAGTGCACTGACAGGATATCATAAGGATGTGTACATGTCTGTTCACACAAGGACGTCTTTACTTTTTTTTTTTATTATGAAAGGAGAGTGATCAAATTTAAAACCACTTTTTAGTTCAGAATAATCCTGATCAATGAGTATTTTATTTTCTGATCATCCCTTCTCAAAAATACACTTTCACACAACTTTGAAATAACATACAAACAATGAGGACTTTCTAATATTTTTATCAGAGTAAAAAAATTAAAAATACCCTAAATTTGAAGGCATCAGGAGTTATTACTGATGAAATCACTGGTAAGAATAATTCACCATGTCTGTGCTGACTAACACCTCTGATTTTGTTCAGGTGGAGAAAGCAGAAGGAAACGATAACTAAATAACCTCTGCGCACAGTTTCTGTCTCGCTGGAGGAGGTGCTACTCAGTTTACTGTGCTATTAAAATTCAGAACAGTTCCCCATTGTGGCCACAGTTTATGACAGCAAAGCTGTGTTTCAGTTTGGACAGCTTATTCTAGCCCATCTCAGCAAACTCTAGATGCAACTGGCATCTGAACAGCATCTGGCAGTGGCAGGAGGGATTCATTGTGACTGCACACACCATGTCTTGGTCCTCCTCCACTGCACCACTGCCTTGCAGTCAGTTCTGCATTGGTGCCCTGCACCTTTCAAAGGAGGAGGTGGGGCACTGCTGCCATCATCTCAGTCCTGCCCTGGTGTCCTGCTGGCTTGAAGAGTGGGGTGGATAGTAAACCTGGAAAAAAGCTTTTTGGCTCCTGCTTTGTGCTCTGCTGTGCCTCCACTTTAGAGGAACCAGTGTGATAGATGAGTACTCACTGAGGTGTGAGTGCTGTAGCTACCACTTCCTCTTACATGAGGCAGAACTATCAGCCTAAAAGGGGTTGTTGGTATTATTTTCCCCTGCTGAAGTCAAAGGTAGTCTGCTGTAAAGCATGGAGCTATTTTGGTTTTAGTCCTGCTGTAATTACAACAGCTTCTGATTGACATTACAGGGACTGGTATGTGAACAAGGTTTTTGGGGCAAGCAAACTTGAGGGAGAAAAATGTAAGAAATAAGATATTTTGTCCAGAACACCTTCCTTTCAGATATTTTAATCAATGAATTAAGCCTTAGTATTTGAAATCCAACCCCATTTTACAACTTGAATGCTCTGATTTCTGAACTGATTTCTCCCACCTCACTCTCACTTCCTTTGAAAACGTCAGTTATGGGGTAGGCAGCATATGAGGTATTGTAAAGGAAACATTCTAGATTTCCAGAATGCAGAGTGTAAGGTGTCTAAGTAACCAGCCTGAAGATTCTGGTTGTATATAATGGATCACTGATGGAAACTCAGCCAAAGAATTTGGATAATGTGCTTAGAATCACAGAGGGTATTTCTAACAGTCAATGATAAAGCCCCTGTCTCTTAAGTGTCAATCCTATGCTTTGACTGTGGCATCATCCCTTCTCCATTCCAGTGACTAAATCATAAATCATTACAGAATAGAGAGTATAGGCCTATTTAAAATCCTCTGGAGATTACTTTTTTGTGTTATTTTTGTGTTGTGCCTTAAAAGTCAAATCTAAATGATAACAGACATAGTAAAGAGGATATGGATTGCAATATGGAGGCTGGCCCTTCAAAGCCTGTGGAAGTGTGTATTTATTTAGCTGGGAGTTTGGAAGATACCAGTGTGGTGGGGTGAGGGCAGTGTGTAAAAGCCAGTGTGGTTTTATTCTTGGCTTGTATTTCACTGTGAATGAACATCCAGTATGTCATTCAGTTTCTCTGAACTGAGTGAAAAGGCCACAGGTGCCAAATTTGAGAGTGCCTTTTATTGCCACCTTAGATCTGGAAGCACCACGGATGCTGTGAAGGTGTTCAGGTAGGTCCCATAGTGCCTCTGATGCATGGGAGCTCCACCCGATCTGCTTGCTTGAAAGACTCCACAGTAGGTGTTTACAGAAAGTTCCAGCCTTTCTGGACAGGGGTCTGAGCAGATCTGCTGGTCTGAAACTTCCCTGTAGCACAGGAGACATCTGGTTTCTTCCTTTTGTTTTTCTAATGGCCTGTGCTGAATCCCAAATCTGTGAGTGCTTATGCACGGACTTTACTACTGTAAGTAATTCCATTCCAACTCAATAGGGTTATTCACAGTCAAGCTGAGCATGTGTGTTCAATGTTTGCAAGATCGGACACTGCAGATCAGACACTACAAGATCAGCCAACAGGCTGCTGTGCCATTTAGTGCTGGCAATTCAATCCATTAGGCTCCAGTGTCCTTGTACAGAATGATTTCATTTTATATGTACTTCATTTTGTTTTCCACATGTCAGTCCTCAGTACATGCACTAGTAGTTACACACCAGAGCTGAGTACTTCTTCCTTAGATATTGTATGAAAAGAAAGCAAATTAAAAATGCATGCAAATTAATATTCAATCCTGCCCAGTGTGCTGTCTTGTGTAAAACATTCAGAATACTTTAATGCTGAAAACAACAGTCGTCACTTTTGACAAAGAAGAGGCCTGCCTGGTTTATGTTGGATTTTTTTCTTTTCTTTTAACTTATTTGTAACATGTAAACTGCTAGAAACCACAGCAAAGTTTTGAGATGAGCAAATGCAATGAAAAGCAGCTCTGCTCAACAGGAACTTGCAGTCAAGCATCAAGTTGTGACAGCCTGAGAGAAGACACAAAATTGCCTGGATTTGTCCAAAAAGTATTGAATGAAAGCACAAAATGGGTAAGGGGAAACCTTAGGCTGTGTCAAATTAGGGGGTTAAAGCTTGTGTTTTGTGTAAGGTTTAGATACGAAGGAAAATACAATCAGAGAAAACAGGGCCAATTGCTTTCAATTGTCATCTTCCAGAGTGCTCACAGCTCCCTGCAGTTTGACATTGTTTGCAGATGCAGTAAGTATCTACCAGCGTTCAGATCACAGATACATATATTGACTAATAACTGTATAACACAGATTGATATACTTTCCAGTTGGGCAGTTTCTCATTGATAACTCATCATTCTGAGTATTTTTTCCGTATTTTGTACCTGTCTTAAGATGTTGACGTAGCTTGTCTTATGAGACTTATGTGATAGAGCATGAAAGGCAACAATCCAACAATCACTCATATCTCCACTGGATTTTAGGTTTGCTGTTTCCCTTAAAGATAATGAACTTGGACTGAAGTGATTCGCTACTGACAAATCCCTGCTCATGTGTCCTTATCTATGAGGTGCTTACATAGGAGCTGAACGGTTTGTTCTGATATCTGTCCAAGAACTTAAGTGTTAGGCTAAGTGCTCTGTCATTTCTAGGGTCTTCCTATCTCTCAATTTTTACAGATAAACACTGTATACACCCTTTATATCAAAAGCCTCGTCCTTCCTCCACAAGTTCTCAATGATAATTGCTGATGGTTCTGAAATAGCTTCAGCCAGTTCCTAAAAATATTTTGGGTCAAACTTCACCAGGCTCAAGTCAAACCCAACTCTTGTTCTCTTTACTTCCTAGCTCGAATTATGCCTGCTTTGTTAGTTATATTCTGTCTAATCACAAATGATTAAAAGTGTCTGCTAAACAGATTAGTGGCCTGTAGTGTCACTGTAAAGGCTTTATGTTGTCGCTGAGTACAGGTGATAAGTCAACTTACTGAACTAATAGAGAAGCCAAGAAATTTTGCAGATCTTAGAAGCCAGAGCAAGAGCACTGGGTAGAAAAGTGACAACTGGAAGAATTCAAAGGTTGAGGAAGTCGTGAAGGAAGGGCTTTGCCAAGGTTATTCTGACAGTGGAGCTAATCTACAGCCCCAAAGACCATAGAGTGGAAAATTAGAGTCTGTAGTAGTGCATGGTTAAACATCGATGTCTCTGGATGCAGTGGTGTCTTAGAGAGGGGTTTTTTTATTATTTTTTGGAAAACTGAAGGTTTCAGTGTAGCATGGATCCAAGGCTCCATAGAGAAGGGTGGGTCACTTATGCCTGTAGTGGGTTTGAGATGCTGGGTCCTGTTCACAAGTGACAGAGTGGCCCCATCTGTGCTTCATATGATGTAGGAGTTAGCTCTGACCACCTCAGGCATTTTGAAAGCAGCTAAGCTCTGACTGTGCTGAAATTTTAATATATTTTTGTTGAAATGTACTGACTGTCACTCAGAGTGGAAATAGACCAACATAAAGGGGAATGCTACATGACAGTGTTTATGTTTGGAACTGTACTTGTTTCATCCTCTATCCTCTGCTTTCTGTGGAGGGAAGCATGAAGATCAGTGCTATAGCTCTCCTTATGAATGTTCTTACCTGAGTGGTAATCATTTAGAGACAAAGTTTTGACAGATCAGGTCTCTAGTTTGAGACCACTTGCTCTTGAACACTTTAGTTAGTTACAGAAATGGCTTAGTTATATGAAGTCTCATTCTTTTTTCTCTTTGTTAAGATAGTACTTGAGCATAGTGTTTTTCTCTTGCCTTTGCTCTTTGTTTCTAAAGACTTTTTGTTACAGCTCAATTAAAATGTCTGTATCTAACTCTCTAAAAAGAAAATTTATCCTGTTTTCTGTTCTTGTGAAGAGGGCTTGGAAAGCTAACACCCTTCCAAAAAAACGTAGTCAGACATCACACCCTGGTTTCAGTTAACTTGGATGAATTACACTACTAGCTTTCTAACAGTTAATTACAGTGCCTGATCTTGTTACCAAGGATGATGAAACTGATTCATCTGCTCAACAAAGAGCTATGTGGGTTTTTTTTTCCACTTGCTTTGTTCCAGCATTGCTTTATACTGTCAGCATGTAATTTGTTCTGATTTATTTCGTTACTAATTGTCCTTGCAGGCTACATTGTGGTGGTGATTTTTAACTATGAACACCTGAAGTATTCCACACTTAAATTTTTAGGAAAGGATTCTAAAGTCTAAAGATCACAGGTACTAAGTAATTTGCAAAGCAGATACACCTTCATTTTTCCTATTGAAAAGCCAGAAATTACTTTTTGGTAGGAGACACAGAGATAATGATTGAAGTAATTTTCTTGTCTACGCACACTTCCTGAACAGATGTGGTTTTCCATTTTGACTGTGGTAGTTTATCAGTTGTTGGTATGGAGAAAGCGTACAGGTAAAGTATCTAATAAAAAAACAGATACTAGAAAAATTGAATGATGTGTTTGTGAAAGGGAGGGCAAATAATCTTCTATTTCTTAATTTTGCTACTGGTCAAATTATCTTGACAATGGCTGTTGTCAGCACGTGAAAGGGTAGCTGACTAGAGGAGTAGCATATGCTTCTCAAGTATTATGGAAAAAACTTACAGTACCCAGTGGTTTGCTGCAGTCAGATGATCTGCAGAATTAAATAGAAGTTCTGTGCACTTACAAACCATTTGTTTTCATGGCACAGCGAAATAATACAATTCAGTGGTAAATGAAATGAATGCATTTCCATGTGAAGAGACAAAATGTCTATTGGTATATGTCATAACGACTTTTGAAATCTTAGACAATTACATAGATTTTTAAAAGATAAAGATCTTCAGGCATACAAATAAATTGTCACTATGGCCATCAATGAAATGCGGTGCTGTCTTCCTGCCAGTAACTCCAGCTAACAGTTAATGTCTACAAGACAAGACAGAAAAAATGCCAGTCCCTAGTCTAGGAGAGAGCAGTCAGAAGAAAGATAAAAAAGGCATCAAATATAAACAAGACAACTGCAAAATGGAAAGGAACAAACAATGCCATGTGTTATCTGTGCATGGTACTTGAGTTGCAGCAAGCGATGTTTGGACTGGATGCAGGCAAGGCCTCATTAGTAGTTGAGGTAGTTATCCTTTCTGCAGTCTTTATCCTTTCTGCAGCCTTTAGGAGGAAAAACAGCACCATCACTGTGTTGAGAATCATATAGGTACTGCTGCTTCAGTCTCAGGGCTGGGAGAGAGACTTCTATTTGAGGTTTATTCTGGTCCTGTATTCTGTGATTTCCTTTAAATGGGGCCCAGAGCAGAGTCCCTTCAGGCAATGAAAACAGCAAGGGCTTGCTGAAAGGCAGCAGCCTGCTGTGTCTCTGAGCAAGGCTTACGTGTCCAGGGAATCACCTAGTTAGATGGTTAAGACTTGTCTGGTTGTCTTGAGTCTCAGGAATACACATAATGAGGTTGGATCGTGTATTTGTACATGAGGAAATAGACATCTTACAAGAATCTCCTTGAATCCTGGGGGGAACACCCCCAAACAGCAACCAACCAACCAACCAACCAACAATCTTAATTGCTATTTGTCAGATCAGCGTATTTTTAGGACTTCTGCTGAAATGCGTTGGGTCACTTTGATCCTGCTTCAAGGAAGGAGCTAAGAGTATGGGTTGGAATCAGCTAATCTTATGTATGTAAGTGTTGTGAAAGGTGATGCCTACATTCTTTGTTACTAACTGGTTTGAGTCTTCCTCCTCCACTGACAAGTCTCTTTCAGGCATGAAAATTGCCAGTTGAACTTCATAGTGTCTGAACTTGTTTCCTGAGGCCCGAGCTCACAACTTGAATGCTTTTGTTTGTGAAATCTGTAAGATGACGTATCTCATCTCCTTGTGTTTGGCTCCAGCAGACGGAGTTGTGGAACCTGAAAACAATCACAGAAAAAGAAACATACATGCTAGATAATGGACTGATGCAAAATATGTAACCTATGTATGATACATTTCTTACCTTTTAAAATTTGAGATCCAGATGTATTGAAGAACAGTGACATTTACACCATAAAACCATAAAGACATTCTCTGGTGACCAGTGGTGATCTGCCCGATTTAGAGTATTCTCTGAAATCAGGATTGTGACTTTGTAGAGATATATTCTCTGTCTTCTCCCTGTGGTAGATCTTGTATGTAAGACTAACCCGTGAAGCTTTCAAATTGATTTTATTTAACCTAGAAGGAATAAAAGATTTGAATTACATCAATAGCAGCTGATACACAGTGCTCCGTGTGCAAGATGCTGCCTTGATGAGCTATAGTAAATCCAATAATTCTTCTCATCTCTCCTACTTTGTAAGTTCTTTAGATGTGGCCATGCATCTAAGAATCAAAGATTCTTTCAATCTAAGAATCATTTGGTTTGGAAAAGACCCTTATGATCACCGAGTCAAACATAAACCTAACAGCTAAGTCCACTGTGTCCCTTAGCACCACACCTACCATACCTGCAGGGGTGATGACTCAACCACTACCGCAGGCAGCCTGTTCCTGTGCTTGGTAGCCCTTGCTCAAGGTGGAAGATTGTAATGGGCAAAACATTTCCTCCTCAGAGGAAAGACTTCACACTTAGTGAAGTCCCAGACATTTCTCACCAGTTTACCTGCTGTCCAGTAAGGAGCCACTTCAGGTATGAATTACCACGGGCAGTCAGAAGTGCCAGCTTTTTGGAAGTGTAAGGATTTGAGTTATTTGCTGCAGGGAATTGTGGGATGTGGATTGCAGAGAGCAAAGTGAATAATCCAAATCTGGTGTAGGGATTTGGGTAAGGATGTGTTCCCAACAGGATAGGTTTTTTTCTAATACACGATTAATGATTCAGGTTGAGTTACTTGAAGTTTGGATTTGGATTCTCAAAGATACACAACTGCCCAAATTCCTCAGATTAGGAATTATGCATCTGAAAATAGAAAGGGGTAAAATATTACTGACAAGTACTGTTAAGTGATTTTCTGTGCTGCTCTGGTGGCTGATAGGCATGCTGGTGAAAGTTCACTGGGAGGCTGGAATAGGAATGAATATGTTTTTTGCATGTCTTTGAATGAGCTGTTCTTGGCACCGCTCTAAGCAGAGCATGTTTGTACCTGCTCTCATTTTAAAGGTGTAACTGGACTCACCACTTTCTTTTTTCTTTTTTCTTTTTCTTTTTCTTTTTCTTTTTCTTTTTCTTTTTCTTTTTCTTTTTCTTTTTCTTTTTCTTTTTCTTTTTCTTTTTCTTTTTCTTTTTCTTTTTCTTTTTCTTTTTCTTTTTCTTTTTCTTTTTTTCTTTTTCTTTTGTTTTATTTTCCACTGGGATCATAAATACATGACATGGTGAAATTATGATAAATCTGCCACGTCTGCTCTGAATGCACCTGTGTGCAGAGAGATACAGCTTAAGTTATGCCCATCTGAGGTAGTTTTATGCGAAAAATGACACTCTGTGCTACAGTTTCAATACAAAATTGCATCTTTTTTTCCTTCTTAAAACCAATAAGACACTTTAAGTGGGATATAACATTGTGACAGTCTGTGTGTGTGTGTGTCCTAGGAAAGAAGGGGTTTTTTAAGGCTTGTCAAATATGTTTAAAAGGAAAGACCAAATAATTCTTTCTGCAAGTAGGACTGACTGTGAGAAAACTTTGTTGAGTGTGTTCTAAGTTCTGATTTTGCTTATTTGTGCTTATTTAAATCTTGCACTGAAGTCACTGGAGCTGCATGGAATTAAGCGATTGCAGAATTTGCATCAAATAGTCCCCAGAGCTGTTTGTGCTGCCCTAAACAGTTACCATTCAGAACAGTAAATGAGCTTATATGTGTATGGGAGATTCTTTTTGGATAGTGTGAGATACAGAGACTGTCAATCCAATTCTCATGAATGTAATTTTCTACAGTAACACTGAAACAAAATCACATTTCCTCTTAGTGGAACTCAGAAAACTTAGAGATACAGGATATTCACTTGGATCTTAAAAAAATAATTTCCTTCATTGGTGTCTCAGTGATAGTTTGTGATCTTTTTACAGTCCTCAATAGAAGCATTAAGCTGACAATCTTTCAAGTAATTTCTGTCAAACAAAATAGGCCTAATATTAGGAGTGCCTGCTACTGCAAAACTAGCCTTTTCTGTTTCTGGTCCAAGGAGCAGAAACAATGTTTTATTTGGATTGTCCTATCTGTAGGGAAATAATAACTTGTGTATACAACCTTTGAACTAGTCAGGGATTTGATGCATCGTTTTGGTAAACTAACAGTATTCCACGCAAAGAATTAGATTAACTCCATCTAACACTAGATGGGATGTGTTTGATCAGAGAATTTTCCTTAGGCAACAGCAAAACACAAAACTAAAAAAAATCAAAGCAACAATCGAAACATTTTATGGAAAGCCATCAGTCTCTTTTCTGCCTTGCAGCCTCTCCCCCTTTCTCTGATTAATAGATTTTATTCATTTTTTATTGTGAATCTTTAGTCCCCTTCAGCTGAAAAGAGCATCACCATACTGTTAAATACACATTTCTAGGAAAAAAAGATATTTCTTGAGTCCAAATCTGCTTTCCTTCTCCTTCATTAGAATAGTGTAATGTGTATCTAATATTGGTTCTTCAAGAGTGTTGAGCTTATAAAGACTGTTGTAGTCACTTGCACTTATGAGATTCAAAATATATACCTAGCATATCCAACATGTATAGCACTTAGTGTGTGAAGATGCCACATAAATACTTCATTGCATTAAAAACAATGAAACTGATATTTAACCATGAGATAGGATGGATATCCATGTACAAACATATCTACTGGCCAAGTTAGAAAATAGTTAAACTTGTCTGACTACACACAGGAAAATTAAGTATAAGTGCTTTCATGGGCATGGAAACAAACAGAAAGGAGCCCACGGTCAGTCAGATTACTTTTCACAAACAATATCCTTTGCAAGAAGAGTGGAAAGATAAAATCCAGCTTGAAGCTTGGATAAGGAGTCATTTAATGAGTTCTGTTTCTGCGAAGCTGTTCCAATAAGATAACATAAGAAGCAAACATTATAGGCGCAGTAGTCAATATGGAGAAGGTTGGTTTCAGCCTAGCAGCGGAGGTTTGTGTGACACAGGCTCAGGCTGCCAGAGTGAAGCCATGTCCTTTGGTGCAATGTAGAACACTGGATGCAGATCAATCCCTGCCAGCAGAAGTAAAGAGAGAGGCTATAGTGCTTAGGCTAATTCCATATAGCTGAACTCAGGCCAACTGTTCAATTTCTTTATGCCTGACACTAGTCTTGGCCCACGTGACTAAAGCCAGATCTGACACTAAAAGCTGAAGTGGATAATGGCCTTTGGCTGCTTGGCTGTTATGTTTGTGCTCAGGATCTTTGTGATATCCCATCATTACGAGTGGCTACAGACACTAAATGCACAGGCAATGTGAACAGCATCCTACCAGAGTCCAAAGTCCGGTTCTGTAGGACCTTTGCTGTGCTCCATGTTAATGGAAAATCTAATCTTCTGGTTTGCAGGATTCATGAATGCCATCCTGTGAGTATCTTGTCAAAATTCCTGGACTGACCAACAGATTTGGGTGTGGGCACTTGCAAAGCTGTGTTAGTATGTGCCTATCAGCTGCACTGCAGGACCTGGCCACGCGCATGGCTTCTGCTGGCCGCAGCCATGAGGCGAAGATGGTAATTTTAAACTGCTCACTCTGGTACAGTGGGGATGCACATAGCTGCATAACAGAGGGCCAATGGGCTTTCACATGCTACTATCCAGAGTCAGGACCATCAGGTGCCCTCTTGGCCTCCTGGTGTGCTCCTCAGTGGAAATTCCTAGTCCTTTCCTTCAGTCTGCTTCCTTAGGACGACCACCTTGAATAAGTTGGTCTCAAAAAGTCAAATGTTTTATTCTCTAACTACCTGCATACATCTCATATTTTGCAAAGGAGGGGGAATGTAGATTACAGACTGCCTGAGTGAGAAAAATATGTGCCAGAGTAATTTGTATTGCCTTCCCTTGCTCTTACTCTGTCTCTTTCAAAGTGACTTAGGACAGAGCTGTTCCTGCTGTAAATGAAGTCCATATCCCCCTTCTCAGTGTATATCTGCCATCAGGGATAGATAATACCTCAAATCCATTCTCAGTGGGCACTGCCAACTGTTCTCCTTCTAGGTCTTAGGAGATACGAGCGACAACTGACAACATGAGTGACAACACTGTATTGGCATCATTGCCAGGTTTATCAAGAACCTGTCTATTCTGGAGGAGAGCAGCCTGGATTATATATCTTCTTCACTTCTCAGTAAGGCTCTTGCTGTGACTTTATCTAATGTGTTTCTAGCAGAGCCCACTTTTGCTTTCCAGGTTTCAGCAACCATGTAAATGTGTCCTGCAGTGGGATCCAAGAGGCACTACAAACCTGCAGACTTAAGGGATCCAAGAATCCTTTCTCAGGCAGCAGTACAGTTTTGAGATGGAGATTTTGTCTGGCAAGGTGGGCTAGGAAATGGGTTTTTCAGAAAAGAGTGATGGTGTCTGGGTTCCTGGGTGGAGGAGTGCTAAAAAGCAACTGCAGTTTATACTATCTGAAGAACAAAGACGCTGTTGGGATAGTTACTGGAGGACCAGTCATATAGAACATGTGATGGTAATCTACTGGCAAAGTAAGTCCAAAGAGTACTTAGTTTCTACTGTCTTATTTCAGTAACACAGTCTGGGCTTTGTTACCAGGAATCACATTTGGGACTGTTAATAAAGGTACTTTGAGGTGCCCCAGATATATAGTGTGCAGCTTGCTTGAGGACTGTAGCAAGGACAGAAGTAATGGCCTTTGATTTGTCCCTACCTTCTTGCCTGAAAAAAAGCATGCTAGTAGTGCTAGTGACGTTCTCATCCCACAAGCTTAGTGTTTGTGAGGAATCTCTACCTTTGAAGAAGTATGTGAAGCAGTGAGGCATCCTGTGTCAGCAGTGTGCACGTGACATTCTGGGCTCTTTCATCAAAGCCAAATAGCTTTGCTACGACTGGGCTGAAAATGTGCTCAGGGTTCACACATGTCTGAGGACAGGGTGGAAGAGCTGCTCTCTGTGGGGTTTAGTCAGTATGATAGGTTAAGCACAATCCTTCCTCTCTTTTATAGTAAGTCCTGCTGGCTTGGGTCACTCTGCTGCTCCTGAAGGCAGCTGCAACTGGGGGAGGGCTTTTCATCACAGAGGCCTGTTTCTCTCTGCTGAGCATCACAGGCACAGTGAGCATGCATAATGGGTAGCTTATTTTGTAATGTGCAGCCCAAGTAACACAAGCACTCCTCACCTCACAGCTCTTTTCTTAAAGTTTAATTTAATTTATTTTTTTTCTATGTATCGGTGATAGTAATGGCAATGACAACAGATACCAGCACTGGAAGTAATGGTACTGATACACACATCACATATTCCTTGTGCAACTACTCTGCTGGGTCTAGGACATGGAACTTTTATTGCCTTGCGTCTCTAGCAGAAATTTTTGTTCTGTATTTGAGCAGTATATAGCACAGACATAGCCAGTACTTCAAAGAGTGTCTCATAAGTCTTGCAAATAGGCAGGGTAAGTAAACAAGGGGGATATTTTTGATCTCTGTTTATAACAAGATGTCACTGCATGTCAGCATTTTCACTGATGTTAAATGCAGGGGATTGGAAGTGGAAGAATAAGATAGCTCAGGAGATGCTTATGAAGAACTTCAGCTAACTGAGAATCTGCAAGAGGAAAGCACAGGGCTCCAGTTAGAAAATCTAGTGGAGGAGATGGAAGAGTCTGATGTGATGGGCAGGGTGAAGATGTGAAGAAAGGTGCACTGTTGCAGCAATTGTAGCTGAACTACTGGGGGCTGCCATGGTCCTCTCTCCTTTGAGGGCTGAGCTAGACAAAAATGAATCCTTTTTATTTAGGATTGGTTGTCAGCTGGCTCACCTCACCAAACAATTGCAGAAGCAGCAATGCAAGCACAGGAGAGGTAAATGGTAGCATGCAGAGGAGAGCAAGACTGCAGCAGCCCAGGTGCAGATCAAACCAGATAGCTATGGGATCACACACCAGCCTTCTGACTCTGAGTCAGAAATAATAGGTGCAAGGGAAGCAGTCTCACAAGTTAGGAGCTGATTTTTGTTCACTGCTATGAGCTCTGCAAAGAGCTAATATAGTCTTGCTCTCAGGGACTAGATTTAAACAAAGCATTTCAGTGGTAGAAATGGATGGTGGTCTAAATTCCTTTGCATGGAACAGTGTGCAAAACTTGAAATTGTGTAGTAAAAATAAGCTCTAGAATTGTAACTTGTCTCTGGCCTAGACCTCTTGAGAGAACAGTGATATACTTGAGTTATTTGGGGTGTAGCCTCTCACAGGGGAAAATCCTTTCCTCTGTAGCCAGAGAGAACATAAAGTAGCCAAAAATATCTGATTACTGCTGCTTCTGCTCTGAGACATAATGGAATTTATCATCTCTGTTGAAAGTTGTCCTATTTTAATGGAACTATTTTCCCCTCTCTGGGTCTTCTCCAAAAAGACTAGTGTCAAAAGAACTTTATATTAACTAAAAACTAAGAAGAAGGAGAGCCAGATATGCTCTTGAAAGCTAATCATTCTGTCTGTAGAAGAAACTGTTTTCTAAATAACATAAGTCCTTGCAATCTTCTAGTGCCAGAGTTCTTTAGGGAATTATTCTAAACTCTAGTGCTCAGCAAAGTAACCTTTCCCGCAGCCAAGTATTAGAGTTAAACTCCAAGCTTTATTTTTATCTACAGTTTTCTTGGCAAATTGTGAAGCTTATGTTTGGCATTTCATTTCCCTTTGCAATCTTCTGTCTTTGGTTTGTATTGCACTTTGCAGAGCTTAGGGTTTATACAGGGTTTTGGGTGGGTGATATAAATTCTAATAGGCTTTTATATAATGTAATTTAGAAGCTTAAACTAAGAAAGCCATATTTTATACTGGAAGATCTGTGCAGAGCTTGGCTGACCTTATGTTAATGTTGAATTAACAACTATTTTCAGTAGTGTTTTGTTTTTCTTTGAAATGGAACCGTAATGGAGAAGAAGGTGGAGACCAAATTTCTTACTGAAATGCAATACAACAGAAACACTTCAGTATCTTGGGTGATCTGAGAACAGAGACCAAACTTGGGGCCCTAATAGTGTCATTATTATGTATATTTTCTTTAAGAAACCAAATCCTAGAAACACTTTTTTTTATATAGACAATTTTAGTGTGCTAAATTTCTGGGATATATTTCTCAGTAGCTATCATAGTATTTTTTTATTAAATAGAAAATAAAGTGTGTAAAATGATTGCAAAACTTTATGTTCTTATTGTACCTTGCAATTAGGGATCAAAAATCATGTCACAATTATTGGTCTTACTAAGTTAGAACTGAATGTGTAAACATGATTTCTGTATCTCCTGATGTAAATGAATGTTTTACTCACAGCTTAAGCAGGTCTGATTATAAGTGACACTGCCAAAATCACTCCACACCACAGAACTAAAGATAAAAGAGTTGTCTCTGTATGTTTTCACTTGTGACAGAGCAGTATAAATAAAGGCTCAAGACAAATGCTGATGGGAAGATAAGGGGGAAAGCCAAACCACAGTGTGTGTTACCTTCAAACTTCAGCAGGCTGGTGGTGGCAGCTTTACACTGGGAAGTCTCATGTGGGTTTGTTGAACAGACTTCTAGTACTGGTTTAGATCCAGAAACTGGAAAGGAATAAAATAAGAACCATCTCTTGGCTATAAATAGCAGCTCCCATAAAAGGCAAAAGAGAGTCATAAAATGTCAGCAGCTATCTGGGGGTACATCTCCATGGACGCTTTCTCACCAGAGGGATCAGCCCCAGCAGAGTTGCATGCTAATGTGTCAACGTGGTTCTCAGTTTAGAATAGTCTCATGCCTGGTCAGCTTCTTTCCTTCCATTTCTCCCTGCACTCTCCTGAGATGATATACCGCTATTGCTTAGGCTGTACGTGGACTGCTTGACACAGATGCAGTCAAGCCAGGGTAGCCAAGATGGTCTACACGAGCTGTAAATCTTTAGTAAAGATGAGTCTTCCTCAGAGTATGTCTTGTTCAGGAAAGAATGAAACGGCAGAGACCGTATTTAGCTTTTTCTACCCCTTCCACATCCAGGCAAAGATGATTTTCTGCTAGATACAGTTAGTATAGGTCTTTATAATCAAACATTTTTTGAGTATTAGAACTACAAATATGGAATAAAAAACAATTCCTAAGCTGAAATAAAACAGATAGACTTCAGGAGAGCTACGTACCGTAAATGGGATCTTAAAAGGGGTTATATATTGATTTTAAGTGCAAACATCCCTTTAAATCACTTGCAGACATCACCAAAGTTGGCATCTTAAAAATCAGCTTAGTCTAGATTGTTTTATGTAATACTGCTGTTGTCCTATGATATTTCGTACTTGTGGCAGCATGGTTCCTTTGCTGCCATAGGATCTTCCATTGCCCTGGAGACGATGATAACATTTGTTTCCAAAAATCCTCTTATATACATCGATAAAATCCTTAAATCAAGATAGTGAACATTATGTGGTTTTGGTTTTTGTTTTTTTTTTTTTTTAAGAAGAAAGAATCTGAAAATCTGTATCAAAATTAGAGATGACTAGAAATTCTGTGCAACTCTACAAAGCACTAATGAATCCGCTGATGTGACTCAGAGCCACTGCTTTCAGTTAATATTCCTACCACGGAATTAATACTCATGTCACTTTCAAGAATCACAGAGTCATAGAATTGGACAGGACTCTGAGCCACCCCATGGGCTGATGTCGCTGCTCATTGCAGGGTCGTGGAGGAGATGACCTTTAAAGGTTCCCTCCAACCCAAACTGTTCTATGATTCTGTGGTGCCCCACGTGAAGAGGTTACACAGGGATAATAGTTTTGCTTTTACTTTAGACCGAGGATACTTTAGTAACCGTCACCAAAGTAAGCAAGAGTTTTGTAAATGGGAGCTGACTTGAAATGAGAGTTATGAGATAGGTTCAAGATTTATGCCTATTTTCTTGGGGTTTTGTTCCAGGTTTGGCTATTTGGAACTTAAATTGCTGCAAACACACTAAGAACCTAGATTTTCTCAAATTTTGGATTATCTGCTGTAACCCATTTGGGACATGGTGGCAGTCTAGTCACTAATAAAGACATCTGGTTACAGACATAAAGCACTTCATATTAAGTAGCCCAGTTTAAAAGATGGAAACAATTGTGTCTGCTAAAAATTTTTCCCCAACATTGACTTCCATGTTCTATTTTCACAAATTTTCTCTTTCCTTGTTATTTATTTAAAATTAATTTATTTAGATATTGTTTCCTCTTTAATATATTTCATGTATGATCTAATATCTGATTTTAATTAAGTCCTTTGGATGTATTTCTGAGCAAATATTGGGTATGAAACCTTCTGCTATGCTAGGTGACCTGCATGATCACAAAAAGAAAAGGTTTTCCTTTCAAGAAATTTGACTTTTCTATTATCAGATAGGAATTTGAGATTGTTCAACTATGTTGCACCTTTAAAACAGGTCACACTAAAGAAGTGGCATTGTGAAGAGTGTAAAGGGCACTTTAGCAGCACAAAGAAAGTTGTGCCTATCCCATCTACTTGTACACCTGTACAGAAAACCCTCTATGCAATATGAAATACATAAGACATGAACTCATGGTACAAAGGAATTTTGAAGGCACCTGAGTGGAAGCTGAATGTTTCAGTATAACCAGATGATTTTTGAAGATAGAAAGACAGGATAAAATTTTAATGTTGCAAATTCAAAGGAAGAAAATCCAAGCTCTTCTGTCTAAATTTGGGTATCAATAGACTCCAACTTGCTTTCTCACCTCACCCCCAATAATACCAATTGAAATAATCAGTTGAAAAAAGCCAATTTTGAGATAAAATTTTTGCCTTTTACTCAAACTGGAAATCCACCTGTCCTGGCTGTTGGCATTTTAATCCTTTTCTAGAAAACTACAAGTGCATTAGCAAACTTCTTCTGAACTTCTATGGCTTTTTTTTTTGCCCAGATTGGCCTGCAACTTCATAGGCAAATTGTTTTGCAATAGGTGTGGAATTAAGGCAAAGTCCATATTTCAGATCTGAAACTCTTAAGTGCAACTTCTCCATAATTGGAAATTCAGTGACTAGATGTCTGTCAGGGCCACAGCTATCTGTATCTTGCCAAAAACAACTTCATGGTTCGCAATCACAAGGGAAAACTAAGCTTTCCCAGCTGGCTGATGGGATGTAATCTGAGACCTACTCAGTTACCAGAGTGCTGCAGAAACATGTGTTCCATTTGTTGACAGAACGATTGTCCTGGATAGCATTTACTTACAATTCAGTACTTCCATAAATATTCTACGAACTTAGGTGGTACAGCACAGGGAGTGCAGGTAGCAGTTTCCATTTGCACTATGATGGCCTAGTGCTCACTGCCAGCTCACTCAGCAAATCCTCTAGACTGGAGTACAGGCTATTTAGGAATTGAGACAGGTCATGCTGTACCTTGCTTTCCTTAGCTGGCCATTCTCAGTTTTGGCTGCTTTCTTCTTGCTCTAAGCCTCACAGCTTCTTTGCCCAAAATTGTCTAATGGCTGGGATTTGTGCCATGGCGATTTCCAAATTGGAAGCAAAGTTGTTAGAATTGAAAGCACACGTGTGGAAGAGTCCTGAATGACAAGAATCATAGTGCACTTTGATAATGGCTCAGGAAAAATTTCAACTCTGATCTGGTTTTTTTTCTAGGTTTTTTTGTGGACATCCTATCTCTTAATACAATCTGGTGAACACCTTTTCATTAAGAAAAAGATGCAAGGATAGATTAAATTACAAGTACCTGGAAAGCATTATTTTGTTTCATGTTACCTATTGGTGATGAATAGCTTTTGCTAAGAAGAATATTCTGAGGGACAGTAATCTCTGAATTTATGCTGTAATGACTTTCTCTCCTGAATAAAGCACCTACATTTGCCATTGATAATACTTCCTTTCAGCTGAGACTCTCTTATGTAATATGTTGTAATGGGAATTGTTCTCTAGAAGTCTCAGATAGGAGATCTGAACTTTCTAGAAGTCACATTTACACAAGGGATTTGGACAACAGTTCCCTTATGGGAGGTTATAATCTCCCTAATTCCTAATCTGATTTGCATTAGGGAATACATACAGCTCATTAGCAGCACTGTCATCTTAATTACCACATAACTAAATGTGGGACATGCATTTGACTTGTAAATAAATGTGCCATATATCCATGCTCCTCTAAGAGTGCCAGAAAACTGGAAATAGTGAGGATGATGATGATGTATGCAGCATTTCTGTTTAAGTGAGGGGGTAAGCAAAGCAGGCCACCACTTCCTCCCCCAAAAATATCACAAAGCTGTGCCTAGTGGGACGTGTAACCTTATTTGCATCAGTCGTGTCCTTCATCCACAAACACATTTTTGACTATACTGACCATGCTCTGTTAGGAACAGTATTCAAATCTCTTCCCAGGAGGCCAGGAGTGAAAGAATTACCTTCCTGTTTTACTGGTACCTTCTTGCTTAATGCCCCTTTTAAAGTAAAGATTTCCTATCTCTTGTGGAGAAAATAGAAATATATAGAGTTATGCTTTAATGTAAGAGAAAAAAGACATTGTTAATAAATTTTATAATATTCAGTAAAACACTTACCTTGCAATCTGTAATTAAATAATTTTGTATTTTGATTTATTATAACTGTTTATTTAAACATTATAAGACTATGACTTTGTTATGCCTCTGTTTTCTGTCTCTAAGTATCTTACTTCTCAAGAGCTGAAACTTTTAAATATGGAAGAAAAGCATCTGAAGTTAGGCATGCTTTTTTGGCTATATTCGTGGCCAGAAAACAAAGACCACAACAGCAAGTTGAAAACTTTCATATTGTAAAGATACTTCATTTGGAAAGGCAGCAATTGCAGAAACTTACTGTCTATTTTTGGTTTTGCTTTTTTTTTTTCCCTTATCCCAACTGATTATTGAAAAAAAGGAAGATCATGTCAATGCAGATGTTACAACCATTTATAAAGGTATTGTCATTTTGAAACAGAAATGCCAACTCTGAAGGCATTTTATATGTAGATAATTAGCATGTGATGAATTGGGTGTTTTGGAACTGAGTCCAGAGGGTGTCCAAACTCATTTAGAATTTGGCTTTTCATCACAACAGGTATGATTAAACTCCCTGGAGTGACGGAAGAGAAATTGTGTGGGAAGAATAAGATCATCTGGAGAGCCTTATGGGAAAAGAGATTTGGTGTGCCATATTACACAATTTACCTCAGCTACCTGGAGCCCTGGATATATGAATATCTTTGGTGTTTATTTACTGTCTTCCTTCTGTGCATGTGAAAAATTTTTACAGAAGTTGACTAATCTTTAATATTCTTCCTTGGCTGAGGAACAGGTTAAAGGTTAAACTCATGACTTTAGGCTAAGTAGGGCTGTAATAAAGGGTACTGATTGTTTTGGTGATGTGAAGACCTGTTTGGGTGAGGTTAAAATATTACCCTGTATAGAAAACAAGGAACAAGTGCAGCTGTGAAATGCGTGAGACCACATGATTGGAAAGAACTTCTTGGAATCTTTTCTTGGAAGACTCTTCTCCTACTGCAGGCATTTACATGCTGAAGTCCTTAATTGCTACATCAAGGTCTATCTTAAACTGAGTAGTTTGTAGCTTTCTCAAGGTTGCCCTAAACCTGTCCTAAAAGAGTTCCCTAGATTTCATTCTTCTGATATCTAGAAACCTTTTCCAGCCTAAATTTTCCCAATGTTGTCTTTTATGTTAAACAACTATTACTTTCTTTGTCCTGGGGAAAAAGTAAATATCATGGCTACCATAGGGCTAAATCCTGTGAAGGTAGAATGTCAGAAATTTGTCACATTCTCCTAAGCTGGCCATGGTGATGTTAAGTTAGCACTGAAATGCAATGAGCATTAAATATATGGTCAAGTCTGCACAACATTTTAGATATTGCACACAAGCTGGAGGAGGTGAAAAATATAAACTGGTGTTAAAAATCAGCTGCATATAATTGTGACTTGTATGGAAATTAAACTGAAATTTTTTTGAAGTCTGCTACTGTTGATGGTCAAATTTGTTATTTGTGTTAGTATATTTGGACAAGGTAGGTATCACGTATGATTAAGGATAGAGCTAAGGAGGGATAAATAGCAATAGATGGACACACAGTCACTTGGTAGTGCAGAGACCTTTAATACTATCTGACCATGCCTTCTAAAATGGCCAGGTTCTATACTCTGAAGTTAATAAATATTTTCCTTCTGTCAGAGGTCTGTACCAGAAAATCATGAGGCAGCAGATTTTTCTTTTCTTTTTTTTTTTAAGACAAGGTGAAATAAATTTCCCTAGACTAAAACTTCTTTTTGAACTATGTAACAGCTCAAACACACATCTGATTTAAAATGTGCATTCTTTCTCTTTGCGTGGAAGAAAAAAAAGAAACAATAGGACAATTGATCTTTTAAAAGGAGAATTAAGGAGAAAAAATGAAGTGGAAGTGATTTTATTCATTAAGTAGCCTGTCTTGACTTGCTATATACCTTTCAAATCTACTTTACTCATCTGAACCTGTACCCACTGAAGCAAGTGACTGTAATGATGGTGACATCATCGTTTTGTTTATACTGAAATCTCTTTTGAGCACAAAGTTTTAGGAGATTCATTACTCCTCAACTTTGGAATTTGGTAATTTTGGTATACCTCAAACATGCTGCACTTTTCCTCAAGTCTGCTTTTCTTAGCTTTAGCTTATGAACTCATCAGGCCTGTGATTATTTCTTCATATGCATTTAAAAACCACATAGTACACAAAATCTTCTGGAAAGAAACAAGAATAACTTTGATCCTTGACCATATGAATTGACAATAAATATTTAGTCACAATTTTGCATTTTATATTTCACTCACCTGCTGTGCAGAGATGAGCACTCAACATTTGTAAATCTTAGTTAAGGATCTGCTAGAATATGCAGGCTGTTCTTAGTTTTGATTTGACCCTAATGTTCATGTGCCTTATGAGGTGGTTTTCATTTACATAATTGCTTCAGGGTTTTTTGGGTTTTATTATTTATTTTTTTCACAAAATCACTCATACTGCATTCATCACAGAAAATATGACAGCATTTACTTAATGAACTACTTCTAAGTGTTTTTATTTTAGTTGTGCAGACTTAGGACGTATTTATTATTCACTGCACTGGAGTGACATTATTGTTTTGCTTTTTACTAACATTCAAGTTTATATATCTGTTTCTTTCATAAGCACTGACTTTCATGATAGCTTTCACAAGAATGGAAAAGGGGATTTATCTTTTTGCAGATAGCTAGCCAAACATTGTCAAGTTTCAAGTGATCTCCAGTATCCAATTTTAGATACCTCAATTGGCGGTTTTTAATGTGCTAAGTATTGCATGACACTTGTCCTCAAAATGCAACATCATCTGGCTTTTTTTTGCAAATGTCTTTGGCTTTTTTTCAGTCTGAACCTGAAAACAAGTACTCAGAGTGTAAAGAATGCACCATTTAGTTGACCACATAGGAAAAAAGTTTCATTTTTAAAATGTGATATAGAAATGTATGTTGGCAGGGGTCCTGAGACTCTTCATCTTTCTCCTATACTCCTCCTAGCAGAGAATTTTCCTTCCCTAGACCCTTTTCTTTAAGAGCATTCAGTCAGAACGCCTCTTTCTCCTTTTATAGCTCTAGTTTGTGTGTTTGTTTTCTCACCCCTTCTTTGCCCCCACACCCCGTTTAACATCTGATACTTACCTTTCTGATTGCCAAGAAATCAGGTTTACTTTCTCCCCAGGTTTACTTCACTTCTTTGCTTGGAGCCAACCTTCTCAACCTACCCTGGTGCTTCTGTTGCCTGTCTCCTTCTGTACATGTGATTGTTTGTGCTAGTATTTGTGTCTTTTTGCCTTTACTCTTTTTGTTTGACTTTTGTTCCTCCTATTTGTCCTGATGTAGCTATAAGAACTAGTTGTTTGCATACTGCTTCCTTCTCCCCCTCACTCTATTTCTTTAATTTTGTTTTTCTCTGCCAGCATCAGACGCTCTAATGAGAAAGAGGGGGCAGGTCCCTTATCTTCTTCCACCCTCAGCTCTTCCTTTTATTTTTGCTCCTCATTATGAAACTCTGTCCTAGCCATGGAAATTATGTCTGCTTTGTCTTGAAAGAAAAGGTTACAAGGACCATGGAATACTGACTCCTGGCATTTTCCTCCTTTGCCATTCTTAGGGGTGCTACAGCTGCTAAAATAACCTCCTCTCATGATTACCTGTACCAGGTAGTCAGCTCCACTAAAGTTGACGATGTTTTCATCAGTAATATTGTGTCAGCCTGTAAGAACAGCCAGTATTAATAGATAAAAGCCTGGAGAAAGAATCTACTTTGGTAGAAGTAATGGCTGTTCCAGTTATCCCATCAAACATCTTTTCATCCTGTTTTTGAAGTCTGTGGTAACTTCCTGTCAGAGGTCCTACTTGCCAGAGCAGCTGATGACTGGAGTGGATCTGATGCTGGTGTCAGGCTGGGTGGAAGGTGCTTTTATCAGTCTCTAACTTTCTTTCTTTGAGCCCTTTAAGCGCCTGATAGTTGGCAAGAAATTAAACAGCAGGAGAATAAAATGCAAAGCTGACTCTTATGGCACTGCCCTAAGGAGACAAGCAATTTCCTAATCAGAGATCTGTCTTATCCAACAATTTTTGCTGCTTCCATCTATGTCCAAGAATGTGTTGGGGGGGGGCCACATTGGGAAGGAAAGGCAGGAAGAGGAGTGGAGGAAAAGCACCATCAGGCCACTCTTAGAGGACCAGGTACATTATCTTATTAAAGATACTGATGGTCCACCTCCTCAGTGGCACACAAGCCCTACCCATCTCCTTTCATATATCACCTGGTGTGTCAGTGACAGTTGCACTCATATTCATATGCATAAAGCTGGCCTGCTTCTCTTTTGACAATGGCATGTTTTGAAATTCTGGTCAATTTGTTGTGAACAGTGGCATCACTTTCTTTTCACTCAGGCAGCATGGCATGGGGAAACTAGGTTGGCCTTTTCTGCTATAGTTATACATATGGTGACCAGATGGAATGCAGTGAGCAAACAAATTTTTCAGCTCAGCACATGACTGTGTGTTCACCTGGAGATGTTTTTCTCAGCGGAGTGCCAAAGGAAGTAAGATGAATGAATGCTGGGCCCTACTGCCCTACTGAACCTTGATTTGTCCATTGGGCATTCTCTGATGGCAGTGAAAAAAGTGCTAGAGCATCTTTTCAGAGTTCCTTTCTCAGGGATCAAGGGGAAAGGAACATCCTTTTATGCCAAAACCTAACTGGCATTCATGTCAGTAGGCTCCTTTTTGATGGACCAAACATTTTTCTCACTCTAACCCTTCATCTGCTGTCCCCTGAGAAACCTCACTAAATACTGTAATTCACTGCACATTATGGGAAGTCCTGGTTTAGATATTACTGTTCTCTGGGCTGAATCCCCAGAGAATGGAGAAGTTCAGTGCTTGTGAAGATGGGTTGTGTTCATCCCAATATCAATGGAAGACTGCTGCAATCTGCCTCACAAGATATATTTAGCAGCAATTTATGTGGGACCTGAAGTTATAATCCACCCCTGTTGTACCCATGCTGTTTTGTATGAGACCATTTTCAATGATTTATCTGGGCTGAAACTCTGCCAGTACTGTTCCTGGGAGAGAAAAGGATGGAATAGGTCACTTTTACTGCAGGTATAGCAAGGCCTTTTATATCAATGTTATTATTTTTGTGGTGGTTGTGCATAGTGCTTTATTATCTGTTAAAACTCATCTGAGACCTAACTAGGTCATAATCTTTGATTGAAAAGTGTGTTAAGACTGATTCCTATTCAATCTGTTCCGCACAGCTTACTTACTTGCCTTACTTCATCTCCTCAGTACAACTAGGCAGGTGTAGTTTACACTAATGATGCATTCCTCAAAGTGAAGGTTTTAGTGACCTGGTGTAGGCCTGTGCCAAATCTTTAATTTAAAACCTCCCTCCAGGTTGTATGGGTTAGGAGCTTTGGCCAGGATTGCAAGGATTGCATCTGTGCCCAGTGCCATCAAATGGTGTGTGCACCTGCTGTTCCCTCCAGTGCATTTGTTTCTGTTCAGAGAAATGGTGAACTAATTTTGTTTGCAGACTGATCTAGCTCTGCCAGCATCTTTCCTGAAAAGCATAGGGAGGGTTACTGGTAACCAGTCAGCTCTTCCTCCCCAGGCTCAGGCAAATGTCCGGAGCCTTTCGCTCTCCTGTGACAAGCCTCCAAAGCAAGCCAGTGTCTGAGGCTGTGCTAAGCCTCCTGCTGGTAGACAGTGCCAGAGGCCTGCTTTGCCTCCTCAGCCAGGTTTATATTTTTGTCTACAGGCTCTGCACAGCCTCCTTTTATAGTGTTCTCAGTTCAGCAGGGTATTTGTTGATGCACGCATTCCTTTCATTAGCTGCTTCCAAAACTGCTGATAAGACCAGAAGCTCTTCTGTCTCCATTTGAGAGGGCTTGTTTGAGACCCAGTCCAAGAGAGATGCCCTCACCTTGCTTTGTCTTAACTGCACTATATCTGCATCAGTCAGCCTGCCTTCACTTTTACACTGTCATCCCGGTCTGATCCTGAAACCTCTGTGCCTCTCATCAAGTGACTCTAGACTTTTTGCTTCTTTCAGAAGTCAAGCTGGGACTGGCCCTTTTGCAGTGAAGTCACTGCTATTTTCTTCCTGACAGTTCCCAGCCATTCAGAATTCTCACACCATATGTAAAAAACGCTAAGCCCAAAGCATCCCGAAAGTGATCCAGAGAACTGGCTGTATTGCACACGTTGTGGCGCTTTGTGGCCTCATCACTTTATGTTAGAGCTCCAGTGGCAGCTCAGTCCAGAAGCCGTGGGCAAATAAAGGCCTCCTGAGGCCAGGCAGAGCGTCAGGGTGGAAAAAGGAGCCACAGTATGCAATCCCCCCTAAAGGGTAGTGGGAGGAGGTGGAAGGAGGCGCCCCAGGGCAACGTGAGCATGTAGTCAAGAACCGGAAGCATGAAGGGATGGTTCACCTGCTCTGTGTGGATGTTCAGCCCCATCAGCACAAGGTGTTTCACAACTGAATGAGCCTGAGGAGGTTGTAATTTTTACAAAGGCAGACAAGGCAAAGTTATCTCTACTAGGTAAGTGTTAACAGCTGTTTCTGAAAACTTTCACTGGAGCAAAGTTTACAGGGGCAGCCAGAAGTACAACATTGACACTGCTCCCTCCCACCCCCCCCGCCTTTTGAATAAAGGATTGTCGGACTATTTATGCAAGGGCATATAACATTATTTTTG
>WBMY01014342.1:1962790-2084380 GCA_013397315.1 Donacobius atricapilla
TCCCCGGGGGGCGCCGGCGGGGCCGGAGCCTTTTGTTCGGCCGCGGGCTGTGTGTGCTCGGCGGCCGCGGCTGCCCCGTCTGCCCCCCCGTTCCTTTGTGAGAGCCCCGCCGGGCTTGTGCCGGCGGCGGTGGGCGGCGCGGCCGCCCCTGGCCTCGCCTTTCTCCCTGCCCCGCCGGCTGACGAGTTCCTGGGCGAGGGAGAAGTGCGCACACATGGCAAGCGGCGAGCTTCCCCTTGTCCTCGTGGTGCGGGGTCGGCTCGGGTGGCGGGCACGCTTCCCCGGCGGGTCTCTATCCTGGGGAGTGGAAGTGTTGGTGAGGGGGAGATGGGTAAAACTGCGGAGCTTGGGTTCATTTCCTTCTCGGGCCGGGTGGCTCAGTGAAGCAGGCATGTGTTGCCTTCCTGTGCTGCTGAAAAATACATGTGGTTCCACGCTTGTAATTTCCCCTCCCTTCAGATGACTCAAAGTCTGGATTTTGTTAATGAGCCTTTGAGCTCTTGCTCTGATGTTCTCCTTCAGGGCCTTTTCCGAAAAGGTGTCACACAGGGATTTGTCTTCAGTGCCTGAAGAGGAGGGATGTGTAGCTTGTAACACAATGAATGCTGTGACAGACAGAGAAATAACACTGAAAACACATGAGTTTTCATCATCATCTTTCCATTACTCTACAAGGAGAGACTTGAGTCATATTTGATAAAATTGGCAGTCTAATGAAGTGCTCTCTTCCTGTGACATCAGTATGGTCCGTATGTTTTTCCTTTGTTATAACAGGAGCATTGATAACTTAGTGGTTCAAGGGGCCATGAATTTTGCAAATGTTACAGTCTTTGTTGACTTCAGAAGTTAATGCTTGTGCTCATGTGAGAAGGTTTTGCAGATGTGTTCTAGACTATTTCTCCATCTTGTTACTGCTGCAAAAAAGGTGTATTCTCAATTCACGTTAACTTGTTCAAGGTAGATGTGTAAGAACAACCTGCTTAATAGGTTTAATTCATGTTAAAACTACCTTGCCCCTCTGTATGAGGTATCTCTTAGCTGGCAGACAAATAGTAAAGAGATGCTAAGCTGTGTGGAGCGAGTTGAAAAACTTTGAGCTCTAAGTGTGGGGTTGCAATGGAAGATGGTCATGCTTTCCCTCAGGTGAATCCAAATGAAAAGAGTACTGCTAATGTCACAAAAGTCAGTGTGCCCTGAGCACGTTTGATGGGTCTGGCAGCAGTCATTTAGGTTCTGTTGTAAGAGAAATTAACTTTTTTGGGACAAACTCCTGCTGTATTATTGCATGATAATTTTTGATGCAGGTGTTTTGAACAGAGGTGCTCAGTGGAGTGGTCCAGATTGGCTTCCTTGCAACAGCAGTACCTGACCTTGGTGCCAAAGTGTATTTGCAAGGTAATTCCAGTGGAGTTGAAATGGTTAGAAGAGTGAGAGGGCAGAAGAGTTGATTGGAACTGGAAAAAAAGAATTGCTGGGGAAAACACATGGAGTAAATGGCTTACAGAAAGATAGGGCATGCTAATCTTTGGGCTGTTATATAGTATAGCAGTATTGGATTTGTTGTGGGTTTCACCTACAAGAGGTGTAACTTTATGTACAAGAGAGCTACTTAATCTAAAAAATGTGTATTTTTGACAAGAGAACTTGACTTATTTTTTCTAGTCCTGTGTTTCTTGACAGTACAGGCTACCTTCCTGCTAGCAAAGCTTGCTGGAGTTGCTTACATGTGCAGAACTTTTTCAGAAATAAACATCTCAATAGGATGAAAGAACTTTGTAAAAAAGTGCAGATTAAATCTGAGAACTTAATTGCTGTGGCTTAAAACTACAGAAGTGTAATCAGACAGAGGAGTCCCTAAAAATTAATTTTCTTTCTTCCTCTGGTTTGTTTCTGTGTTCATAGAATATTAGATATGTAATGAGTTAAGGTCTGGTGGCTCTCCTACGGAGGAGCACTTCTGTCAGTCACATGTGACCCTCTCCCATTTAGTTAATCAAAAATACAAAAAAATCCTTTAACCTTGATTGTTTTATACTTTAGGTCCAGTCTTACAGAAGAGAATGAATAAGTGTTTAGAACTTCGGTGTTTTGAGGAACCTGATTAGTGGCAATATGTACCTGAAAGTTGGAAAGGCAAGGTGAAACAAATGGCCTGGTAGTTATTACAACCAGAGAGCAACTGATGATCAGAGCATCTGGGATGACTAGAAAATACAATAGGAAAAAAATACATAGCTGCATAAATCCACTGTTCTTTCATACCTTACCTACTCATAGATGTTCTGCCCCTCGTCTTAGAAAAGGTGCATTATTATTGGAGAACATCCACTGAATAGCAAGAAGATATGAATTAGTTCAAAGATGATAAAGGATTCAACAGTCTAGGACTTGTCAGCCCAGTAGAGATTATGGAACAGTGATATGGTAAAACTCTGTAAAACTCCTGTGTAGAAAGTAGGTGAACATGGAAGAGGAGGCACACTGTTAAATAAGACTTCGGTGCTAAGTTCAGAACAAACGGAAGAATCTCAGTGTAGCGATTCACAGGTCTATTTGCTGTACAGTGTGAACTGGAGGGGAGATTGGATGAAGGTTGGAAAACAGATCCATTGAGGTTAGTAAATGGATGAGCAACAGCCCCAGGAAATCTGATTTGAAAACAGCTGGAGGATGTGAGTGTAAGGAGGGAGGAGTTGTATGCTTGTCTTGTTTTTTCTCTTCCCTCAACAGCTACTTACAGTAATTCTTGTTGGGTTTTTCAAAACAGGGGTGGGACGTGGTAGTTTCTTTTCTATACAGTGGTAAGTTTTACAGTTACAGTTATGGTATTAAAGATGCTCGATACTGCATATGAGTGATCTTAGTTCTAGCTTCTAGTTTTTGTCATTATGGTGTTCAATACCACGTAGTTTGGTGGGCTTCTTTGCAACAGCTGTACGTAGCATTTAAAGGAATGTATAGTGCAGTTCTGCCTTCAGATGTTTTGCAGGTAGTATTTTCAAAATACTTTGTAATCTTAAAGTAGATGGAAACTTTTTTTCTGTTAGTATTTGGTACTACTTCATGTATATCAAAATGTTCACAGGGTTGTGGACCATACAGTATAGTTAAGTGATGGGTTTGTTTGTGTCTTTCAATGAAACACATCTGTTTTTATCATTAGTTCTACTGTAGATGATGATAGAACTGAAAGCAGCTCTGTTGGAGAAGGGCATGTTTCCAGGGATCTCCTTCTGGCTTTCCTAATCAAACCAGTGAAGTACTGTGGTCTGCCTTATCTCACTGAAGAGGGCATTAGTGTCACAGTGCTTTTTCTGAAGCGGCTACGTGGTTAGCTATAGCTTTTTAAAAATTTTTTTAACAGCTGTGCATGCACATTATCAGGTGGGTTACAGTCACTGTCCTCTGCTGTCGTCTTATTTAACATGGAGCTTCTGTGATGTTAAGCCAAATAACAGGTTTCTGAGGAATATTATGTTGGTGCATACAATTTTTTTTCCTACTAACATAGTAAGCTCAAACTGGTGTTCTCCCTTTATGGCTGGACAAGGGTAACTGAGGGTATGTTTGTACTGCATAACTGAGGACTGCGCAGGAAACTCTCCTCCCCCACAAGTTTGTGGCATCTGGCTGAGCAAATGCACTGCACAAGTTAAAGCAGTACAGTTACAGCTGTGTGGCAGTGCCCTAGCTAAATAGCCCTGGTCAGAGAAAATTGTACGGGCTTGCCAGCCTTGCAGACTTGAAGCTATGACTTTGGAGAGACAAGCTGCTTTTCTGGGTTGTGCTGTTTGGATACAGAGCATACCTCGTGCAGCTTGCACTGTGTTGTGGGCCTCTGTAAGCTTTTAAGTGTATGTCTGGCAGTCTTTCTGAGTTCTTGAAAAGTTACCGTGGCTGTCAAAAACTTGTTGTGTTATTTGAGAACTTCCATTACGCTTCCCTGTAGTAGTTCTATTTTCTGTCCAGAATAAGCTGGGGGTGTGCCAAGCTGAATAGTTCTTGATTTATATGCATGTCATTTATCTGCTTCTGCAGGTGACTTTTGACATGTCACCAAATTTGGTGTGGGCCTTTGAATATTGATGCCCCTTACACAAGGGTATCTGTTGCACAGGACCTTTAGTGGCCCTGAAGCAGTAGCGATACTTCGTAAATAGAACTGCTCCATAACTAGTGTTAGATAAAAAAAGAGAGTTTAATTTGAGTATACTCAAACTTAGCTAGAGAAGGTCTCCAATGAATATTGTCATGTTTTTTGGTATAGCACATTCTGGAATGATAAAGTTTAGGGACACATCAGATTGTTTTGCTAAATGAAGATAGATGTCCATCTAATGTTTTGAAATAGTGATACGAACAGTGAAGTTCAACTGAGTGTTTTGTAAATAAGGACACAGAGATGAGCGCCAAGTACTACTTAACTGTGTAGATCAGAAAACGGTAAAATGAGAATTTTGATTATTTTCTTACAATTCTTACAATATTCTTAAATATTTGCATTTCTAAATTTAAATTGGCAAAATTACCAGTAGATGAGAATATTACCTTTTTTTTTTTTTTTTTTTAAAGACTAACATGTGTTTGAAGTGTCCCAAATCTCACATCTACCTTGCTGGCATATCTCAACAGTTATTAGAAGGGATTAGGTGTCTAAGAGTCTTGTGTTTGTATGTGGCACTTTCAGAGTTCCTTGTTTCAGGGAATTAAATTCTCTGTGCCAGTGTCCCAACTTATAAAATGTACGTTTTAACCACTAGATGGAGCCATTTTAGTTATGTATCAGTGTGTCTACCTAAGTTTGGGAAACTTTGTTTCTTAAAGTATTTTCAGTCATTTTGTCTTTAGAAGATGGCTTACAATTTTTTATTCATTTCTTTACCTGCAGAGAAGACTAAATGTTTTATTCTTCCAATAACAGTGCCAGAACTGTACAGCAGGAAGGCTATTCTGTTTTCATAAATGTGGAGAAGAAAGTGAATGATTGTTTTTTATGGGAATTACAGTTGTCTCTGTAAATTGTCCAGGGTCACATGAGTAGAGCTGCGTAGTCTTTGTCCATCTTGCATTACCTGAAGTAACTTTTCGGGATATTGATCCATAGTGGTGTTATCTGACATTTTGGACACTCTTGTGACTTCTGCCCAGGAAAGGCTGTTAGCTCAAAGTTTTTTGAGCTTTTTGAGATTTTGTTTTTCCTCCTCCAGTCCCTTAAACCAAAATGACTCAAAGCTATGCAATGAAATGGTTGTTCTGTGTGGATATACTAGCATCAGTTGTCTTATTTCAGCAATGCTGGAGTGCTTCATAACTTTGAAATACCTTGGCTTATTAATTCTAGCAAGTCCCATTTTAGCAGAAGCATTCCCAGTGCTGTACTCATTGTGTTATCTTATAGATATCTTCCTTCAGCATCCTTGTTTCTAAAAGTTTTTTTTTTTTGAGTTTGACTCCGCCCCTGCATTACATCCTTAATAATGTACCACCTAGACCTTCCATTTCCCTCACTCTTCTTGTCTTGTGCTTTGAAGATGATTTTAGATTAACACAATGCCAACTTGAAGAGTAGAACCTTATTCAAATCTTCATTTGAACTCTCAATATATGATACTTTATGAGGTATAGGTGAGTCATCTTCTTTCCCAGAATTCTGCTGTGAGAGATTTTGAGATTTCTTGTGGCTCAGGGTTGTTCTTGTTGTTGTTGGTTGGACTTTATCTTATTCAAACTAATGGGAAGTTTAAATTTTCTACAATTTTACAGAATTAGTACTGATATTTTTTATAAGATGTAGTTGTACTGTAAGGCATCTAGACTTACTTTCTTGGCAGTAGTGCTAAGATAGTATCCTGAAATACCAGAATATTTTAAAACTTGAAAACAGACTTGAAGGTTTTTCTTAACTTAAGTAAATGCTTCCAGATTTGGACACCTGTTGTCAAACTGTTGCCCCAGTTTAACAGAATGCAGTCTGGAGCCTGCCTCCAAACAAACTGGAGCTTCCTGTGAATGAGGCATGTGAGTGGAAACTGTGGAGAGGATGTGGGAATTACAGAGAAGTATCCCCTGTATGTTGGAATTGTGCTGTTTGACCTACTCTGCCCTTTGCTACTGTTGCTTTTACAGTGCAGCTAGAGTGCTGAGGTCGGCTTGCACGTGGGGTGAGCTGAGGACTTGTATGAAAACCTTGCTGTTGTTTTCAGTTATTATGTTTTTACTATGGGTACATGTATTTATTTAGAGTGTGTATGTGGAATTACTGTCTTAAAAAATATGCTTCCCTAAAATATAAAGTGAAGATTTATTTTTCCCTTGCTCATTTTTGCACTAGGCTGATTCCTTTTCATTTTCCATGAGTAATGTGTACTGAATATATGGTGGCTGTGTCTTGACTGGGATCTATTTTGGGATGAAGAAAAAGGCAGCTAAGTTATTGTGAATACCTATTTTATCGGAGGGATAATGATACCAGTAATTCCTTGCTAGAAAAAGTTAAGAGTTTGCTTCCACAAAAAGTGCTGCTTCTGAACATCGTGAACACACTGGTTGTGTCATTAGCATATTATAATCAGAAGACTAGAGAATCTCTAATTAGCCTGCTCTGCATGCATGTCTTTGTTACTAAAGAACAGAAAGAGGTTAAAGCAAATCTGTTCACTGAGCTGTTGTAATAGAATCTTGTTTGGTGTTCATTTCTCAACCGTGACTGCTTCTCTGTGCAAAAATTCTGTTGCTATGTCAAGAGATTCAGGCTGCTGTGTTCTGGATCTCAAAAATCATGCTAAGTGGAAGCATGTGTGATTTCTTTCTTTTAGATAGGGTTCTGAGTAAGCTAATACAGCTATGAAATCACATTTGTTGCTAACTGATCAGTTTTCCAGTTTGCATTTAGAAGCCCTAATTCTTCAGATTTTGTTTTACATTTTTAAGTAAAGGATGGCTAGCAGATGCTGGTGTGAATAGCATCTTGTTGTACAAAGATTTATTTTCTGTTTCTGCTGTATACCTTCACTTTTGAATGAAAAAAATAAAGTGTGTTTTCTCCCCTTCATAGTGTCCTTCACATCCATTTTTACTTTCAGCCACCACAGAACCCTGGCTTATCTAACTCCACCCCTACACAGTTAGATAATGTCTGTATATTCCTCCCACTCCTGCATCCACCTTTCATGTATTTTGTTTTGCATTTGAGCTCAGCCACAGGTTCCTGTTTCTTTCACACTGGTCCATTGTCAGGCTTGCTTGAATTCCTGCGTGTTGTCCTTTGAGGATGTTATCCTTAAAGGTCAGCCAGTACTCACAAGCTTTGCCTTCAACCCTCTGTTGTGGTCTTCTGGGAGATTCTGCCAAGCAGATCCCTGGACAAGGTGAAATCTGCTCTCCTGAAGTGCCATGTTGTAACTATGTACTGGGTTGTGCACTACATGCTGTAGTATTTGTATTTATCCCTCTCTCAGGACTTTAAACTCCATGATTTCATCTCCATCTGCTTCTTCCTTGTTTGTGAGCAACAGGTCCAGCAGAGTGTATTCACTAGGATCATCGATGGCTTGCACCAAGAAGTAATTTTCAAAAAATTCAAGAAAATTCCTGGAGTGCTTATGTTTGGCTGTACCCTACCAGCAGGTACTAGTTATTTTAGGCCCTGGAATGTCTGCAATCATGAAGTTTCCTTCAACTTTCAAATGAAGGCTTTTTCTACAGCCCCTTCTTAATCAGGAGGTCTGTTGCAGGCGCCTAGTACAGAGTTGCCCATGGTGGACTGTTCTCTGATCCTTACCTGTAGGGTCTTCACTGCCTTGTCACTCATTCCGAGCAAAGCAGGGTGCATTCCAGCCATTCCTTTGCATAGATTGAAATCCACGTTCCTTACCTTTCCAGGCTGTTTTTCCTAAAGAGCCTCTGACCTTCCATTGTAGCACCTCAGCCATGTGAGCTGTCCCACCATCACTCTGAATTCCCATGAGGTTATAGCTCAGCAATGGTGCATGGACTGTTACTTCCCATGCTGTATAGAAGCGCCTGAGATGGGCTCACAGACAGGCCACTTCCACAAGGGAAGTGTGTGAGCCTCCTAACTTGTGTTCCCGCATCTTCACTTCTCAGTGTGACAACCTTTCTCCACCATGCCTGGTTTAAAGCCATACTCACAGATTTATTGTGTCTGGTGACAAATATACTCTCACCACACTTTGTCAGATGGATCCTTCTTCCAGGAAGAGATTTCTGTGGTCGTAGCATAAAAGCTCTGCTAACGACCATATACTGACCCTCTGGATGCATCTAATCTGCCTTAAGCCTTTTGTTTCCCACTGGAGAGACTGAGAAACACTGCATGGGCTTCCTTGCCCACAGTGCTTAGTAGTCATTGTTGATTTGGTCACTAGTTGTGTTTTGAAAGTGTCACTGGTGTCTGTGTGGATAAGCAGGAAAGTCCAGTAGTTTGAAGATTGGATGAGCTTCAGTTATTCCAAAATGTTGTTCAGCAAACAGCAGACCTCCCAGGACCTCCTGCTTATATTCCCTATTGTGCCATGTGTTTATCTCCTCCTGCAGCTCTTTCACCTGACCTGCTGAGCTCCTCAAAGATAGCACACCTCCCATAGGGTGAGGGAGGCCACTGTGATTGACAGCAGCAAGCCAGGGAGGAGCAGCAGGGGATTCCTGCAGGCCAGCATCTGGATGGAGACATCCTCCCTGTGCAGTTATTAGAATTGAGATCTCTGATGTACCTGTTGCTTTGTCTGGTGTTGGAGACTTCGTCTTGTAATGTTGCACAAATTTGAAAGGTATTTCGGGTCCCCTTGTAGCTTTGGCTGTGATAGATCGGTGTCCTGCACCCAGCTTTATGTTGTGAAACTACTACACTACCATCCAGGTCTGTTCACCATATAGATTTAAAACAAATATGTTCATGTGAATGCTTTGGTCTACCTGCAGCTGGTTTTGGATGGGCATGTCATGTCAGTATTACTTTAACAACTTCAGTACTGTAAACTTGTAATTACTGCTATTTCTTCAAGGCAAATACTCAGTAACAATAATCATTTAAGTTTTTAGTTGGCTGGTGCTGTTGTGTTGGCTGATGTTGCATTACTTCTCAGCTTGGAGGGCCCAAACACAATTTTCATATTTTGTTCATATTTTGCCAGATCATATGCCTGTAATAATAGGTATCTCTTTCCCTTACCTGGAAATATTTAACAGCATTTAATAAATACCTCATTATGTAGAGCAGAGACATTATGGAGATGCTTCAGCTTTTAAAAAACCCATTTTTTTTTTCTTTTTGTTTGTGATATCTGTAAACTTAGTTTGTTATAGGTGGAAATGCTGTGGCTTCAGTCTATGTTTGCTATAGGACTTTCTTCATCTCTGCCTTTTTATAGAGGGATTTTAACTGAATAATGCTACTGGTGCTTACAAGGGCAAGTACAAAACTAGAGGATCTTCTTTTCTAGTTGCTCACCAGAAAGAATGTTTAGAAGAAGCTATGCTGTGGGTTCTCTGACTAAATCTTGAAGTCAAGGGACTGATTGCAAACTCTTTTTTATTTAGCATTCTAAGCAAAGGTAGGATTATTTAGACTGCTGCCAGATTTATTGCTTCTTTGTTTCTATTAAAGAAAGAGCTATTGGAAAGATTGTATTTAAACTTGTTTTAGGCTACTGATTTTTGGATTTTTTTTTCCTTTGGCTTGTATAACACTATTACTATATACTATAGTATATTACTATATATTACTATTACTATATACTATTATGTAAGCACATGCATTTCTTTAACATGTCAAACACATTTCCAGACAGACTTTGTGTACGAAAAAGGAAATGAGAAACTTTTTACTGAATAGCCACAGTTAGTGTTCCTGTTAGTGGTAAATTTTTCATTTTGTTTGTCAAATGACTACACCCTACCAGCCATGAATTTTAAAACTGTTTAAATAAAAACAAACAGATAGCATCTGATGATTGTTATGACTCATTTAAGGAAGTGATAGAACCTAAGAGTAGCAGGGATCCTTTCCTTTTTCAGCTTTTGTTGTTTTTTTTTTTTTTAAATTAACTTTGCTGTGCTTGCGTGCAATTGAGAGATATCAAAAAGGAAATTAATAAAGCAGATTTGGTTGAACTGCAGATAGATAATGATTCAGCTTATAAATTAAGTTTACAAAATCATCTTAAATTTTAGATTGCAATTTGATTAAAGCTATTCTGATTTTTGTGGAAATCCTTGAGTTTTTCAAACTACTGATACATGTCAGTCAGAAAAGGAATAACCTTTTCTTTTGCTTGTTGGCATTTGTGTTGCCATCCAGTACCTGCCTTAACTGCTGTTGCTATATGAAATGCTTGTAATTGCTTTACATGATTTTAGAAATATAACCAGAGGACTTTTTTCAGCATATTGTGTAGTGTATTTTGCTAGATCAACTTTGACTGCTTTTACTGAAATGTGTAAATGTACATGGTTCTGTGTGTTGTAAGAATAAATATTTTTGGGCCTTGTTTTTATACATAGATGCTTTAGGTAGAGCTTCAGCTGAAGAAGATCGGTTTATTGAGAAGTTGAGAGTATTTTTCCTGAAAGTCAATGGAATGAAGATTTCTTTTTAAACTAAGTAAAATTATAGATTTGAGCCTTTAGAGCAGGACACACAAAAAAGGGTTAAAAAATCTGATCACCAGGAAAGAGGAAAAAATTAAATAGGGGTAGTATGCTAACTTCTTTTTTTTAATTGGAACAGCTGTCCACCAAATTATTTCGACATGATAGGAAACCTTATTTGTCAAACAATGTTTCATTTGATGTGATTAAATGTACTTAAGTTAGTCCATTTATGGACACAAATAAATTCCAGTTCTTTAAAACTTTTGCATAGTGCAGATGGGCTTGGTAGGTAGCCTGTTGGGTTATAGTTCAGGAAGAAGATGGCCATATTCTGTTGAGTGAAGCCAAATAAAGTCTGAGGCTTTAATTCTTGATCATAAATAAGTTGCCTTTGCTATGAAGATATAAATGAAGGGCAAAATATAAATAGGGATCTGAGGAAATTTGATATGCTCACGGTCAAACAATATATCTACTACTTGTATTCTGTGCTTTGCATTGACAGAAGGTTTTGAAAAGCCAGGCAAACAAGAAAGTTCAGTGTTGCTTAACTCATTGACGACGCGGCCAACTTCCTGTGAGGCCTTTGATATATGTGATTTTAGCTAGTCCTAATACAGGAATAGCTTGGAATACGCTGCTCTGTTAAATAACGTAATGAATTTCTCTCTGTCACATTCAGCGATTTATTGTATGACTGGATATTTACTGTATCTGCATTTATGGTAGCCCAGGCTTCGTGCCTGATGATTATAAATGTCTGGATCCTGGAGGCAATGTAAAGGTGAGCATTTGCGTGTGAAAACAGTAGTCTTGAAACCAGGCCCACTTCTTAGTCCACATATCAATTCTATAGCTGGATTTCTTTGGGGGAGAGGCGGAAGAGTAGGTTTCACTTTGAAAACTATGTTGGGAGTTGATGTATTCACAAATAATGAACTTCAGCTTTCTGAAAAAAAGGGCATATTTTGTCTTTGGCTGTTCTTGGAAGAAATGTGTAATGCTTGATGACCATTGTTTAGATAATAACTTTTCAAACAGCTTTTTTTTTCCAAAGTTTTAGTCTTGTTGCCCTAAGAGATTGCTGCAGAATACTCTGGAGTTGAAATTGCCACTGGCACATATTTTGAGTAAAGTCACAAGTGTCCAGTTCCAGGTGCTGGGGGAGGTTGTAGCCAGAAGACGAACTTGGTAGCACTGAAAACACCTGGGTCCCAGGAAAATGTGTATCTCTTTTCAGAAATGGCTTCTGGAGAATGGTGGCAGTATTCCAAACTGAGGTTTGTTTTAGAGGCTGCAGAGGTTGCAGGAGCTGGGGATAGGTATTGGCAGTGGCAGTACAGGTGTCAGGTGCTGTGGAAGCTGTTGAGAGCTCAAGGGGGCTGTGGCTGAGGAGCCGAGTACTTTTGGAAGTGACAGAAAGGTAATCTATATTTGTATGCATGCTTGTTTCTGGAAATAAAATATAAGTGTACAACATGATTGAATTTCCAGTGAAAAGTAAAGAAATACATACATCCAAGATGACATGTTTACTTCTGTCTTGTGGCTTGTGTTACTGCTCCAGTCAAGCTCAGAGAATCCATTGTAAGTAAGACTGTAAACAGTTTTATGTATTATGGCCCCTTTATGATATGGAGAACCTGTTTCCAGCTTCAATTGTACTATGGTGTAAAACAGGCTCTTGGGTGAAGATAGAAAAAAATTTCCTTCCTGTCTTGAGGGTTGCTAAAAAAAATCCAAGTACCATGAATGTATGCAATATGCTGTACAATCTAATGAAAGGTGAACGATGGCTCTTTGGTGGTGAACAGGTGGTTTCTGTGTATATGTATTTATCTTTAAGGTGTACTAAATTTAAATGGAAGAAGTTACGTATTGTTAAAGAATGGACGTGACCTTTATTTGTAGAACTTGTCTCATGTAGAGCTCTACATCAAAACACTTTCATACAAATCTTAACACGTCACCAACAGATCCTTAATAAACATTTTAAAGTCCAGTAGTATTCCTGATGTCAAGTATCAGATGGAAAAGAGCAGAAAAATCTGGGAACTGCTTTCAATGTCTTCTTACTTACATAAGAGTCATTAAGATAAGGTAATGATCAGGAAAGTGGCTTATTGTGAGCAGTTAAATGGGGCAAAGCAGAGCTTGGTGGTGTCCTTCTGTAGGTTCTGTGGTCAAGGTGATTCTTGAGAATTCCATGGAAAATAATTGTGTAACAGCAAGCAGGAGAGACAAATTTTAGGTGTTTTGACAAGGCTGTAGTTCTCCCTTTCCCCCTTCATTGTGACTTATTATTTGGTATCCAGTGCTTTTCATTGTTAGAGTGAGGTTTGCCTGACTCCTATTGTTAACCTCATCTGTTTATAATTGGTCAAAGGTTGGTCTCTATAATCTTGAAGGCTTTTTCCAACTTCATTGATTCTGTGTTGACAGATGGCTTCAAAGGAACTAGATTGTCACTGAGTGCCCTGTTCTGTGTGAGCAGTGAGTCTGTGATGTCAAAGGATTCCCACAGGATGTTTTCTATTAAAAAATGTGCTTTGTGACTGAAAAATTGATGTGCTCACTCTGCATACGTGCAAGATTAACAGTGACTTATACTGCAGCATGGAGAGAAGTTTTCTTAGTGGCTATAGACCAGTGCTTCTCGGTTAAAGTGGGAAGGAGGCATTTGCAATTCAGCAGTATTTCTCTTTCATATACTGCTCATGTATAACTGAAAACTGACTTCCTTTTAAGTAGTATAACATTGCTCTTCCTCATACTACTGTGCTACTATCTCTCAACTTTGGCATGAGTTGCTAAGCTCCAAGTGAAGTGTGTTCTAGGCAGAGACCCACGGCAACTTTCCAGTGTATTAATTCTAGGTAGATAGTAATAAAAGCTGAAATGTAAATATGCCCTATATGTGACTATATTCTCTTGTTGGTTCTCTCTGCCATGTGCTGTTCATGTTACTGAAGAAGGTGCTTCTAAAGCCTCTAGGTTCTGAGAAAGCAGCTTTGTTAGAACTACCAGGAATTGAAGAACCTATAAATACAGTCCTGTTTTTCCTTTGATATACGCAGTGATCATGCTCTGGGACAGTCATGAGCAGTGATCTCCTAATTTTACACAACCAATGGGGACAAGAAGGTCAAAACAAGTCATGTGCTTTATATTCTATATGATAAAAGGTCAGTAATCCTATATCAATCCAAATCATAGAAAATCTAAACCTGAAAACTGTTGGTTTGCATTGAAGCAACGAGAGTCTAAATGAGCCCATGTAAAAGAAGCAGAGCTCTTGGTGCAATTGATCAGTGATGAGGAAGCTGATCTTTGTTAAGTGAACTCTACTAATTATATAAATTAATGTGTTAAACTTACTTGTAGCAGGTAGTTTGACAGAAGTCTTATTAATGAGAACAATGGTTTATAGCAAAGTTTTCAGAGACTAGAAGTAATGAAACAGCTGGAATTACTTGGTTTAAACTGGTTAATTGGATGTGGTCCTGTCATGGTGTTCTAAGATCCTTACCTGAGAGCAATCAAGTCTTTTCATCCTAGAAAGTGCTATAGCATACGCCTACAGCACAACAGAGCAGCTGAGGATTGAGCAATTTGTCTTCCTTGGCAGCTGAGGGCTAACTGAGGTTTCTGGTTTTAGATACTTACTGGTGACTTCTATTGTGTGTATCTCTGTTGTAATTGAGAATGCCTGTAATTCAAGGCCTGCTCACGTTGCAAAGACGTGGTGCCTGATTATCGGGACAGTGTAGTGTGGGTGAGTTATGCTCATGCCTTTTTAGATCATGTATTAGTAAAACCCTTTTTTGAATGGTCCCTTCAGTGGCTTCCTAATTTACAATAGTTAAAATTTTCCTCTCTGGTTTCACAAATTTCCAGTAAAAGCAACTTAAGCAAAGGAATTTTTTTGTGTTGTGATTTTATTGCTGTTTGTTCATAGAATCTTGATGAAGAGGTTAGTGTTAGAAAGATGGTGTTTCAGTTGATGCTTCAGAATACAAAATATTAAGGATGTTCTACTTCAGCAGCGTAAGCACTGATGTCTCTCCTTTAGAATCATAGAAATCATAGACTCATTTAGGTTGGAAAAGACCTTTAAGATCTTTGAGTCCAACTGTAAGTGTTTGTGCTTTATTAATATGCATTGACAATTCTATTGGTAATGTTGGTTAAAATGAGTCAAGTTAGTTTGCAACACCTGGAAAATACATGAATGGCTAACTGAAAGAATACGGTAGCTTTTGAGAAAGCTTAGTTATGGAATGTATTAGTGCTTTAAAGTATCAATAAGTACATACAGGTAAGAAAATTATTATTTAAAGAAAAATAAAAAGTGTAATTTTAGGAAATCCATAGTGAATGCTCTTCCATCACCCTCCTCCTCCATCCTCTTTATAAAGTGTGAGGCTGTGAATGTGGCTGATGACATTTCTCAAAACTGTGTGCCTATCTTAGTCTCCTAATGCTTCTAAAAGGACTTTTAGTAATGTGGGGTTATCTTGCATATTCAAATTAATACCCAGAGTAGTAGTGAAACCTGCTGACACAGTGGTTGCAAAAGTTTGAATTGTGGTGTAGTTCCCTGTTATGCAGTGTGCCCCGGGTGATTCTGTTTAAGAGAGCAGGCATGTTTGTGAATGTATGTAAGTTGCTAATAACATTTTATCATGTGTTACTAAAAATCAAAACGTTACATCCAATGTGGAATGAGTCAAAAGTGGAAACAAGCTTCAAATACATAAAGAAAACATTTCTTCAGGCTGCTTTGTTTCATTTCCTGAACAGTAAGGGTAAAGAGGCATTGCAGCTTTTTCAATTGCTTTTTGTTAACATAGTTTTCTTGGTATTTGAGTATGCAGCTTCATAATTGTCTTCAATAAAGAAGACCAGAAGAACTGCAAGAATGGAGAGAAAGATGGATGTTCTCTGTACTACTGTACAATAGCTTCCTGTCTGAGGCTGTCAGAATGCCATGTTTTTTTCCCAATGTTTGACTACATTTCAAATGTCTAGGCATTATGACCTCAGTTGTCTGCAAAAAGTTCTCTTCCCTTGTATATCTAAATCACTTGTTCATGAATGAAAGTTTAGGGTTAATGGCAGGATCAGAGTGTGCCAGAGATTTTTGAAGTGGACTGCTTTCAGGTTCCCCCTAGTGTCCTGGTATGGATGTTGTAATTCCAAAGTGAACTACAGTTTTCCTTTAATGGGAGAGCTTCCTTTTGGCACAGTTGTTCTGTCCCAGAGAGAAGAGGGCATCTTACCTTTTCTCTGAGTTCCTATCAATGCTCAGGGACCTCCGACAGCATAACAATCTTTTAATAGACAGTTGGCCTGGTTATATAAATATTTTAAAATAGCCATTTATTTGTCTCATTGTGCTTGAGTAGTTTTGCTTTACATGCTTTAAAAAAAACCCACCAAACTCCACCAAAATCCCACAAAACAATACTTCTGCTAGTGTTGATTTTGATAACCAACGATGAGTGTTTTAAATTGAAAAGACATTTTTTTAACCTCAGTTTTTAAGTCTGTAAAAGGTTGTTAAAATCAGATATGAAATTGTTACTTCTATTTAAATGAATTACATCTCAGACAGAAGCTTTGAAATTGATGCTAAGATAACCAAAAGCTATGATGTTGTGCTGCCCCAAATATCAAAGTGTATTGAAATGTCAATAAAAAGGTACTGTTTTCTGCCAAAGTTGAATGCCTTATTGTCATTCAGATACAATCTCATTTGATTAAGGTTAGAGTGCAGTAGGAGTCATTTTGATTCTGTCTGTTTTGGACAGGGGAAATTTTTACAACTTGTTGTTGGTGATACTTTTCCAACCTGGTTTACAGGCAGTTGATTTTCTTCTGTAGAGTCAGTCCTGTGAAGAAATGTGAGAATAAATCCAAATGATTTGGTGGATGGGTTGATTTCTTTGTGTGTGCTGAGACTTAAGTGAAGTAACCCTGGAAGAAGGAATTTCATCAGAAACGTGGGCTGTTCCTAGAGGACAAGTATGTTCAAATTTTTCCTATTTAAATATTTCTTTACATGTTACTTTTGTGAGTATGTGGGAAAGTTTCAGTAAAGCTGCTCTTAACTGTTGTTTCTCATGTATCTCATATTTATTTTTTCAAATTCTCTTCTGTATCAGTTTGAGGTGGAGCAGTCTTTTGGAATTATGGAATGATGAAAGCTGTGTGCTTTTGATTGCCAAAAGCCACCATGTAAAGATGTTCTTCCCTCCCAGAAAAACCCAGCTGAACATTTAAAGTTGTATAAATGCATACGTAATTAAGATATATGATTGCAGAAATTTATTTGATATCATAACACATCCCTAGGGCTGTAAGCTGTGTTCATATTTTATGTGCCACAGTAAAAGGAAGTATTGGATTCTGTGTAGGTGGCTTCTCTACAAATTTGATAGTATTGGAAAGAAATACTTGTTCTGGAGGCTTGGTTTCTAAATAATGAGAAACATAATGCAATTTTCTTTACTTTCTCTTTTTCTCCTTATCTGATACGTGTGGAAAATTCTTTTGGTTGCCAGATACAATTGCCATTGACTAGAATAACTCTTGTATTCTTTTCTACATTTAAAAAGCCCCTGCAAGCTGTGAAATCCTGAATTAAAAATGTTGAGACAAAGTTCTTGCAGTCACTGGGTGTAGCATATTTGATTCATATTGGTGGAAGGTCTTTTGCTTAGATCTCCAGTCTAGATGATGTATTTTATGTATTTGTCTTAATGTTTGGTTTACTGTGCATTTGGCTTGGTATTTTATTTTTTTTATCTGTTAATGGTATCAGTTATATTTTTAAGGACATCTTAAAGCTGTTTCAAGTTCAGGCAGAGAGTGCAGGAGGAGACTTTGTGTCTAGGGCAATGACTTTGATTTATTGATGCCAGATTTAGAGTTCTGGGGCTGGTCAGAATTGCTGTAGTTGCATCACAAGGAGCATGGCTGGTGTAAGTTTACTCTGCATGTTCAAATTTGCCTGACAAGAAAACCATGGCAGAAGAATTTTTATGGGTAGACTTTATGAAAGGCTAGATAATTGTCTGTCTTCCAGAAGTCAATGTGAAAGCCAAAAGCCTAAGTTCTTTGTTGTACACGCTCTAATTTGGCTTAAAATTATTGTCTCAAATAAATTGTCTTTCCTTGAACATGTATTTGTGCTACTGGATGGTAGTGTACAGATTAAGGTACATGAAAATGTGGTCATTGGCTTTATTAGAAAGAGGGTAACTTCTTTTGTTCATTTTAAAGTAATGAAAAATGCCTTTTGAGAGAGCTCCCTTTCTAATAGTTCTTGGCTAGTTCTTGGCTAGTTAGAACTCCCATGCAAACCATGCTGTTGCTCTCTGAAGTAGACAATTCCAAGTGTTAAGCAAATGGAGAGCATCTGATCTGCCTGCCATGTTTGATACTGTCAACTTTTCTTAGTAAGTAGCCCCTCAAGTCATAAATTTACAATTCGAGTCCTACAGCATTTTTTTCTTGCAAGAGGAATGTGTTTTTTGCTTTAAAGTACTGTGTTGTAGATTGTCTTTTATGTGGTTATTCACCAAACAAAAACTAATAAAATATTAAAACCAGTATCAGTAGTTGTCCTCGAGACAAAGAATGAAGTGGCTACAAAAGAACTAGGCTTTTTTTTTTTTTTTTTGGGCTAATTTTATATCTCTAACTTGGTTTCCCTTTGCATTTCATCAGCTGATCTTTCCTGTAAAATAAGCACCATGTACAGTGGCGTGCATGAGTCAGTTGTGTAAGAATCAACACCTTACTTTTAAACTGACTTCTCTCAAAACCTGCTAGTTGGACATAGTGAAAGCGTTACCCTTAATACATCAGAAAATAATCTGCTTGCTTTTTTAAAACAGAAACTAAAAGAGCTTGTTTGTATGGCTTTACAAGATGCTAGGCAAGACAAATAAAAAACAGAAGTGGATCTCCTTTTAAATGTCCCTTCAGTGACCCTTCTGAAGGACCTTGGAATGACTCCTAGAAATTTCAAGTTCTGACAGTTTTTGTCTAGTAGTGTCTTTATTTCAGGCTTTTTCAGACTTTCTGAGACTGTTCTGCTTTAGAAATGCAAGAAGAAAATGGAAGAAATTTTGGCAAGAAAGTATGTCTTAAAATATGGCTTCATCCTAAGGGTGAGCTGAACTAACTAGTTCCTGATTTTTGAAAGTGAAAAATGTCATTCCTACTACATCCTTTCTTCTTTCCCATAAGCTGATTCAATTTCTGAAGCCACTGATGAAAAACTCAAAACCTTAAAAAACACCCTACAAGCTCAAAAAAGACTTGTCAGTTTTAGTTTTCTGAAATGAATGTTAACTGAGTTACACGTTCATTCTATAATCAGAATCATTGAATCAAAAAATGATCTGGGTTGGAAAGCAGTCTTCTTGTTGCAGTACTCCTAGCATGGAAAGGGACACCTTCAACCAAACCAGGTTGCTCAGAGCTCCGTCCAGTTTGGCCTTAAACACATTCAGGGGTGGGCAGCCACAATTTCTCAGGGCAACTTGTTCCAGTGCCTTACCACCCGACAGTAAAGAATTTCTTCCTAATATCTAATGTGAGTCTACTTTCTTTCCATTTAAAGTGCAAGAGACTTTCTCTCAGCCTTTCCTCCAGGGAAAAGTGCTCCATCCCTTTAATCATCTTGGTGGCTCTCCTGTGGACTCTCTCCATCAAGTCCACGTCCTTCCTATGCTGGGAACCAGGTGGGGTCTCACTGCATTGGAGTCATGGAATCACCTGCCTTAGAAGTACCAACTGCATTGGCTGGGAATTGAACCCCAGCCTCTCGCATGGCAGGTGAGAATTCTACCACTGAACCACCAATACTGGTGATTTTTTTTCTTTTTTTGGCTCATTTTACACAGTCTTTATTAGAAAAAAATTGAATAAATCGAAAACTTCTCTTCCACAAACACATAGGCACCACCAACTTCTTTGATTTTTTTCCCTCTACAATTCTACTGAAGAAGTTCGCTTTTCACAACTGGGAATTGCTTGGGCAGCTTCCCCTTGCCCAACACTTTGTAGTAGCCTGAGTGCATAATATCAGTGACTGCAGCCAGTCTGGCCACATTTTTCATCTAATTGAACATTTTCTATTCACCTATAAGTGTCTACAGTTTCTAAATTGACAGTAGCACAGAATTTTTTGTTTCTTTTCAAGTGACAGTGTATCATGCCTACCTTTTGGAGGTAACCAGAGAATGCTTGTCAAAGTTCATCTCGTGATGTTGCATGCCACCAGCGTTACCATGTCCTCTGGGATGTTTCCTGTGTGTGTGCATGTGGCTGTGGCTGATGTGCCCCCTCAGCTTCTGGGTGTCCCTTAGCCTGGAAGGCATCTTGTCAGTGTGTGCTAGGGCAGGGAGAGCCTGGTGCTTGTGAGAGTGAGGAAAGGCAAAGGGGACAGAAGTAGGAAAACATCAGATCCAATGTAAGGCAAAGATTATATTGTCAAAATATCATGAGAAGACTGGAAGGTGATGTGGCTGGTACCTCACCATTTCTCCAAGCTGAGATGTGAAGCTACAGCAGTGGAAGTGTGTGGCTCCGCTACAGTCTGAGTCAGACTTTATGCTGGAGTTGCCCCATGGTCCTGCTCTACCTCCCCTGGGCTCAGCAGTGTCCCCTGCCTGCACCTCACTGGACTGAGTGGCATCCGAATTGAAGTGGCAAAAAACCATGCATGCTACAAGGATTTAAAATACTTTAAAGTTCTTCAGCATATCTTTGGAAATGTGACTTGTGGACTCCTTATTTTGTTCGGTTTTGTCTTGTGTTTGGGTTTTTTGCCTTTTCTTTAATTATTTCATAAAAATAATCTGCAGATGACAGCACCTGAATCCTACTTGTTACAGCACTTAGCTAAAAATTTATGATGAAACGCTGCTGTAGTTCAGATTGCTTGAGCAGACTGTACTTCCATTCTGCCTGCCTTCTTACTGAAAAGAAATGCTGTGGGCCAGCAGAGTGCTGATTCCTCCTCCTGTATCTATAGTTACCTATAGATATTGGAAACATTGCCTTACCCTCCCACTATAACTTACTGAGTTTTGATTTGTAGGTAGTAATTTTTGTTCACTGTAGGAGTGAGTTAATGTGTGTAGTCAGTAAGTTATTTTACAGATACTTGATTTGACTGGGATGCAGTTATATGAATACAGAATTTGAAACACAGGGAAAGCTAAAGGTGAAGAATTAAGCCTTGAATTCATGTGAATTGGTGAGATTCAGTCTTTTGCTTTTCTGTGATATGAAATATAGGTGAATAATCATTCAAAAATTGCACCATTCATGGAAAGAATTCATTTATTAGTTGCTGATGGTTGATGGTCTTGTCAAGGAGCTGTTCTGTTTGGGTAAAGTTTGATTTGGTTGTATTTGAGCAATTTGTCCTAACTCAGTAGTTGGATGGTTTGACTTTTTTTACTTTATTTTTTTTTTTTCTTTTGCTATTTACCTCCTGGAGATGTGCTGTCAGGGAAAGACGTTCTTGTGCAAGCACTTTAAATAATGTCAATAAAAACAAGATAAAATTATCTGTCTCTTATTATGCTGCTTCATATCTGGACTCATCAGCTGTTCACAACAGTGTCATCTATTCTAGGGAATTAATCTAGAGGATAAGTGTTTAATATTTGGAAATTCGCCTGTTGGAGTGAATCCCGAGGAGGGCCACAAAGTTGATTGGAGGGATGGAGCACATCTATGAGGAAAGGCTGAGAGACTTTGGATTGTTCAGCCTGAAAAAAAAAGTGTTGGAGTGATTTTACTGTGCCCTTCCAGTACCTGAAAGGAGCCTACAGGAAAGATGAGACAAGACTATTAATGAGAGGATGTAATGACAGGGCAAGGGGGAATAGGATCAAATGGAAAGAAACTAAGTTTAAATTAGATGTGCGGGAAAACTTTACTATGAGAGTGGTGAGGCAGTGAACATGCTTCCCAGAGAAGTTGTGGATGCCCCATTCCTGGAAGTGTTCTCAGGTTGCTCTGAGCAACTCTGAGAAAGGTGTTCCGGCCTGCGGCAGGGAGACTGGAACTTCATGATCTTCAAGGTCCCCTTCCAGCCCAAACCACCCCATAATGTAGAATATTTGTACAAGTGGTTGTAGCGCAATTAAACATATGGCCTTGCTTAGGTGGTCTTGATAGTGTTGAAACAGCCCTGGTCTATAGTTCTTGTGAACTTGCACAGTTAAGACTATTTTAGGATAAAGAGAAACTAAGATATTTCTCAAAAATGCTGCCAAAATGCCTGGAGATTAATTTAGCTAAAGGCAGTATGTTACCATTGTAAAGTGAGCAGCTTTGAATATCTCAGTGTCTCCCTACCATCCCTGGCCCCCAAATAAATAAAACAACCAAACCCAACCTCTTCTCCCCCCTTCCCCCCCCAATCCCAGAAGTTTAAACACCCAACCACCTGAAAACCCAAACAAGTCAAATCACCCAACCCTCCCTAGCCTAGCTCAGTGACCACATGCTCATACATGCTGCTGTAAGATCTTGGGGGGGTTCTTTTGGAACATGGTGAGTTTCATCCATCTATACTGAGGGATGGTTTTGATTCCTGGAACATGTCCTGGAAAACTTGACACACGTCTTTTTTTTTTTTTTCTACATCATCAGTGTATTCAGATTCATAATGTGGTGTGATTAATCAAGTAGTACATAGCACACTAGAGAACATAGTAATCTTGCTGTTAATAAGGGTTCAGGTTATAAATTTCAGTGGGATCTCTAGAGAATAAGTACTCAGCTGTCCAAATGATGTGCAGTTGTGTAATGTCAGGAGGACTTAAACTAGTGATGTGCCTCAAGTTTGCTCTTAGCATCCTGGTGGCTTTTGACAGCCGTCCTGCAATGTGCTGAGAAGCCCAAGACTCCACTACTGGGGCAAATACACCAGAGAATATCTGTACAGAATACATCTATCTTTTTTTTTTTCCTTTCTTTTTTTGGAAAAACCCAGTTCCATGTATACGTGCCGAGGCAAGCTGAAGCATGCTGTACAGATAGATGTCTTGGGAACTAGGTGTTATATAGAAATTGTATTCTGAAAAATACTTGAAGGTAGTAAGACTTTTGGATTTTATTTTTAATTCATTAAATGATGGGCCACTTCTGGCAAAAGTTTCTGTGTTCCCTTGCAAAGGCAGTAATGTTTCTTTAGAGGAATACCCTATATTTAATTTCTTGGTAATAAGAAACTCCTAGGAACTTCTTTTAATATGAGTTAGTAGGTTCCCCTTTGATAAGAAGCTGAACAAAACCATCTCTGGAGGTGTTTGAGATATGAACTTTAGACTATGCCATGCAACTTGCCCCCTTCATCATCTTAATGCCCTAGTACCTTGCTTCCCTCCTGAGTCCCCCCATGGCCTGGACCACCCTTACCCCCTTCAAAATAAAGCCTCATTTGGAAGTATTGTCATGCTGTCTCATAATTATTTCTTGCTTTTTAAAAATTCTTTCCTAAAGAGAGATGCTTTGAGCTTGTTAGATGCTGTCCTTTCAGCTGCATGAAGAAGGGTGGCAGTGGATTGTGTTGGTTTTTTGGGGCTGCAATGTTAGAAAAGATAGTCGTAGTATCATAGAATAATTTGAGTTGTAAGGGAAGCATAGGCATCGTCAACTCCAACTCCCTGATCTAATTTGCTCCTATAAGGACGGGTTGATTTTGGACTATGGATGGAACACTTAGCACCTCACCTCCCTACCTCCTAAACCAGGATTTTAAAGTATCAATAGAGTCAGAGTTTATAGGGCTGCATGTGTGGGTATGTCAGTATAGACTATCTGCAAGCAAACAAGCACTCAGTTTCCTTGTGCTCATACCTGACTGTGTCCGATAGCAGCTGGGCTGGAGCTCATGTGGTAAATCCTGCTGAGAGCTCAGTCCTGCTTACTGCAGCTACTTTAAATGTCCTGCCATTTCGGAATGGCAGATTAAGCACGGCTCTGCCTGCTAGACACTCTGCAGACCCTGCAGTAAGGCAGTTTCACTGCCACTTCATAATGGACAGGCAATTGCATATTGCATATCACTTGGGAAAAGATAAAAAGTTTTTCAAAGACGTAAGAGCTCACATTAAATACTTTTTTTTTGTCTAGTGGTACATACTCTTTTGGACCCATCTTTTAAAAATGTGCTTTTATAGAGTGAGATAACGTCAAATAAGTGGAATTTGAAGGGGTATAAAAATGAAAATTAAGAAGGAAGGATTGAAGGAAAAAGTATATGTTTCATGATAGGTACTTATGTTTCTTTATTTAAAAAAATGCCCTCATACAATTCATAGAGATTTTTTTGCAGCATCAAACATATGGTTAAAATATTGCTCCAGCACAAATAGTTCTGCTCTGAGTTCTCAGTGTTGTCACTGAACATGTTCAAGGATGTGATAATTTTGAATATATTTGCCTACAGTTTGTTTTAGTATACTTCTGTAGTTAAACATGTTGAGACAATTGCAGTTTGAAGTTGCTCTGCTGTTCTCCATTTGATGGGAAGCTTTTTCCTGGTATTTACTTTAAGGGAAGAGCAGACGTTTATCCGCAAAGTGTTTTGGTATGGGACTTAAAAGACAAAAACTTCCATCTGTTTGAAAAAACCGTGCCTTTATTGCTTCTCAGTGGGTTTTTTGTTTATTTGTTTTGTTCCAAGACTGAGTGACTGATAACAAGGAATTGGTTAACTACAGACTCTAAAGAAATTTCAATAAGCTGCTTCAGAGAGGTTTTTTTTCTTGAAGTGTTCAAAACGAGCAAGTGCTTTTTCCCAAACTTATAAAAATAAAAAAAATTCAAATATGTGATTCCCACTCCTCTTATTCTATCCCTAAGGAATAGACAGCCTCTTTTCCCTTCACACACCCACTCCCGACCTAAACAAACATCTTTTTCACTTGTAGCAATTGAATTACTTCTAGTATGGATTTATGCTAAGGAGCAGTTTCATTGAAGTATGGGAGAGCCACCAGGACAGTTCAGCGTAGCTGTTTCAGTATTCATCTGAGCAGCTGAACTGCATGAATCTGTGCTCTGTGTTGGGGAAAGAATAGGTGTGATTTAGGATGCCCACTTTAGAAGAGATCACTAAGAGTTAGGGTATCTGATATTTATGTTTAACTCTGTGCTTCCTGTGTGAATGCTTTAGTTTATAGCCATTTATGTATGGCAGCAGGGAGGCCTTCAATAGCTTGGAAGTTGAAAGATGCATACGTGTGTTAGAGTGAACTTCTATTTACAGAGTGGAAACAAACTACTTTTAAACTCTCTTGTCAGCACTATCTGAGAATACTTTTATTAGTCTATGGTTAGAGAATTTTCTGGACTGAGGCAGTGAGAGGAACTGAATGTGGCCTTCTGATTTCTTTACAACTAGGTGATAAATAACATTTTCGTAGTTGCACAATGTATTTGCACCAAGTTCATGGACAGTATGTTACTTGTTCTGTTTGTCCAAGCTGTTTGTTGGTTGGGATGACACCAGTCCAGTTTCTTTGCTAGAGTTCTCATCAAACAAGACGTAGGAACAAAAGAAGAAAAAGGAACGAGCAAGGCAGTGGCATGTCTTAAAGGTTAAGTTATAGATAACTTCTTAAAGGGCCAGTTTTCCCATGCATTTTATGATGGTACAAGGTGATTAGGGTATGTCAGTGATGAAGAGGGTAAGAGTGAAATGAAGCTCTGAATTTGAGCTGCTGGAGTAGAGGTTGCATTTTTCAAAGTTTGGCTTAAGGAAGGAAAAAATACAGCTACTTATGTAGTACCTGGAACAGGAGGACCTTGGGAGGACACATGAGATTAATTGCAGCTAACATCAATGCTTTTTTACCTTTTCAACAGGAGGGGGGGAAAAAAAGGATTTTTCTTTCTAGGAGCCTTGGTTTACTTTGTTGAACAAGAATATATAGCTTATGTAAAAAAAACCAAAACAACAAACACCTGCATTGGTATGAATATTCAGTTGAAAGGTTGTAATACAGCTATAAATACACTTAGCAGATGTTTAATTTCTGGGTTGTTCTGTTCTGGGACCTGAGGTACAAATGCATTTTGTAGTGCTAAGGAAGTCTTGGATCAGAGCAAAAATATTACCTTGGAGCTGTTCTTAGCAGCTGTTGATGCAGAAAATTTGAAGTGTGGAGCCCTGTTTCAGTTCCTTTTTTGGTATTCCCTTTGCTGGAATTGAAGGCATGCCGTCTTGCCCATTCTGCTGCTGTGCGACCCTGCGGTAGCCGTAATCAGTGGCCTGGGAGATGAGCGACTGGAGCGGGAGCGATTGGCTGGGGAGCAATTTCCCGGAGTACATCTGTGTCAGGCACAGCCCGCTAAAGCAGTCATGTATGCGCAGGCTCTGATCTCTGGGGAGGTTCATTACAGGGTCTCGTACAAGGACATTCTCTGCTCCTGCACATCAGCATGGAAGAAGCTCGTCAAGGGAAGAAAATGCAATGTGTATGTAAATAGCAGCTGTGTAACGTAATAATGGCTCAAGTGTGATTCGATACAAGTGATATCTAGCAGCTGTAGCTCAGAATTGTGTGCTACCTTAGAGTCAGTAGCTGTGGAAGAAATTTTTGAAAGATCTGTTGATAGAAGTAGTAGTTTGAGTAGAGATTCTGTATTAAAGAAGATATTTGCTGTGTTGTTAGAATTGCTTAATAATAGTAGCCAGCTTAATTCAGAAAGAAAATATGTTCTGACAATTGTGACAGTATCCTACTGGACTTTAAGAGTGGTTGAGTGTTTTAGATTGGGTTATTTTTTCTTATGCAGTATTTTGAGTCGGCCTTTCTTAATTTGAAGGTTATCAACTGTTTCTTTGCTTGATTCTGTGCAAGTATAGCAGGGATGTTTCTGGTAGAGAATCTTGAAATATCCTTTTTGACAAAAAAAGGAAAGTGAACTTAATGAGCTGTGTACCTTAACTGAGGTAAAGCGTTCATGGAGATAACATTTGTTTCTTCAGACCTCAGTGGCACAGCTAAAAAACTCCATATGTGGGGATTTTTACAAGGAATTCTAGTGTTAGCATTACAAGCTATTGCTTAGCCGTTGTATGGATTGTCATTACCACTGCCATGTAACTGCAATGCAGCATGTAACAGGGATTACTGCTTTAAAAGTTTCCTGGAAACTAAAATCTATGGGGTGGAGTTTTCCTATGATGTAAAATTCTAAAGATCCCTGAATTATTTTATGTATGACAACTAAATTTTCTATTCTGTTGTGTAAGCATAAGAAGGAATTTGATTTAGATGGGTTAGAGTGCATCAGATGGCAGTGGCTTTTTGTTTGTCAAGGCTCTGTAGTACAGTCTTGATATTTGGTTTTCATTGTGGTGCTGCCTTCAGCTCTGGGCACAGAACTCTATCAAGCATGCATGTGCCTAGAAGACTAGGCAAAGATATGAGGTGACTAGTTGTAAACATTGTAGTACTTGTTCTTTTACCTGTCATTTCAGGAATTCACTTAATTGCATTTAAGTGAATGGAGATACAGGTTTTTTTGAATGAAATTTAGTACTGTGAGGCAGTGATAAAATGCAACTTTGTAAAATAGCTACTATAATAATAGATATGCAATTTGATACCTTGTGTTGGATTGGTGACAGTATTTGCTAAGTTTATGCATGATGGTGAATTTTCTGGCTTGCAGAATACTCAGGCGGAATTCAAATGGACTTCTAATTTTAATCAAATACTCACCTACACCTTAATCATACTTCTAGGAATCAAGCCATCCCTTTTTTTTGTGCTTGTTCTAACCCAGTTTTTTGATGAATTTCTGTGGTGTGCCATGGTTTATAGCCATTCACAATTGTGACCAGTCTCTTGTTGGTATTATGTTTCCATTTCTTTCTGCCTTTTTCTCACAATTTAATTTTCTCTTGTGATTAACACAAACGCTCGATTCACTGTCCAAAGCCATGTTTAGTTTTTCTGGGATGGAACATGGCTTCTCTTGCACATTGTGGTGCTCAATGTGACCCTGGCTGGAGTAAGGCCTGCTAGAACTGAGATAAAACTACTTATAAACATTAGATTTCAATAGTGCAAGAAGCAAAACATTAGCATGTTTACAACTGTTTTTTTTCCTGAAAGGGCTTGGGTTTTGTGGCATTTAAGTAGCACACATACACACATCTTTAGTGCCCTCCACTTACAGTTTTGGAAAATTCAAAGTACAGTGAAACTTCTGGAGACTCTGACTGAAGTCTGTTGATATCTTTTGGACGTGCTTGTCCAAACAAGGTTTGTAGAGCTGCTGTGTTTATTGTAAGTGTTCTAGAAGCAGATTGGTCAGACGTATTTAGTAAGGTAAGCTGAGCATTTAATTAGAGGATTGGATTAGCAGGCAAAAAACATCTTAAGTATCCCTAACCTCTTCCATTATAGTTATGGTCTTACTGAAATAAATCTAAATGTCACACCTTCCTGCAATGCTCTGAGTGTAGCTTTGATTAGGAGGGGCTGTCATTTGCATGTGAGGATTGTTGTGTATAACAGGAATTTTATTAGCACAGGTAAAAATCACAGGTAAAGTTGGGGGGGGGATGGTGATACCAAAACCATTGAACTGGAGTCGTTCCTGTGGTGCTTGAGCAATACCCTCTGCTAAGATAGTAGGGGGAAAAAACTCTGGAAAGCAGCTGTTCCTGTGCGAAGGAGAGCACAGAAAATACAACAAAGGGAGAACCCATGAACAGTATGCTTCCTATTTTAAACCTGGCAAGTGTTCTGTTTGTGAATTATTATTAATTGTGCTCTCATCTGAATATATTTAGAAGGGAAGGCCAGCTGAAAATTGTATGATGACAAAATGAGACAGGGCTCCTTTATATATGGTGCATTTTTCCTTGGCTGTTGGGTTGATGTGCTTGATTTAGAACTGGTAGTGTTTCATCACTCTGGCAACTTTTGACGATACAGTATTGCTGCATAGAGACTCTGCCCAATGAATTTACTTCAAATGCATCTATATGACCACTTGTGCAGTTCAACTGAAGTTGAACAGTTTGATAGATTGCTTTATACCTTCGGTTACTGTTATTTAGTAGGAACTTTGATTTTTTTATATCCTGGTTATCCTTCAAGAAGACGGCAACTAGAGATGCCTGCCCTTCTGCCCACTGTGGGCTCGTCTTACCTCTGATTTAAAAGCAGAATCAGTATGAAAGAGAATTAAAACAATATATTTAGAACTTAGCAATGCTGCTGTTAGTTGTTCCTGCAGGTAAACCACATCAACAAGCCCTTCCTATTTTGTCACTTTTAACTAAGGCTGCTTGGTATGGGTAGCAGTGGGAGACCTATGGGGTAGACCTGATGCTTGCCTGAAGTAGAGTGATTGTCATTCAACTCTGCCTACAGTGTACAGAGATGGCCTTTACAAATACACTGTTTTTATGGTTTCTTTTCTTATCCCTTCCAGTGTTGCTGTCCCTGATAGACTTAATCTCCTGATTTTGTGAGTCTGCAACATTGGTCTTGTCTGTTTTTTACTCTCTGAAGTATTAGTTCTTATTAACTTGCAGCTCTGGGAGGCTGAATGGCTTGAGAGCAGGTTGTGTATGTATTCTGTAAATTGGAGATGTATTTTATATCCTGATTACATGGAGTATTTTGTCTGCTTAGAACTGAAATCCAGACTTCTGAAGCAGACCACTTGGGAAATGTGGCTGTGAAAATGAATAATGGATTACCCTGCGGTTTCTAAATTACCCTGAACAATATATTTCAACACCTATGTAACAAAACAAGTGAGTTTGTTTATCTATTTTTGAAAAAGGTCAGTTTAAAATATTTTGTAGATGTACACACGCATACCTGGGTGCATTTGCAGAGCGAGGTTTTGTAGTTCCTCTTTGGTTATCTTTGAGATATATGGTCAAAATGAAGGTTTTCATTCCTTTTTATAGCCAAACCTTAATTTTTGAAGCAGAGCAATATCAACCATCTTAAGTTAATTAATTTTTGGTTTGTTTTTGTCACTAGAGCTTTTTTTGATGGCTGTCATATCTGTCTCCTGAATGCAGATCCCACAAAGGAGGGCTGATAATATAAGAGTCCTGCTTTGGCTGTGCTTTGTAAGGTCAAGCCACCATTGACACTAATTCAGTTTGCACTATTGCTGTGGGCCTCTCCTGTTGTGTCCTCTTGTAGACAGCACATTGATGGATGGTTTGATCCAGCTGAACTGCTCCTATGTACTTACTGGTGGTGAAAGAAGGAAGAATGAAGCGTGAAAGGCAAAATACACTGTGTGCAAGTTCTCATATGCTATTGATCCTGGTAAATCTACAGCAGTGTGCTGCAAAGGTTTGCCAGCTGGGTCTGTAGCAGGGTGTGCTCCTGTTTTGAGAGGAATGATTTGTTGGTGCCACATTCCAGCCTTAAGAGCTAAATCCTGTCCGCCAGATCTCTTGTGCCTACAGAAGTAGAGATGTATGCACGGGTTCTTGTGGGGAGGGGGGAACTGTTTGCTTTCTCTTCAAGCCAGTGAGTTTGGGACACAGTTACAGTCATAAAGCAGTATGTAGGACCACTGGGATGGTGTAGGCAGTTGTATTAGAATATTATTAAAATAAGAAGTGTTAAGCCATTGGCGCGGGACAGATGTGTAAAGGAAAAAGGTTGATATGAGTACCGTCCTCCTTCCCCGTTCTGAGCTGGGGTTAGTTTTTGTTGCTTGGTTTTTGTGTTGGGGTTTCATTTTTTTATTTTTTTTCCCTTTATTTGCACCTGCTTTAATAAATGTTGTGGTGAAACTTCTTTGTAGCATGAAAGTCGCAATGTAATTTTTTTTGGGGGGAGGGGGAAGAGTGATGGTGTTTGTAGAGGTTTTTTCCCTTTGTTTTTGCCCTCTCTTAAGCCCTACTTACTTCTATGTGCACTAATACAGTCCCTTCTGGTGCTGCAAGTCACTCCCTAATTCTGCTCGGGAAGAACTTGAGGAAATGTAAATGGAGCACATAAACATTGACTTAGTAAAGTAATGGTCTTAAATGTTGAGCTCAAATTATTCTTAACATGGTTACTGTATTGCTCCTAGATTTCAAAGGTTTGCAGTTAGCTGTATCAGCCATTTATGATCACTGTCTAGCACCAGAATGATTTGATTGAACTGTATTTCAAGTACTTTAAAAATGTGCTTCTAGCAAGTTGTCTGTCTTGGAATTGGTTATTCAGTAATGCACTTTGGCAGCATGCCTGTCTGAAATCTGTCTTGTATGTGACTGCACAAGGTTAAATGAGTTGCATGGTGAGAAGTGCTTGCAGAGATGACAGTGGAAACTTTCCTTTGGATTTAATACTGCATGCGTCATATTTGTGCAAGTCCTTGAGACTGTGGCTACCACGTACTGCTGCAGGTTGTCAATTCTTCCAAACTCAGTGCTTTCCATAAAAACTCATGCAATTTAGGATTGACTCTTTTTTCAATGCTGGTTTTAAAAAACATGTAGGATTAATATGGTAGATACCAAAAGTGTATCGTACTAAATGACAACAAACACTTGAGAAGGCAAATAAGTAGTGTTAACAGTTTCTGATGCATGTTCTTCTGCAAGGGGGAAATTACTTTTTTCTCACAGACAGAAAAGACATTCGGAAACCAGAGGTGGCAGGAGGAATCCTGCTGGGAGTCTGCAGGAGCACTGAGTATTTGAAGGTCTTGTCTGACCTATAGCAGTTGAAAAGGGATTTCATTTTCATGCTGAGGAGAGTTAGAAGGCTGGGAAGACAGATTCTAGTGTATGCAGGCACCTCTAGCTGAATATGAAGGTTTTACTGGAGGTTGTTTCTGCAGTATGTTAATGAGTATCCAGAAATCTGATGTTAGGAAGAAGTACACTTAGTGTATGTAAGATACAATGTAGTGTATCTTAATACAATGCGTTAGGCTTTTCTTTTTATTTTTTTTTTCCTTTGAAGTACTCTGTATTTCTTCTGTTTTTATAAATTACCTTCTTGTTTTAAAAGAAGTGCAAACCAAAGGTGAAAGCTTCATCTCTCTCTAGGGCACCTTGGTTGCTGCTTGTGTTGGTTTTTTTCCCCTTCTCAATAGTTCTGTCTTTTGACTGAAAATGAAAGTTATGTACATTCTAAATTAGTCTTGAATTTTACTTTGGCTTGTTTATATCAGCTTTATATGAGCATCTGTGGGATTGTCATGCATAAAGTTTCACATGCAGTGAATAGTAAACTGCCCAGGAATACTTGCTTTAAACTCCAGTCATTCTCTGCCTAAAAAAGGGAAGTGGACAAGTTTTCCACAATTCAACTGTTCTTTGTTTATGAAAAAAGTTCAGAAAGTAGATGAGAGAACTGAAATGGCAACTGTAAAATTTTCCCTCCCCTCAGTGCCTTCAACTGACATGACAGATCATCTATAATTACTGGAAATGTGTGCCCTACAGACTTTATTTTTAACCAGGAAATGTTGTAGTCTGGAATTACTTTATAATGTATTTGAATATTTTTTATTTTTTACCTGACTAAGGCAAAAGTATCTCACACTGAGATTGACCCTTGGCATCACAAAACAGATATATTAAAATGATGCTTTGTGTTTTTCTGAACAAAGGCTGTAAACTATATGTTTCCTTCATGTATGGTACTTGTGGTTGTTAATGGTTTATTCTTGGAAGAGTCTTTGCATATGTTGAGTACTTTGAGATAGTGATAGAATGGTTTGCAAGGGCACGCATGCCTTCCTGTAATCTAATCTTAAAAGACATGCTACTTTCACATGATGTGGTTTTTGAAGGCTGCTTCTGTATGTGTGAGTTTGTCAGAGAGTCTTTTTTACTGAAGCAAAGGGTGATAAAAATTAATAGTGTGATACAGGGTACACAGCAAATTGAGTTTCAAAACCTTATTGGGAGATAAAAAACTTTTCTTATGTGTATATTTTTCACAGCATGTATGTAGTTTTCTATTGGTATGCAGTTGTTTGTATCATCGGGAGAAAAACTCTTTCTTCCTCTGTAGCTCAAAAACTGTGTTTGGCAAGATTCCAAGTGTCCTAGAAGGACTGCTGGGGATGGGTGTGTTTAGGTACAGGATTTTTCAGCAGTCTGTGGCTGTAATCATGAAGCTAATTGTGGAACAGGTTTTGACAGCAGTTTTCCTATTACTAGTTAGGGTTTGTTGGTTTTTTTTTTTCCTACTCATATATATAAAAAAACCTTAAGGTAGTTCAGAGGATTTGTATTTCTTCTATCTGTTTCCATCTCTGCTTGGAGTTTTATGCTAACATGCATACTCTGTATGTATGTGTTTCTGTTAACAGGAGTGTACTACAGTATGCTCGATTTTAGTGTGTAGGAGACAGGAGTATACTGTTCTCCCCCATACTCCCCTCCCATCTTATTACCATGATACTTGAAAAATTTCTACCACTTCTTTATTAACAGGTCCTTGGAACAACAGTCCTGCCCAACAAACATCACCTCCATTTTTTTTAATTGTAGCTCTGTGGAGTGTACAGGGTTTTGATTTTTCTAACCTGCATGCAAAACTCCACTGTCACTACAATGTAGCAGTAGTGACAAAGTTAGGTTATTGTGTAATGCCTTTCTTGAAAACCCTATTTTCAGGGACACAGCTGAGAATTGATTTGTATTCAGTTTTCAGAGGTTTCTTCTGCTATGTGCTACTCTTTTCTCTTGTGTTTTTTACTTATTTTAATAGTGCCAGCTGCTTTTGGTTTTTTGTTATCTAGCTGCATCTAACCTTTTTTTAAACATCATCAGAATTTTTTTCCCAGCATGTGGTGCTTGTCATCTTCTTTTTAATATTCTTTCCTCAATAGTTAAGTATTTGTGTTTTTTTTTAATGTATACACACACAATATACTATAATAAAGATATTTTTTAGGATCAAGGAGTTAATTTTTTTTTTTTTTGTGAGTGGGAGTTGATACAGTATGTTTTAGCTTGTACCTGTTACAGGTCTGTTTTCATCCTTGCCACTTTACTGTGAGATGACAAACTTGTTCTATATATAAAGCAATTGCATAATTCTAAGGCCAAAGTTTAGTTGAATGTCAACACTGTTAGGGTTCTCAGTTCCTATAAGACTTCTGATTTAGGCTTCTGTTTTTCCCTCATGAAACCATTATCACAGATCCTTTGTCGATTGATGTAGATGCATCAGATCAATGTAAATGCTGCTAGAAGCAGCGCTCAAACAGATAAACTTGTGAATCTAGCTGTCATATGACCATCAGAGAAGTCACTTTGGTGAGCTGATCCAATGGAAAACTAATCAAGTTGTTATAAAAAAACTAAACACACCCTCCCCCCCAAAAAAAAACCAATAAAAAAACTCGTTTTCTTAAGTGCTTTTTATCTGATTTCATGATGGTTAGGTCTGTCTTAAGGAAAAAAGTGTGTGCCCAAGGGAGTGGAAAGATTAGGGACAGTGATCATTAGCAGTTAGCCTTGCCTGTTATATTTGGATGTAAAAATGTTACCCTTAGGCAGCTGCTCTTTTGGACAACCAGCTCCATTAGGAGGCTGTAATTTGTGAAAAGTGGGCTTTATTCTCAGGAGTGCAAACACGTGAAGAAAGGCAACTTTAATGTTATTTTGATGTCAAGTCTGAGATGGGCTTGAGATTTCTACTAGTCAGTTACTTCATTTTTGTCAAGGCTGAGCAAAGGGCAGTTTTAAGGTCTGCTTTAGTGATGTGCTAACTATGATTAGAGGAGATAAGGAGGTCTTCAGAGATAGGCGTATTCCTATTTCAAATACTGCATGTTATGAGTAGTGTGGTTTCAGTAGTAATAGAAGCTGAAAAGGTCTGCTGGAAACTGCTGCTTTTTAACTTTGTGAGTAAAAAAAAAAAAAAAAGAAGTGAATTAGGTTAACAGATTGGCTGCTGAAACCTGAATGAATGTTTTTGATATTTCCAGAGCTGTTGGTCTAGGAAGGACTTTAGGCTGGATAACCTAACCTTTTTGCTGCCCCTTTGTTCAAAAAAGCTTCTCACTTGTTCTGTAAAATCTCACACAAGAATTACCCCCCAAAGAGAAGAGCTCGAGATCTCTCAATATTAACTTCTGTGTCTTTTTATAAATTTTTCAGTTATTTCATTGAAGTAGATTTTTTGCTGTTGAATAAAAAACTAAAAGAATACTGCACTTTTGAAATGTGTGTCTTGATTGTTGATATGATGTAATCAAGAGCCTATCTGTTGATTTACTCTTTTCCTTCAGTACAGGGTAATGTTTTCTTGAAAAATTGTATGGGTAGGTTTTCAGTGATGACATACTATTTCAGAATATATTTAGAAATTTAGGAAAAAAGTTCTATTTAGTTTTAACTTAAACTTGTGTCTTGTTTCTTCAGGGTCATGATGAAGAAGCTGTTGTGGATATGGGCAAAATCAGCTCTACTATCAATACAAATTTTGAGAAAGAAGAACTAGAGAGTAAGTTTGTGGTCATTTTCTGTTTGCTTAACATGCATTTTTTGCCTAGGAATAAAAGATGAATTTTCCTTGCTGAAGGGAATCAAAATTTTATGACTATCATGAAGTTCTGGGAGTAAAACTGGTGAAAAGCAGAGGTGACCTGCCCTGTTTTTTGTCTCTGTGCCTGCTGGTAAATATCCACTGTTTTAATCTGTCACCAAAAAAAAAAATAATTATCGAAGCTTGCTTCCTAGACTTTGGTTTGAAAAAATTATTCCTGTTGGTAAGTAATTTTCCAGCATGAATGATGTCACATTCTGCAGAATTAAGTCGGGAAACAGGGGTCATGAGGGAGATGTTTGTTTTCTTTTCTGAAAGTTAAGTGTCCTTGTGATTGTGGTTATGCACTTCAAATACTGAGAATCTGAACAGACATGTAACTGTTCTTCTGGTTCCATAGTAAACTGTATGTTCCACAGTCTGCTGTCAGTAAAGCAGTATGGTAGTCTTCATTATCTGACTCGGGATCCCACATTTAGCAATAAAAATAGCAGTGATTCAGTTTCATGTAGAAGAATGTAAAATTAGATATTTCATCTAAGACATGACTTTTTTCTTACTTGAAAACCAATTAGTTTGGGATGAGGATTCATGGGTGCTGCTTAATAAACGAGGAAAAGACTAGGGAGATCCAGTGTTAAAATCTTCATTATTTGCCTTTTACATGTAATTCTCTGAAGCTTAATTAACATTTGCAGAATGGTAGAAGGCAGTAGATTCACTGAGTTGTACTGACTCTTACTGCTTCAAGCACACTAGAAAACCACGATGGCAGCAGTTTCTGGCTAAGAAGAGTTGACTTAGGTTGCTGTCACGTTTTTCTCATACTGTGGTATAATAGGAGAAGTTGAACATGACTGAAGTTGTTTGCTGCTGTTGCAGTCATACTCTTCTTGCTCTGTTCCCTTCATTCTGTTACTGTTTTCTGTCTTGTGCTAACACTCCCATTGGCCTGACCAAACCAGAAGCCCGGCTAAGCATGTTAAGCCATTGGAAAATTTAAGAGTCTGACAAAGAAAGATGGTCAAGATCTCAGCTGTTGAGCACCCGAAATGCCACACAGATGGATGTGTGTCAGAGCTGAGCAGAGGAAGGAAGCGTGGATGTGAGGCTGAGAGATGCAGCTGTGGAGGCTGTGACACTGCTGGTTTAGATGGGGTTCTGCTGTAGGAAACCACTGCATTGGCTGTTTCTGCAGTTGAATCTTCAGTGCAGATTTAAGCTGTATCCTCCTTAATTGCTTTCTCTTGCTTTTCTTGGGAGATGACCCAGAAAAAGCATGTGTATGTTTGGCAGGGAGGCAGGGGTTAAGAGGAAGCAGGCATCCAGCTGGAGTAGTGTTCGAGGCAGCAGCCTTAGCAGCTGTAATACCTCGACCACAAAGTGTGACATGGGAATGTGCAGCCAGATCACTTCCCCAGTCTCTTTCAGAGCACATTCTTGTAGGAATGCTTCGGCTGGTACAGCACAGCAGTTAATCAAGATACTGGGTGGGAAGGCAGGGGGCTCAGGCGGCTTGAGGCAATTTAAGCGCTTGGATGACTGCTATGGAAAATACTCCTGTCTTACCCATAGCCAAAGAGTAAATTAAGGTGAAATGTAGACTGCTGTCCAATGAACAATTGAGTCAATGTAAGCACTTTTGAAAGGAGGAGTTGAGATCTCACTGTCCTCACCTCGCTCTTAGCCATGCAGCCTGAATTTTTCTTTCCCTCCCTCACTCATTTTGGAGTGGTGCAGTGTTTGTGTCTCAGTGCAAGAGGGGCTGGCTATACAGAGGTTTAACAAATAACTAGTAAGAAGTGTCTGACAAGAAAAATGTTTTCCAGTAGGATTATTACATACATGAAGCTGTATATAGGCACACATTTTCTCACATAAATAGTAATTATTCTTGGTGTTCATATATATATTTTTAGTATCTTGTATATTTGTAAAAATTAAATTTTGTATTGGAAGAATGGGGCAAGGGCAGGGCAGCATATTGTTTGCCTTTTATCAAAGTGAAAACTGTTCCAAAGTAAGAACAAAACATTTTTTTCTTTTCTTTATGAGAAGTGTGTAAGTGTGATTGTTCAACTCATATAGTTACCTTTGCAGAGATTCTTCACATTCAGGGTGTTATAGAGGATAAATTTATTTGAACTTACAGCTCTGTTTAAGAGTTCATCATTATTTATAAGCTATTATGATGAAAGTAGGTATGTGGAATTTTTAGATTTTGTTTTTAATTCTAGTATTAAAATAGGGGAGAAATGGGTTATTGTTGACTGCAAGCAGTAAAACAATTCTGACTAGTATTATTTTTCATTTCTGACACAAACATTTTCTTGTAGGCTTGGAAAGCCCTGTACTAAAGCATTGAGCATTGGAAGTGTTGTAAGACTCTAAACTATTTCAGTCTAGTCTTTCAATGTGTGTTTCTGGTGACTTGAAAAGGAGTTCTAGGAATTTTGAACCTTTACAGAAGTGCACATCGATGTATTTTCAAGGACAGTCAGCAAGCAGTAAATTGAGTTCAGCTCTGGTGTGAAGCACCACACCTTTTAGAACCCACATGGACAGGTGATACTTAACCTCTTTAAAGCATGTACAAACTAATGTTGATATGTTTGATGCAGTAAAAGGCATAATTTTGCTGTTAATTCTAAAGGGAAGATTTTTTTGTGTTGTCAGTATTGGATGCTTGTATTTTCTGGAAATTTTGTAATGAAATATTAATGGAAAGAGAAACAAACGCTAAAGGGGAAAACGTATCTTGGACTTGGAGCTGCTCAAGCTCTGCATTCTATTTATGGTCGCTGGCTGAGTGTGGTACCTGTCTGGAGTGACAGTGTTTAGGTTTGAAGGGTTAGGCACAGGCTGCTGATTTCGTAACACTCTTCCCATAAAAGAGGAATGGTTAGAGGTGGTAAACTGCAATTGTGGGCAGACTGTGTGAGTACTAAATAAAGATACTGCACTTTACTGAAGCTGTAAGGCCTTATTTTGATTTAACAAATGTCAGTTTACAGAAGAGCTAGAAAGGGGAATAACATCTCAAAATAACCTTTTTAGGAGCACCTAATGTTCTTAACTTGATGCCAGGCTCTTTGAGCTGCATTGAATGAGAGTAATAACAAAGTAAGCCAGGAGTTGGAAGTAAGGCAAGAATATTAATGGCAGAAGTGTTTCATATAATCTTGTAAAAGGTCTTTTCGGTGAAATGATGTTTAAGGAAAACTTCCTTAAAACCTGTATCAAGATGTCTGGCTTGATACTACCAGGATGAATCTTTCAAAATGTGCAGCTACTTTTCAACCTTGATTTTTGGATACATTTACTAGATACAGCTTAAGGGAAAGTAGATACATTCTGTTACTCTTAGCGGGCATAGCAAAGATAAGACGTTTACACATAACAGAGGTTTCATTCCAGTAACAATCTTGAGGTCAGGAATGTGTGGCTTGGTCCACTAGTTTTCTGCGGCATTAATCCAAGCATCAGCTTTCAAGAGTTAAGATGGTTTAATAGCTATCTTCTCTCACATTATCCTGTGGCAGGTGTAAGTCATGTTTACATTTTAAGTCACCCTATTATCTCTTATACTTTAACGAGCCTTAGTTTTTATTTAAGGAAAGAACTGTGGTTTTCACTTAGTCTTAGTTGACAAGGACAGGCAATCAAATAATCCTGTATTTTTTCTCCTCTTAGGTGAATATTGTGTATCTAAGTACAAAACTTGCTGTACAAATGTTTTGCAATTTGAAGCTTTTAAAAAGTGTTTGACATAAACTGTATCCTGATGTTTTTTTTTTCCCAAACGTCTTTTATCTGAGAGAACAGTGTGTAATGTTTTGTTCTGACTGCATCAGAAATTTTATAAAAAGACAGCTACTAAGAATTATAATAATTTTATAATCTGAAACACACATAAAATTATTATTAAAGTGATAGGGTCATAAAAATGAAGTTCTGCCAAACAGCATGAACCAAAACTTAAAACTTGCAGTAAACTCGATAGTTCCAGATCACTCAAATATAAAATTTTTGAGATGAGGCAGAAGAGACTACTTGATTCTGCAACCTATTACTTCTTGATGACTTTTCTTAACCTTTACCTTTTTTTAATCCCTTAAAAATCAGTTGTTCCAAAAATTGACTAAACTTGTGCCTTGTTGGATAGTAAAACTTTAATGAATGGATGATTTCTCTATTTGCAGTTCAGTGAAACCTAGTGTTTCACAGCAGTTTAAGCTTTTAAAGTGAGATTTACCTTTTTTTGATTTACAAAATAAATAAAAAAGGAGAGAGTTTCAGTTTTTCTCAGGAACAGATAACCCTTCTATAAAGCAAGATTCCTTCTGTAATGTTTTTCATATCTTAAAATATCAATAGATGCATTTGGCAAACCAATCTATTTAAGCACTTGTAAAAGAGAGGGAGAGATCAAATCTGTAATGACAATGTGTTTGTGACCCTTCAAAGTCAGAAATTTTTTATTTCAGAATTTTCTTCTGAAATACTTTACAAGAACAGTGTTACGAATGTGGAAGCCTTGTGTCTTTACCAGGGAGATGGGAACTGATAATCTTTAAGATCTGTGCCAACCCAAACCATTCTGCAGTTTTATGTTTAGTGGACAAAGGGCTGGTCTTGAATGTTGATGGGACTTCTGCTTGAGTTGCTTGCTTCTAGGTTTTCTCTCCTCCAAAGAAACAACTCTTTGAAATTACCTGGTATGTCTATCCTTTTTCCTGATCTCTGCTGCAGAGACAGGCTGGACCAAGGATCCTCAGCTCAGATAAAGCATGGGGCCCAGCTCTGGTCTGGCTTGGCTGTGCAGTGCAGGGACAGCTTGTCCCCCCTCCCATGGGTACCAAGGGCTGGCTCCTTTCCCAGGCGAGGAAGATAGGTGCTGGCAGTGAGCCACAGGTGGAAATCTGTGCCAGAATCCCTGTGTGGCACTGCCACCCGGCGCTAAGCTTTTCCTGTTACTGTTCCTATCTGCATGTCTAATGTAATTGCTGATAATGCCTTCTTGAATGTTGTTGATCGTGTCTAATAGAAGTATTCAGTACATTTTTCTCTATGACTGCCCCTACAAACTCATATGGTTTTAAGTCAGAAAAAAATCACTTCTTTGTGTACTGAGAAATCTGGCGTTTACTGTTTTTGTCTGCATAATATGCCAATTTTTCTCATGTAGTGAGAAAACACTCTTCCTGAACTGCTTTACCCTATGCTATGCTAACTATAGTTTGGGATTGTGCTTCTCAGTTTTATCAGTTCAAGTATAAAGAGTGTATTCTCAGCTAGACCTAATTGCTAGGAGCAGCAGGAGATTTCAGAGTACAGCCCAGGATGTCTAATGAATTCTAAAATATGCTGTACTGTGGAGAGCCTTTGGGTTCCAGTCAAGGCATGTAGCTATCCCGTGAAAGAATTTTCTTTACTTCTTTCTACAGGTTTGGTTAGAAAATTTTATCTCAAATATTTGATTCTGAGAGCAAGAGATAGCTTTTGTCAAATAGTTCCTTTAACAAGAAGAATCCTTGGTAATTAAGGGACTTCTTAGTAGTCAATTTATGCACAGAAGACCAAGATTACATTATTTTATATTCACTTTTGATACATTAATTCCATAGAAAATAATTTGACTCCTTCTTGGGAATGTGTATGAGAAGTTTATAAAACAAGTGAAAAATGCTGTCCTGAAATATTTAGTTTCTTTCTTATGCCAGGAACTTCACTATCAATACTAATTTGTGCATTTAATTGCATCCATCAGAAATAGGGCATTATTTTTAATTGGAAAATTAGCATAGCAGGAGTATTTTTTGTGAATTAGTGACTTGAGTGATTTTTCATTATGAGTAAACAAGGGGCTCTGTGTGTGTGTGTGTGTGTAGAGGCATTGTTCTTGTTCCTTAAGTTTTACCAGAACCAAGAATATTTGGGAAGTCCTATGGGCTGTGAAATTTTTAAGGGCAAGAAAAGACACTTTTATTCTCATTCTTACTTCTTCCATCCGCCTACTTTTTCCCATTTGTGTGCTTCTGCCTTCAGAGCAACCTTGTGAAAAGGTCACAAGAAGTTGTGCTTGTAGACTGTGATGAGCTTATTTTTGTGCATTCAAGTACTCTCTGTGATGTAAGGGAAATTAATACCTAGGAATGAGATGCAGTGTTCCAGATCTTTCCTACTAGGGTAATGCACTTGGAGATGTGAGCTAAGACATCAAACAGCTGGATTTCTTCCCCGTTTTATGATCTTAAGGAATGGATTAGTATCTCTCCTGCAGATACTCCAGTTTTTCCATATTGGAACGCCCCATGCTAGGATGACATTATTCGATTAAAAAAGGCTTCTGTTTAAAATAAATTACCCATCTTCGGATTATTATTAGAAGATTTTAATAAAAAATAGTAATTCTTGTCACAAAGTTTTAGTCTTCAGTGGACTTCAGAGCTTGTTGAGAAGATGGGGTAACACTGATGCATTGTGAAATGGTGAGGAGGATCACACATAAGATGCTATATTGGAAGTGATAGTTGGATATTAGGATTTTTTTTTTCAGGTAGTGTGTTGCTGTAGGTTGGTATAGGTTGCCTAGATAGGCTGTAGAACATATGTCCTTAAAAATACTAAAAGGATGGCTGTCATCCTAGCTAAACTGATCAAAATCATGGCTTCAGCTTTGAAGTTGGCTGTACTTTGAGCAAGATTGGACCAGGTAGCTCACCTCCAGATGGTCCTTACATCCATCATTAACATATATGATTGCTCTTAGTTCAAATTTCTGAGTAACAGGATTTGAGAATCCACAGAGATATAAACATGATTTTCTTTGATTTTCCTTGTTAAGATGGAGAACAATGTCCTTCTTTTTATGAAGATTAAAAGGCATCTAGCCAAAGGAAAGCGAGGGTTCTGTGTGGAATTGTATTTAAAGCCTAGTGACTTCAGGCCATTTTTGTTGATCTCTTTCAGACTTCAGAAGTCTTCTATTACCATTTTCATAGGAGCTCTGGGGAGAAATCAAGAAATGTAGAGCATTTTCTTTTCTGTAAATGTTACAGGACTTCACCCAAACTGACTTTTGGAGTGACACCAACCATGTGACTGGAGATCAACTATGTGATGGAGACACGTTTCAAGTTCCTTATATTTAAGTTTGTTTCATATTGATAAAGGCCTTAAGTAGTAAATACTCTCAGTGGATTTGAACAGCTAAGCTTGGATAAAGTCATGTTGGATTAAAATGTGCAATCATCTCTTGAGCTTTGTATTACTAAATTTAGTATTGAGAAGTCTACTAATTCTATTGATTATTGGTTTATAGTAATTCTGTAAGAAGCTTTGTTTGAAAGTGGTACTGTGCTGCAGACATTTACGTGAATAAAGCTTGGAAGGTCACATAATGTACCTTTTGAACTTTCAAACACAACATTCAAGTAAAGGTTGTGTCCCTTTTAAAAATAACACCCAGTGCTAGCAACATGAATCCCAGCCTTTTTAGAGTTAAATTTCTTTCAGTTGTTTTCTTTGATGATATATTAATTTTATATTAATTGCCTTTCTTGAAGGTCAGTTTTATAATGTTGTTTAGGTTAGGTTTTTTGGCCAGACTAAAGGATATCAAAAGTTGTTTCACTCAATTCATTGGGAATGAAGGAAAAAAGATAGCAGTGGTTTTGTTTCATTTTGTTTTACCTTGTAAATTGTATTTATAAGTAAATCTTTATCTGTCCATCTGTAAATATTATTATTCCTATCTGAATAATGAAACTTAGGGAAATACAGACCTACTCAGTGCAGCAATCTTATTTTTAGAAGGCTTCTGAATGCTTTGCTTTGTTGAGTTGGAATCAAAGTTAAACTTGTCCAATTTTTATCATGTAGTTTTGTCCCATCTTTGGAGTTGAATATGCCTGTAACATGTTTTTGGGTAATCATGGCAGTATACTCAACAGCAGTAGTTTCAGATTTTCTAGACTGTGGTTGAAATGTCTTTATTTATTACTGTTTGTGATAACAGAATGAAGGTCCATTTTCTTAAGGAGCAGTCACGTGCACTCACAAGATTCTGTTTGCTGTAGGTAAATTTTTCTTGGTTAGTCTATTGTACTGCCACCCTCACTGCTTGCTCTGAAAAATATTTAAAAGGCTCGTTGTCAACATGAGGTTTTTTCTTAAAGTTATTCTGATAGGAATTCATTGGATTATGATGCATTTTACTTTATCAATACTGAACATCATTTGCTCATCAACATTTTGTGTTAGTCCCAAAATACCATTGCAGATGTCTATACATTTCGCCTATACAGAATTGGTTTGGGAAAGGTATTCTTGGTTTTACATTAGCCTGCAAGACTGTGTCTGCGTGTGGAAATAGTCTCACAGTAGTCACTTCTGGGCAGGGTGGGCTGAAGGGCAGGGTAATAACCCATGGCTAGACTGTTCCCTGTCTCTGTGAGACCCTAGTTTGCTCAGGTAGCAAGAAGGTGCTTCCTTTTTTGGAGTTGAACAGCAGTATCAAATGCAGGTTGTGGACTGACCATCCGGGTTACTAACTTGGCAGTGCCTACTTGGTGTGCTTGAGGGAGCTGTGAGGCACCTGGACACGATTCTGTGGTTCTGTGATAGTAAAAGCCATTTGGTATGAACACAGGTTGTTTAAAAACACCTCTTTGTGTTGCTTATTTCAGCTCAGTTTTCCATAGCTTTCACCTGTGTCTTTGTAGCATGTCCGCCCTCCTCCAAACCTTTCTACTGGAAAAGTTTGCTTGTTCCACTTCTTCTTCATGCAGCAGCAAGGTCATTGACTACGTAAATGGTCACAATATACAAATGCCAGTTTTTGCAATACCAAGGTATATTGTTTAAGATGGAGATCCTTGGAAAATCTGTGAGGGATTTTTGTCTCTTATTTGTGAGAACAGCAAGAGACCAAAGTGTGGAAGTCCTTATTCCTCAGGGAGTAAAATCCTGAACAGTTTCAGGTTCCTTCAAGGTTGGTTTTTTTTTGTTTGTTTGGTTTTTTTTTAGTGCAGTGATCAAAACACATGCTTAAGACAGTCTTATTAACAATATTAAAGCAAGCAATTATATAAAATGCTTCTATCACTAGAAGTATGCTAGAGTTTCTCTTAGAAAGAAGTAGTTCCTGCAAAAAAATCCAACACTTTGGCAACAAGTAGAACTGTGCAAGTGTATATTTAAACTGTAGTTTGATACTTGCTAATTGAATATATGAAATAAAACAGAAACCCTAACAAGCATAGTAACAGCACTTGCAGTGAGTGGTGGCATCCTTGCCACTCAGTTACATCCTTGTGTGGGACGTGGTGAGTAATGCAGTTATTTTTGAACCTTGTACTTTTGCTTTCCCTGTGCATAAGATTATTGTATCAGGATGGCATCACCAACATGACCATTGTTAATGATGCCCCATGATCATATTATATACCAAGTGCAATGATTTATAGGTGTCACACTGGCATTAATTTCTCTGGGAATTGCATTGTGCATAGTAGTCATGGAGGGCAGAAGTCGGACTGTGGGCAGGGGCTGGGTATTGTTGGAAGAAACTCAAAAAAGACAAGTCTCCCTCTCTATAAATAGGACTGGTGAGTGCTTTGAGAAATTAATCTCTTTTCCACTCTTACATGAAAACAAATAGCTTTTAATATGCTTAGTTTCAGATTTGGTCATAGTGCCAGCAGTCGACTCTAATTAAACTAGTGTTGGAAGTGTGTCAAGAATTGGATCTTGTTATGTGAAAAATAATCTTTGACCAAATTAATTAAATCTTGAACTTACTTGAGTTAATAATGATTTTTGCTTGTATTTTTAGTCATGTAGCACTGTAAAAATACACAAAACTTCTATAAAGCAGTATCTTTTTGGGCTTAGGGATTCTTTTTTTGGGAAATGCACTTGACATCTTATCACGTTTTTTTCTTTAAAGGTCTAAAATAACCAGGATTTTTCAATATCTTTTATCTAGTGTATGTGTGCTAGGCACACACATATATATGCATGTATGTGTAGTCACAATTTCCAGGGCTTGCCTGCATAATGTAAATTTGCTGAATTTGCATCTAAGAGCTGGAGGACCACTTCCTTTTCCTTTGATTAATGTCAGTCTTCCATAATAACTCCTCAACACCATGAAATAGAGTATTTAGTGTTATAGTTAATTGTCTCTTCCTGCTATTGTTTGTTTAAATAGGCACTGAAAAGCCTATTGTACATGCTATCTCCATTTCAGGAGACATGGTAGTAATATGTTCATAACAGTCTCTTGATTGATATCTTTTGCTAAGATGTTGATGTTAGTATTGTCTTGATGTGAAAGGTCAAAGGAAAAGCAAGATGTTGAAAGTACACGTCTTAAAGAGCAGTATGCATTAATTTGAGGATGTACTCCTAAATGTATTAAGACGTTCTAGAATAGGAAAAAAACCCACCCCAACATCTATGGAAGTTATTTAATGTGTTGACATACCTTTCAAAATAGAAGTTCCTTTTATGTTCCTGATACTAAATTAATGGTGTAATTGAACACCAGTTTCACCTTGATGGGTTATGTGCTACTTGAGGAAATACTGGCAGCTCTTTCAGGGACAGAAAACTACTTGCAGACTCTTAACAAAGGGTAATTTCTTGATGAAGTTAATAAGCTGAATGAGGAGATTATTTTGCCATTCTTACAACTGTCCTGATACGAATCCCTGCAAAAAAAGGAGGACTGTCATGTAATTTCTCTGCCTTGGCCTCATGTTGATCAAATAGCTTCTTTTAGTGTTACAGGTCAAGCTTGTACTTCTGTATTATTTGTTTCACAACTGAATTCTTAAACTGAATAAGAATATGACCTAATCTATCAGAGAAATGAGTCTAGCACTAGTTCCTTGACACCCTGGAAGGACAGAAAGGAAATGGTTATGTTAATTGACTAAAGGTAATTTTGTCAAGTGCATTTGGATTTTTATTTCTTAAACCCCTTGTCTTCAGATACTAAATTTGGGCAGTAGGTCATTTTTTGTTTACTTGAGTCCTTTTAAACTTTCTTGGAAAGGCCACAGAGCTGTGTATATTGGAGTTCACGTCCCACTTGGAAAGCCAGGCCGTCGACGGCATAGACATCGTGGGCACAGGCACCACAGGAGAAAAAAAGAAAAGGAAACTGATAGAGAGGATGGCCGAGAATCTCCATCATATGGTAAGAAATTGGTTGTGCATGTTCTTCTCGTCTCCTGAAAAAAAACTTTAGTAGCTACTCTGTGCTTAAATGTTGTTTGTTTTGTGCTATTTCTTTTATTCTCACTATAATTAATGCCTTTCTGTGTACAATCAGGCAAGGATTTTTGATTGTGTTTTATCTAAGTCAGAAGCTGTTGGACTTGGTCCAGCTGTCTGCATGAATGTTCAGCAGCCTGTACTGAATAGGTTAGACTAGAGCTTTGTAATGCTCTCCTGTAGCATGAAAATCTGTGTTATTTAAATTAGACACCTTTTTTCAGATTGTGTAGTCGTGTATGCTTCCTCTGATTTTTGAAACTAAGCATGTAGCTGTGAAAAGCAGCATTTGCCACGGTAATTTGATCAATGATCTTATTTTATTTTAGTATTTACTTCAACCTTCTTGCTGTCTGATAGTAAAGGAATTGTACTGCCTCATAACTTCTTGGTTTGGATCACAAACTGCTGTCCTCATCTTCAAGAGATGACAATTTTGTCATATCATTCTCTGAAATGAAATTATTTGGCAGTACCTTTCGCAGTTTTTCTTTAAGACCCTAAGTCCACTTTCATTCCTAGATTGCCATAAATGGGCAAATCATGGTGCAATGTTTAAGTTTATGTGTGGACACCACGCTGTTCACTATTACCTTGCAATGACTAGCAGCATGTTCTACATGGGGCCAGTACTGAAACAAAGGAAAATAGAAATGCTTTGACAAATCACCGTTTACCATTCTCCTATGGTTCTTGGTTTCAACCATCTTCAAGGTTTTCCCTCCCAAAGACAAATTATTATAATTCATGTTGCATTTGTAGAGTCTTGCTGTACAGGTTTTGAAGAAACAAGTGATATTAAGTTGATAGAAATTCACTTCTCTGTTCTTGTTGCTTCTGTATACTGTATGCACAGGGTTTGGCAGGATTCTGGGGTGTGTTGGTTTTGGGATGGAAACAATCTGCTATAGACCTTAACTGATAATGAATGTTGTTTGCATTCAAGAGCACGTTTCAGAATTATGCTACTGGATGATGGTATATTCCAGAACAAAAATGCTAAATCAAAACTCAGTTTGGAATGACGTTTGTCAGTAATTCATCTTGTGTTTAAATCTAAAAGGCCATCTTCCTTCTGCAGTAGAAGCCTACAGTTGTATATTCATGTCTAACAGCTGTGAGAGTGATTTTTCAGTGAACAAATTCAAGATTTTTAAAATTTGAGAAAATTAAAAAAAAAAAAAAATTAAAATTGATTTACCTGGATTTTGTCTCTGATCTTCCTTGAGATAACATTGCAAATAATACATTATTGAACTCTTATAATATGAAAATATACTTGAGTTGACAAAATCTTTGTGTAAGTATTAAAAATGTCTCTAAAATCATGTGGTTTAATTGGTGGGGTTTTTTTAAGTTTAATTGAAATCCAGTACATACTTGATCAGTAAGGATAGTTTAATTTTCTAGCAACTTATTAAACCTGTTCCACTAGGCATTGTATTATGAGAAGTTAAAATATTTTCTGGACACTTCAGCTACATAGTTTTCTACTTTCCTATGCTAATTTATAGAGAGTGCTCCAACCATGCAATGAAAAAATTTTATCCTACATAAATAGCCACAGACCACAGAAAAATCTGCTGCTCTAGCAGTGAGTGCCTGGCTACTCACTGATGACTGTCTTGAACTATTGCTTGGGCAACTGATCTGTAAGTAAGTTTCTGTCAGGCTGTTTTGTTTTAACTTTTTCTTCTTTAGTGTCTTGATGGTTTTAATTATTTTGTTCTAAAAATGAAAACAAGGTTTCTAGTATTGTGGTACTTTTTTTTACTCTACTTTTTTTTTAAACCAAATTTGCTGTTGATGTTAATTTTCATATTGGCAATATATAGAAGAGCCAAAAATAGTTGATTAATTTTCATAAACATGGATTTCCAGATGTTTTGTTTTCAGAAACAGTGCAAAATTTTCAGAGAACCTTCTTTAAAAGACGTGTATGTGTTTCATTTGTTCCTCTTCCCTCTTAAAGAGGATGTTGTCCTGCGTATTTCTAGCTCAGGGCAGGAGATTTTACTGTTATGCAGTGTTTGTTGTTTCACAGAAGTATGAATTCTTCTAATTATTCAACTTCTCCTTTTCTTAAAGACACACCATCCCAACGAGTGCAGTTTATCTTGGGTACTGAAGATGATGATGAACACATTCCTCATGATCTCTTCACTGAAATGGATGAACTTTACTTCAGGGATGGAGAAGAATATGAATGGAGAGAAACTGCTAGGTATGTTTGGAGAAGATTGTTTCAAGATATATCTTAGAGTAATTTTATTTCAAAGAATTGCAAACCAGGTTTGGCTTAGAATCTTCACTATCTATAGGAGTTGTTTACTCAATTCATGCTCAGCAAACAAAAACTTTAGTTCTTCTTGTCCCTTATTGGTTTAGTTCCTTCCTTCTACATATGGATTGTGATGAGTTCTTCTGCATTCAGTACTTCCAGCTACCTTGTTGCATGCTAACCTTTGTAGAAACTCAATTTTCATAATACCTCTGAGTGGGAATCAAGATCAGTTTAGTTTCATGTGTTAGTGTTGCCTAGTTCTTGAATGTTTGGCTTAGCAGCCTTAGGAGACTTGAACGTGCTATATAGTATGTTTCAGACAGCTTTCTAATCCTAAAATACTAATGAAATCAAGATGCAAATCAGGTAATAAGGTAGACTGCCATATTTTTCACAAGAACGTGTGAATAGACAGGTATTGGTCAAGCCAAAAGAAACAAGATAGGTAAAAACTTAAACAGCTGAGTGTGATTATTAAAGCCTGATAAAAATCTTAATCAGTTGGGCCGTCTTCTGAGAAAATGAAAACTGGTACGATTTCATGGGATTTTCTGTTCTGTATCATGCCTAAGCCACATGGAAGAGTGGGACTGCTTGCCAGATTTTCCTTTCATGGGAAATACAAATGTGTATATGTGGATGTATTTCAGGTGGCTGAAGTTTGAAGAGGATGTTGAAGATGGCGGTGATCGATGGAGCAAGCCTTATGTAGCAACTCTGTCCCTGCACAGTCTCTTTGAGCTGCGGAGCTGTATTCTTAATGGGACGGTCATGTTGGACATGAGAGCAAACACACTTGATGAGATAGCAGGTTGCAGCAAAAATTTCTTAAAATATTTTATTCCTAAATTTTGATCTATAACTTGAGGTGCTTTTGGTGATGTCTATGTTCTTTCTTCAACTGTGTTGAAGAAACAGGTATGTGCATGCTTGCTGCACTTCTCTTGATCTGGTTGAGAGGAGCTAGTCCTACAAACTTCACTTGCATAAAGTGATGCTAGATGAGTAGGAGCTCCTTAAGAGTATGTATTTCAGGATGAGGCCCAGAACTTGCCTTTATGTTCTAATCCCTTAATGTGTTCTCTGTCTTTGTTTCTACAGATGAATTGTAAATATCAGAACATTTTAGGAACTATTTGTGCACTTTAGTACCATAATTATTCATCATATTTTGGCTGATGTTAACTTGATGCCATTAGTGCAGTTTGTTGTTGCATGTCTGGTATTTTTTTCACCTTTATAAGAGGTGAGCAGAAATAAATTTTGTACATGTTGTTTGACCTACTGTGTTGAATGTCCTCACTAATCACATGGTCATTTTGGATACTATACAGGCAGCTTTGAAGGCTTTCATACATATATATATATATACACACACACACATATATAAAAGATACATGCACATATATATACATTATATATGTCTGCTTGCTCTAAATGCCTTTGAATTAGTTCCACATAACTTTCCTGGTATCTCTTGCTACAGGCACCACACAGTGGAATGCCTTCTCAAGGATCATATTAGGCTTAGGGTTCACCAACAAGTGTGTAAAGGGGAAGTTGTTTTGGCCTTAAAAACTTTGGCAGTACTTGAAATGTTTTCTTGTTTTAAAGTCCTTGAAATTCACTCAGGAAATTGGTATTCCCTTCCTATTTTTCTGATTTACTGAGCAAGAGTGTTCAATACATCGTTTGTAAATGTAATGTTTTGGTTTATTATTTTATTTTTAGTAATTGAATTTAGCAATAATACATAAGGAAAGTAGTTGCTTAATTCTATGTAACCAGCACTCTGAGTAGCGGGTATTTTAGCTGGAACTAGGATGCCTTAAGAGATTGTGTGAATTTGTTTCAAGTTAATTTTAGGTGCCATTGTGAAGCATGTGGTTTAGCAGTGCTTGGTATACAAACATGTTGTCTTGTTTTCAGGAGCCAGGAATACCCAGTAGGTAATGTTGTTTCTTACTCATAATAGGAGAGAGAGGGTGGCCAGTTTCCTTTTGAGAACCCTTAACAAGTGGCTGTGTGTTACCAGTGATCTCAGAAAGAAGCTGCACTGAACTCACAGATACTTCTGTTGCCTGTTGTTCTGTTAGTAAGGACAGAGCCCTACCCTGAGCCCTAATACTTTTCATTGTGAGATGTTCTATGCAATTTCAGTTTAACAAGGCACTTAAGTCTCAATACATTAATTAAAACTGGGGAAATATATTTAAAAAATTCTCACATAGGTTTGTGTTGTTTTTGCAGGTTGAGATCTTGTATGAATTTATTTTACTTCTTTTTATTATTAAAAAAAAATGGTCCCCTAAGAAACCACAGTAACTATTTTCCCTGATATACTGTAGGCTTTCTTTCCTGGTGTGAGCATACTGGTGAGATGCCGTTTTGACACTTGATGTTGTTTGACAGATGAGTAGTTTTAGATTATATACCCCCTCTTCTAAAACATGTGAATCACATGAAGTTCGATAGAGAGTCTCAGGAGTTGAGAGCATCTGAAGATGACAGGAGTTGTGTAATTAATTTCATTCTATAGCAACTTGCACTTTTACGTAGTTGTATATACTTTTAAAAGTAGGGAACACCAAGTTAAGACTGTCGTAAGTCTGTTTACCACTGTGTTTGTATTTGTGTACTCACTCCTAATGTAGGTTTGTTGAATACAATAAATACTTTTTTGAAAGTGAGTTTCCATTGAAAGTTGAAGTAAATGGCTATAAATTATAAGATGCTAAGTAATTAATTTCTTGAAATGATGCTACTAATAAATACTCTGTCTTGGATCTGCACATTGTGCTTTTCTTCTTACCACATTTGCTTGTTTAGTGACATCTTGGAAAATTTCCTGTGGATTCTTGAAGATTATTTTGCTAAAAAGATTTTTCTTTTAAATAGATTTTTTTTTTTTATTATTTGATGCAACTACAGTGCTTGAGTGAGGTGAAAGACATTTGATAGCTACTTATATAATTTTCTTCTTTCTTCTTTTGTTATTATTATGTAGATATGGTTTTGGACAACATGATTGCCTCTGGCCAGCTGGATGAATCCATAAGAGAGAATGTCAGAGAGGCTCTTCTAAAGAGGCACCATCATCAGAATGAGAAAAAATTCAGCAGTCGGATTCCTCTGGTTCGGTCTTTCGCAGATATAGGCAAGAAACATTCTGACCCTCACTTGCTTGAACGAAATGGTGAGATAAGTTGTAGCATCCAGTCTATACTAACCTGGTAAATGATGTTCTCACTGGGAGATGAAGGAAAGGTCAGCTGGTAATAACAGATAAGTGTTTCTTTCTTGATGAGCAAAGAACTAACAATAAGAGTGTGTGTGATGTGTAGCTGTGGATGATATTTTTTAATTTATTCAAATATTCTACTCCTGCCTGTGTACCATAGCATGTGTTATTATTTTGAAGTATAGTAGTAGACCTACATTGATCCTAATGTTTTTTAGTCTATGCTTAAATAATATGTGCAATGTTCAAGGAATTTCAGCATCGTGGCATAACTTATACATGTGTCAGATGGATCCTACTTGCTTTTATAGTCTTTGCACAAGAGATGTAGTTATCAGTGTTCAGTGATGCTGACAATTACTGTGTTTTAACCCAGTGTTATGTTCATTCAACAAGAAGTTTGCTATGCCGATGGTGAAGGTAGTACTGTTAGCTAGGACGCTGTTTATTTTTATCTTGTTTTGTAGAGAAGGGTCTAATGGGAACAAAAGTCCCAAACCCAGGAAAGGTATTAGCAATATTCTTAGAAGCTGCACCATATCTTTTTTGAACCAGTTCCTGAATATTTATTCTAGACATCCAGTCCCAAATCCCAAACAGCAATATGTACTACAGAGCAGCTTACTTGTGTTTCTAAGGGGCCTCTATTTTCATCTCTGTACTTCATTTTCTTTTGCCTTGTATTAAGTAAGACACATAGAATTTCAAATGAAACTTTTTATTCTGGTTAAAAGTTAATTCTGATTTCATGGATCAATCCTTGAAATGAACTTCCTTTTCTGTCTCAAAAGATGCCTCATTGCTTAGAACATGTTTCACTTAGTTAAGTGTTTGTTAGGAGCTACATACCCTGGAATATTCTCCAGTGAAGGCCTGAGCTTGCTGATAGTTTTTGTTAGCCAGTGAATATATGATATATGTTTAAATATTTCTCTAATAGTTCCAGATTTATTTTTTCAAGAATGAAAATGCAGCTAATTTATCTAAGAGCATAATGTCTTCTGTAAGTCCTGACTTTCATGGTTTGTTCAGAAAACATGAAAATTTCACACACACAGACTTGGTTTTACCCATCCTTGAACACCGTTATCCCCAGGTATAATTCTGTGAATTTGAGATCTTTCTTGTCAGTTACCTTTCATGTATCACTTCCATTTTTTAGGGCATTTTGTTCTTTATGCTCTTTCTACAAGAGATTATGGGATATATGCTGAAGCAAGAAACCAGTATAATATGATGAATTCCTTGTCAGCATATACTGATTTATTTTTCTCTTAATTATTCTTTGGTAACTCTCTAATAAGCTGGTAAACCACAGATGCATATGTGCATATCAGTTTTCAGGTTTCTTGGGGGTATGTGTGTTTTAGGACATCTCATGTTCATGATTTATCTCAGGTATACTTATGGAAGTTAGTTATTACTGTAGTGATTAATATAGGCAAAATCAACCAAGTCTGCTCTCTTGGTCCTATTTTCTTCGCTGCTCTGCAGTTTTGATGTTTTAATAGTTGAGTTTTGTGGCTTTTGTTCTTAAATCAGGTTTGTATCTGTAGGATCCACTCTTTCATTGTTTGCGGGGAGGGGAATTGTATGTGAACTTTCCCTAGGCATGCTTTCTGCACCTCTTGTTAATTATTCTGGGGCTGTTCAACTTACTGGTCTCTGTAGTGCTTGGTATAAATGTGAGAATAAATGTGTCTGGTTTGCTGTTTCCTTGCTTGGTGGCATGGTACATGAAACTGGCATGTTTTGGATTTCAGGGATTGTAGGAGAAGTCATCAGTAATGTTTTCAAGGAGACTGGTCGACCCAGGAAAGGTGTTTGTGGCAAACGGGAGAAATGGTATCACTAAACCTTTTAATGGAAGCACTAATATGAGCATAAACAGTCTCTTCCTGCTTAAGGAAGAGCTGAAATGCATTACAAACTCCAGTCTGAAGGAACCATCACAAGACCATCACATCACAGTCTTGTGGGACATGGAAAGTAGAACAACAAAAGTAACAAGGGATTGTGGAGAAATGTTTGGTTTTAGGCATATGGGGCTACTGGTAAGTCACAGCAAGAGGATATGGAGAAAGGAGGGGCTGTGTATCTCACTTCTGTGCCCTCTTCAAAAATATATATTAGGCTACAGCTGCCTGGGAAAATTCTCAGTAAAACAAGACTTTTATTGGAAGACAGTTTCATTTAACGCATTTAGATATGTTTGGTCATGGTCACTTTTTAAAAATTATTAGTTCTTTGTCTATCATGGATAGAGTTAACTGAAGTCTTGTAATGTTTTGGTTGCTAATGATTTTTTTAGTTTATTTTTTGGATGGATTAACAGTAGCTGTTGTGCTGTTTAGAATAAGGAATTCTAGAAAAATTGAAGAGTCAGTTTCAAGGGATAAAATTTTTTTGTTAACAGATCTTACTCTGACTTAAGATAATATCTTCTCCCTCAGATCTTTGGCATTCTAATTAGTACTCCTCAGTAATTTCTGACTTTCCTAATGTCTGATCTCAGATTTGCTCTTATCTCTTATCCTACTTGCATGAGTATGACACTTTGGTCCATAAAGCTTGCAATTTACTATGTGAATTGTTAATGCATATTTGTATCTGTGTGGGTTTGTTTTGTTTTAATTTAATATAATATATCGCTTTTGTAAGCCTCATGGTGTTCCATTTGTTTTATCTCAGGGGAAGGCCTTTCAGCCTCCCGCCACTCTTTGCGAACAGGTCTCTCTGCCTCAAATCTTTCCCTGAGAGGAGACAGCCGTTTGTCGGTTCTTCTCAGTTACCTTCTTCCTTCTTCGAGAGCTGGAACCCCGGCAGCCTCAAGGTGTACAACCCCCGTAACCACCCCTCAAAACACACCACCCTCCAGCCCTACCTGCAGGCTCCCGCCAACCACAAGTGCCCAGCCAAGCCCACTTCAGGGCAAGGAATTGCTGGTGTCACCTGCCAGCGATGATATTCCTTCAGTAGTAATCCACCCACCTGAGGAGGACTTAGAAGTGCAGGAAAGCCAGGAAAAGAAGACAGAGGAAAATATTGGCAAAACACCAGGCAACTATTGAAATTTAAGCTGTCCATGTGTGATGCTCTCTGCATCTGGATCACTTGCACTGCAATGTTTTCGGCACAAAGAAATACGATAACTGTTACCTCTGCCTGCATGTTTATTTCTTCTCAATTGTGACTGTCTTTTTGTTTGGCATTTTTAACTTTTTAGCTTTTAACTAAAGCAAGCAAAAAATTCTTTAATTAACATTCATTTGTCTAATTAAAAAGGAATATGGTTTTAAAATCTAATATATAAGCAAAATGTCAAAAATGGTGGCCTTTTCCTTTCACTCACCTACAGTCCATAGCAGGTTTTGCTTTGGTTTGTCAACAGTTGAGTTCATGTTTTAAACCAGTGTTTGCTATCCTGAGATAGGTACAGCTGAAACCATGGTAAAGTATTAGAGGTGAATATGAAAAGAATTAGGAAGGATCCAATTGTCAGTGGCATTTATGGTTTAGTTCTATCATGAAGCCTTCAAGCAGTTTTCTTATTGCTTTTGTGCTTTTTGAAACCGTGACTGTTAAAACCAGAAGTAGTTAACTGATGAAATTGTCAGGTTCAGTTCACCTGCAGCTGTTTCCAAATAGTTCACCATAAGTGCACTGCTTAGCATCAGACACTCCATTAGTGTTTTGTTCTGTTTGGTGTGCAAAATTGGAGACAGTAGGAGCTTGTAATTGTAGGCCAGAGCTTAGCAATTTATTATTTTGCTACCTGCAAAGCTATTTTTCTTTATATGTAAAAATGTATGTAGGTGTATAGGTAAGTTGAACGAAACTTAGAACTTTACACACTCTCTTGAAATGTTTTTAGTAAAAGTTTTGTAACTTGTGCAATCTGCATACATACTATTATACTGGCTTTACTTTTGCAAAATTATCACCTATTTAGAAACTTTTCAATTCTTCTTGGCAGATTGTGTTTTTAAGAGGGGATCATATTTCTTTTTGGTCTTCAGGCGTTTCCTCCCCTTCCTAGAAATTTGTCTTGCCAAAATCTGGCTTGCAGGTTTGACTGCTTTAGGCCTGTGTGTGTTGGGAGGGGCTGATCTCCCTCAGTTCTTCCATCAGTTGGGGCTTTGCTTGGTTTCTTCCTCACTTGTTTGATAAATAAGAGTACACTGTTACATACAGCAGTGAAAATATGCTGACAGAGAGGCGGCTGTGGTTATCTGCCTTTTCACATTGGCAGCCAAGCCACTGAAAAGGGAAGAAACTATGTCATAGTTTCTTATCTTCAGTTGAAGTACAGAAGCCTCATCATTGCTTATAGTCAGAAAAACAAACAAAAATCTCTTTTTCTGACTTCCTTATGGGAAGTTAAGAGAATTCACATGACGATAATTCTGTCACAGGTCATCTTCCAAATGGTCTTAGAAATCAGACGTAAAATAGTAGCTGTAATTTTTTTCCAGTTCTCATTTTTCTGACAGGAATGACAGCATGCCAGACACAAGATCTTTAGAATCCAGGGGAAGGCAAATAAATGAAACTCAAGTACACGATGCTATTATTATCTCTAATAAGGCTTTCTACTACAATCTCCAAGTCATGTTCAAATTGCTTTAGATGTTTCTCTTAAAGAAAAAATCTGAAAGGGCTGATTTCCCAGTTAATCCTTAAGTCTTTCCAGAGAATGATAAACACAACAATGAAGATATTTTTTGTTTTCTGGGGTTTCCCCTCCTTTTTAGTTCAAGGAATAATCTGGCCACAGAAAGACACATTTTTTCCTTAGAGTTGCTTTTAAAGACATTCTCAGACTATGACTTCAGGGCTGCAACTGGACCAATCTCTGTCTTGGGAGACAAGAGTCAAAAGAAAACCTGGACAAGGAAGTCAACTTCCTGGTATTAATTAAGGAAAAAAAAAAATTTCCTGGTCCATTCCACGATAGGTTATGGTCTGTATCACCTCTCTAGTAATTCAGCATGTTGCAGTCTGAATATATTTTACACATCTGTGTGATTGAGTTTGATTTACTTCCTGTGAGCATGAAGAACTTTGTTAATTTTCTTATAGGTGACTTTTTTCTGTTTACATTCTTCTGTGATTTGCCTTGTGTTATTCAGACTTATTTTTTAGTTTTCATAAATAGTTGGAAGGTTACTGAACTTAATGTGAGTTACTGTAAAAGGAGGGAAGAGAGACACACCTTTGGTCTACCACTTAATTTTAATCAGCCAGTCATCAGTTCATAGTAAGTCAACCAGACAAAGGCTTCTCTTAATAATATTTTTTAATTTTGTCGTCAGTTGAAGAGCAATGTTTGTTTTCCCATCTTTGAACTGTTGAATAATGAATTCCATAGGAAGGGCTGGGAAGTGAGCTGTGTCGCAGCTAAAAATTAATGCTGTTAATTTACCAGCATCACTGAGGTTTCATAATTTTTCTGAACAACAGCAAAGAAGCCTGTTTTAGGAGGTCTTTTGGTCCACTGATAAATGTACTTTAAAACTGAGCAAAATAACATTCACAGTAGCTTTCATCTTACAGTAATTACTTCCTGAAAATAGTAATTCAGAAAAGTTTGCATATTTGCTCTTTGAACTTTTTTTTTGCATTAGAGCTGCATTGGAATTTAGTTTCAAAAATTGATTTTAATTTCTTTAAATACAGATATGGTAAACTTCATATTGAGAAAGTTTGTATTACATAATTTATGCCTTTCTAAATACAATTATTTTGGAATAGTCACGCTCAGGTTTTGAGCTCATATATTAATCATCTTTTTATATGAAACTGATGTGAGACAAATGTATGTGTTCTTCTTGCTTTCTTTTTTCTGTGGATAATGTTTATTAAATTTTTGTGATCACAGTGTTAAGTGTAGTTGGCTAGAAAAAGCCCATGATCTTTAGTTAAGGTGTAGTTATAAGTACCTCGAGTTTGAGGTTTTATTCCAAATTACTCAAGACTCACTCCACCATAGTCTTTCAGAGGAGACAAGTGGTCCATCTGCCTAACTAACATCAGGAGGAGTGCTGTGTTTTTAAGGATCCCCTCGGTAGCTTGGTAACAATGAGTTTCTCTGTCTTACAATCTGAAAAGTACTACTAGGTAGATGTCCTTGAGTTTGCATCTACTGAACTGGAGAAGAGAGGGAAATAAGTTCTTTTATTAATGTGAGACTGGAATAGAAGGGTTTCATTATGAAAGGAGATAATTCTTTTGTTCGGAGTTTCTCTATAAATATCAGATTGATGGATATGAGTAATGAAATATTGGAAAATATTTGCTCAGGTCTAAAAACCTGTGAGAATAGCAGTCTGTCCAACTGCAAGGCTAACAGAAACGAAAACTATTCACACATGGTTTAGGATCAGATAAATATTCCTGTGTCAGTTCCAAAACTTATGAGCCTTAACTGTGACTGATGGAAAAATTCTGAAGGCAAACCTTTTAGAAGAATAAGTATCACTTTAGTACTGAAATAATAAGTATTTCTGCTAATACGTAGAATCCTTATTCTCTGTCCTTCTCCTTGATTGTCTCTCCACTTTTTGATCTAGTCTCTGCTTGCTCTTGCTCGCAGTGCTTTTCCAGAATGTGCAACATGGTGCATTATGGCTCATCTTTCATCAGTTAAAAAAATTTTAAGTTACCTGTATTGCTACAGAGAAGGGGGAAAAGTGAAGACGTTTATATGTCTAAACTTGTATATTATGCTGCTCTTCTGCAACAACTGTTTAAGATTTCTTTCTAGTTCTACAAACATCAACTCCTAAGCAGTTATATAATTTGATGAGCTGATTTTGTAGGTGGTTGATGGTATGATTCTTGTGAATAACATACAAGTCTTGAAGCTGAAGAGTAGAATGTGTTCCTCGTTGTTGGGGTTTTCTTGTTATGTTAGCTCATTACTTGTGCATATTAGAATTTATGAAGGAAATGACAGCCTATTAAATTGTTTTGATTTTTGCTTCAGGAAAAACTACACCACTTACATTCCTTATGAACTGGAACGATTAAAATTAGTGGTAAAGGCTTGGACCTGCATGTTTTTGTTGATATGATGACTTTTTGAAAGTTTTTTGGAAACAAATATGGGGATGAATTAGAGTGAATTCAGTTGTCATTTGAAATGCTAAAAAATGCCAAAATTCAGAAATTATAAATATGGGGGTATGCAAGTAGTTATGTGCCAGTAGTTGTGATAGAACAGTAGCCCAAAGATAGCCAGAGAAGGCTTCCTTTATATCTTGACTAGAGAGATGCTTGACCTGAGTACAAACCTTCTCCATGTAATAGTGTTTAGGCTTCAGTCTTTTATCTAGATGTGGTTTTGAAGGTATGTGAAAACATGTTCTGTCACCACAGCTGAAAGGTCTAGTGTAGACAAGCAAGAAGGCCAAATGCACTTCTAGTGCACATTAAACTGAACAAGTAAAAGCTCTGTTATTCAAAAGGTGGGATTTGAGCTTGGTTATGCATGCCTAAGCTAGCTTTTAAATGTTAATTGGGTGGAGAGAACCATGATGCAACATGGAATTCTCTGTGTGTAAATGCTTGGGCTACTTGCCTTTTGCACCTTTTATTGAACCTGCAATTCAGTGGTGCTGGCAGTGTAGCAAGATGCATGACATGGTTTTGTTTTGGTGTGTTAGAGGGAAGCTGTATGTTGTGAAAAATTTGTGCGCTCCTCTTCAGCTCAAGCCTATATTCCATATAGTAACATGTGGCTGGATGAATAGTGGGAGCTTTGGTCTGTTGATTGAAAGCATGGTTTGCAAGCTATTCTTCATGGAGTACACTACTTACTTTTACAGCTTAGTTAACTTAGTTGACTACACTCCTTGTAGTTGTAGCCTGAGGCTTGCTGACACTTTTTACAATTGCAATAACAGCTGCACAGTAGACTAGGTGTTTGCATTTGGTGTCTGAGGACTTCTTAGTATGGTGAAGATGCTATGTACTAACTACTGAATCAGTTAGGATGAAAATGCCAGCAGTTACTTTTTCTGCAATTAAAGTAGCTGATGTTTTCTGGTGACTGTTCTGCAAATGGCCATCATTTGGGGCAATACCTATTTTTTTAAATGATGTCATTTTTTTGACAACACAGTGACTGGTTAGTATTGCATTTATGATACTAATGTAGGGCACTTACTGAATAACGTGCACTTTTGCATTAAGCAAGCTCCCACATTGAGTTTTGGTAGTGCTGCACATTCAGTTCATTTCCTGCACCATTTTGAACTTATCTCCTTTGTTTTAATTTAGGGCTATTGGCATCTCCACAGTCAGCACCTGGAAATTTAGACACTGGGAAAAGTGGAGATGTTAAAGGTACTGGCACAGGAGGAAGCAGAGAAAACAGCACTGTTGATTTTAGTAAGGTAAGTATTAGTGTTTAGCATCAATTAACTATGTAACAAAAACTGCTGGTTGTAACTTCCCCCTAGTTACAACTAAGACTGGTACCAGTGTACCCCTGAACTAGGTACTGAGAGATACCTTGTGTCACAATGTGGTCTGGGCTAAATGTGTCACATGTTTTGAAATTCTTGGGAAATGTTTGATGATCTTCTCAGTATTTTGGTAAGACAAGAATGCAGCCGCTTTACTTTCTCATGCAGATGGAGGTATTTTCACATCTGCTATTAATGCTCTTATGAAAGCAGTTTTGTACATTGTGTTGTAACTTCTTTTTCTAGAACTTTTTGTCCGTTCCTTTTTTTTTTTTTGTGAAGAAGGCTTTTAAGAAGGATTTGCTTTATATGTATAATGAGTTTCCTCAACAAAAGTTGTAAATCATAATCATTTAGAAACATGTAATACCACTTTCTGAAAGAAACCTTGTAAAAAAACTACTGTAAATCTCTTACATTTTTTCATAATCTAAATTTGATGGGCAAGTTACATTGTGGCTGTTACTATGAAGTTCAGTCGGAAGTGTCACCAATACTGTGAAACACTGTAAGAAAACTGTTTCTTGAAGTTAAATAATTTTTTTTATGGAAAGCTTACCCAGTAGTTCTGATCTAATCATGGCAGGTGCCATATATTCCTGCTCCTCTGTCACAGTTTTTATATTTTTGTTTGGCCTGTCCTTGTGTACACTTGCCTTGTCTCCTGTTGGACAGGAGTCAGCCTCCTGGCACTGTAGTTGTGGCACACTTGGTGTGGGACTCAAGAGGCCATCTGTAAGTTCTCTAGCTAGCAGTGTCACTGGTGCTTGTGTGTGTGTATGTGAACACAGAGTTCATGTGCTGTACCATTTTCTAATGCACTTCTGTAATTATGTACAGAAATGGAGGTGAAGATTTTCAGCCATCATATTCTTTATGAACAAAAAGATAAATATACAAATTACTTTCCAAAATTATGACATACTTGAAATACACAGCTGTGAAATAATTTACTGCATTCTAGAAACCATGTGTAATTACATGAACTCGCTTTACTTAATTGTGCATAGATTTTGTTAATTTATGTCCTATCATGGAATGTTTGTCATGATACTATTAGAAAGGTGATCATGCAGTTTGGAGTCTTCTAGAATATACTAGGTATTAGTAATTCTAACTTATAGAAAATAGTTTATTATTATTTGGCTGGCTGGCTGACATTTTCTAAATGTGTTTGTCTTCTCTGTATTGTGGGATATTTAATTTGCTTTTTAATTTTTCTTTGTAACATAAATGTCTAGTAAATTCTGATAAACATAATTATGTTATGGAATTTCTGCTAAGAAATGTAAGGGAATAAACACTTGTTTCATCTTTGTATGAACAGGTTGATATGAACTTCATGAGGAAAATTCCTTCAGGAGCAGAAGCATCAAATGTGTTAGTGGGAGAAGTAGATTTTTTAGAAAGACCTATTATTGCTTTTGTGAGGCTCTCCCCTGCTGTGCTTCTCTCAGGTCTCACAGAGGTTCCAGTTCCTACACGGTAAATAAACACCTGGAAAGTCTGGCTTTACTTGTGCAATAAGATAATAATATTTAAGATCTCAAATAGCTGTAAGTTTTTATATATACTGTATTAAGCTCAGATAATGTAGAGTTTTGTTTAACATTATGTCAGTCATTTGCTGGAAAATTTGAAGGAATGAGATCTGTCACAAAATTCTCTGAATGCATTATGTGTATATATATATTTTTATATATATGTATGTATACACACATACGTATATACTTCTATATATCCATAAAGATGCTGTCTTTAACTAAAGTGCAGGAGTTGAAAGTGATAGCTGATCTGGAATAAAAGCAATGAGTCTTCCATGTTTGTGTTAACATTTTAAAGATGGGCATGAAGATATAGTTCCCTTCGGTGTGACACACAGCTTGTCAGTGGGGAAGAGCACTCTAAGTCTGAAGGTCTGTCTAATCTGAACATCTGCTCTTTCTATTCAAATGGTCTGCGTATGAATGACTTACGTGGTGGAAAACCCATTTTTTATTGTATGCCTAAAATTATGTAATTGACACTAAAGTAGTCAATCTGCAGCTAATACATGGAAGCAGTTTTCAGTCTGCTGTATTCTATCCAACCTGGTGCAGTCACTCCTGCTCCCCCAAACCCAAGGATCTCGCCAGTGTACTGTGGGTATGTTTACCACAGATGTTCAAAATATCAAAATACAGGTCTCATGATAAAGGTAGAAGATAATTTCATCAATCATCATGGATGACACTTCATTTTCTGTGCACTTGGATGTATTGGGCTGTTCTGTGGTGTTTGACATACATTTGTACATTTATGTTTTTTTGTGGGTTTTTAATGTTTTAAAATGATCAAAGTGTTTGTTTATGTTTGTGATTTTCAGCTTATGCACTCCTTTGAGGACCAAAAATACATATATGTGAGAATTTTCAGAGAGTTAGTTGACAGGAGTTCTCATAATGTTTGTTGGGAAAGTCCAAAATTTCTGCATACAGATTACGGTATTAGTGTAGCTAAATTATTCTGTCCTGAGTTTTTCAGAATGGTGTAGACTTGCAGATCTGGAATAGCATACTTGGATTCTGAAGATGCACTCTGTTTCAGTTAGGGTAGTAAACTTGCAAGGGAGACAGAAGTGAGCTTTTTGTACTATGAGTTGAAGGAAGGCACTACTTTTTTCAGCTGTATTGGGCTTGGGAATGTCATTTTCATGGAATATAGGAAGAAGGTTGTGAAACAAATTACTGAGGTTCACTCTTTGGTTTGTATCCTTCTGAATTTATAAGATGCTACTCCTGTTCAAGGTTTTGGTGAGTTTTATGTTAGGTACTGTTACTGCGCAAGAATCTGCTAACATATGCTGTGACCCAACCCCCAGACTGGATCAGTTTCCCAGAATGCCACTTACTTTTTTAGGTGTTCAAGTATCCAAATTCCCTTCCTTTTCACTGACACAAGACCAGGGTATGACTATGAGTATGCCCAGTGTATTGCAAGAAGTACAATAGGTGCATCCTCTGTGTGCCATGCCCAGTCACAGCAGGTGAGGGGGTTTAACTCCCTTGAATAGGTGATCATCAGGGTGCCCAGTACAGGTCATAGAGCTCCTAGGCTGCCACTTACGGAGTCTTTGCTACTGGGAATGTCAGAGAGGCTAGAATCCAGAGGAAAACTAATTGAGCTCTACTCTGTGGGTTTCTACATTGTTTAAGTCATTATAAGAAGTTGAAAAATTAGGCTTAATTAAGAAGGTATCAGTAATTTTGGCTCAGGATTTGAGTTCCTTCCAGTAATGACTTTAAGATGAATCTTTTCACAGTGTTGCAGCAGTCTTTTAAGATCTGAAGTGGTGAAAATGGTATTTTTACTTCACCACTAAATTTTCTTTAAACATTATTTTAAAGACCCCCTCTGAGTGTATGCAGATGAGTCAGCTGTACTCATATGTATACTTTCTCCACAGGTTTTTGTTTTTGTTGCTGGGACCAGCAGGAAAAGCTCCACAGTACCATGAAATTGGACGGTCAATAGCAACACTTATGACAGATGATGTGAGTGATCTACTTTAAATGCTTGTAGTTAAAGTCTAGAATGATGTATTTACCAGCTGATTTCAGTAAATGATTTGGAGTAGTAGGTTAAAGAAAAATCCCACAAACTGGTTAAATGAAGAACTGTAAACGTAACTATTTTTTGCGTTAGTGAAGAAGGTAATGGTAAATTAACTTTCCTCCTTGTCTGTCTTGAAGAAATCCTAAATGTATTTTTGAAAAGAACTGGCTTTGATGTGTAGATTTCATTTTTGTGTTAAATTGGTTAACAGAACTATTAAATAGAACTGCATTTGGTATGAGTTTGTATGTCAGAAGGGACAGAAGCAGCTGTGCAAGTGCTCAGGACACAAAGTATTAAAAATGCATGCAATTGAGTCATCATAGATTTTTTTTTTAATCTAAGCAAGGTCAAATAAATAATATTAGAATTTTAATAGCCTTTTGAAGTCATATGTTTAGAGCCCTATTGGTTTTAAAGACCACAGGAGGGAACTAGGACTTTTAAAGAGTGTTGCCATCTTACTGAGCAAAATTAGGATGTTTTAATTTTGACTTCACATTGAGCGCCACCTACTGAATTGCTAATAATTTAAAGGTTATCTAGCAGAAACTTTTTACTCTAGAACAGTTTGAAGTTTGGTAATGTAGAAATTTGTCATTTTGCAATTGGTAATGTGTCTGTGAATACATTTTTTGTTCAGTAGGAGAACTGAATATTAAAAGCTTTAGTTGCGGCTTCTGATCTGATTTTTAGAAATACTCTAGATCACTGAAATAGAAAAAAAAATCAATTATTTGATGATCTAAAAAGACGTGAGTTGACTTCCAAGATCTATTTTAAGATTAGAAGATTTAATTATTAGATTCAATGGTATTTGGAGAAAAACAGTTCAGGTTTAAAATGTACAGAACAATTTAAGATCATCTTCTGCAAGCAGTTTTTTATAGCAAAATAGCATTTCTCTGTGTGTATAAAATGCATCTTGGAGTTCATGTTGCAGTAGTCTGTACGACAGTATAGGTTTTTTTAGTCGGATTGCTTTCATGTGCTTTTCAAGTAGTCTTCTAAAACTTATTAAGGTAGATGTATAAAAATGCATTCTTAATAAAAACTTGTGGTTTGTTTTGAAGCTTATTTGAAGTCTTTTTTTGTCATGATTTAGCATAGCATAGTGGTACAGTGTCTGTAGGGCAGAATTATTCAGACAATAGTACATGAACTTGATGTCTTGAATGCTCAAGATTAACTTTTCATTTAATTTTAGAAATTAACTCAATATTCGTTTTGAGTTTGAAGATAAAACTTCCATATTTTATGGACCATAGGAATGTGCAAACCAGTAGTTTTTAATTTAAAAGTATATAACTAAAAGCCAAACTTTTGAGGACCTACAAAATATTTTCCATATCTTTTTAACAATAATGAAGTGTAATCATAATATAATGATCATCAGTTCCTCTTTCAGAAAAATATAATAAAAATGAATGTTGAGTACTTTCTTCTTGTAGGTTTTCCATGATGTTGCCTATAAAGCAAAAGACCGAAATGATTTGTTGTCAGGAATTGATGAGTTTTTAGACCAAGTGACAGTCCTGCCTCCAGGAGAGTGGGATCCATCTATACGAATTGAGCCACCAAAAAGTGTTCCGTCTCAGGTAAAAGGGAAAAAAAAAAGGTTCAGTCTATCATGTAGTGAGGGAGCCTAAACCAAACATAGGATTTGAACTGCCAAGTACAGAGGGACAATCACTGCCCTCGTCCTGCTGGCCACACTCTTCTTGACACATGCCAAGATCTCATTGGTCTTTCTGGCCACCTGGCCACACTGCTGGCTCCTATCCAGATGGCTGTAAAGCATCAGGAAAGTCCCCACATCCATTTTGCAAGAAAGTGGATTGTCCATTTAAGTTGGGAAAAAAAATTAAAAAAGAAATTAAGGAGGGAATAGGCATTAATCAGTTTTCTGCTATGTTAAGTTAATTTTGTTTGCAATATTTCCTTTTGAAATACTGAAATGAGTTCATGTGAGAACTGGAAGAGTTGGTGAGAAACTGTACTTGAGTTCATGTTACCAAATTTTACTACTAGTCTAGCAATGACCAGCAGGAATATTTTAATTATTATAAGAACTTCTGTTTGCAGGCAGCATTGATTGCAGTGTTTAATGTATTTTGTGTAGCATATACTGTTCACAGAATGTTTATGAAATGGGTAAAAATTGGTCATATTGCTCAGCTGTGATGATGCAGGCTTAGAATGAGAGATAAGGAAAATGGGTCCTTAGAGAGACTTTCTTCCCCCCCTCGCTCTTTACAACTTACAGGAATTTGGGCCTCCAGGATCAAAAGCAGGGGAGAGATCAGTGCTTTCGGTTCAGAAGGTTGACATTGGTGTTGAGTCCAGTGGTGGTTCGGCAGAGTGGGTGGAATAGAATGGGGTAACAGCAGTGCAGGTTATTCATGAATAGCCTGAGGTTACCATGTAACTTGTTTCCAAAATAAGCACAAGGGCTCAGGGATTTTTGGAAGGCAAGCTTAGCTGAAAAATTTATGAGGAGCTGGTAAGCAGCTTGCTCAGCAGGGGAGTTACTTCTCATTTATATTTCAACTAAATACTGTGTGTATCATAAAAAGAGGTCAGTTTCTGATACATGTTAAATATTTCTGCTCTGGAAATAGTTGAAGGAAAAAAAGTTTCTAGAGGTTTCTGTCTCATGGTTGAGCCTCTGTGTGTTGAAAATCTAGGCTTTGTTTCACTGTGTTTCAGGAGTCTATTTCTTGTAGATACAGGGAAAATTATACTGTTGTGCAAGGTACTAATAAGGTCTTCCAGGCAGTGTTGTACAGTTCTAGTCATCTCTACTCAACAAAAGATTAGTTTGGAAAATGGAGGACTGCTGATGAGCTGGGAATATGAGGGGGGGGAATAAAGGGTACGGAAGGCATAGAATTTCTTCATGCTATCTTTTAATTATACTTTTTATTGTAAAGGCAGTCTCAAAGTATTTTCTTTTCCTTTTTCTTTTTTTTTTCACCTTGTCTCTTCTGTAGGAGAAAAGAAAGGTACCTAAATTTCCAAATGGATCTACTCCTACGGGAGAGGCTCTGAAAGAAGAAGGCCATCATGCTGGACCTGAACTTCAGAGAACTGGAAGGTGTGTTCACTTCCATCAATACTAGCTTCCATAAGGAAATAAAAATGATAAATCTTCATCCTAATGATTGACATTTAAACATTAAAAAATTACAGTACAAGTGTCAGAGTGCATTCTTTGTCCTTTTCAAGTGTTAGATTCTTGCCTGTAAGTGCCAATCTGCTTTAAGTATTTTCAAGCCTCTGGCAAGGTTTCTCAACACATTTGCGAAGGATTTCACATAAGATGCTGCCTAATTTAACTAACTGACTTGTAAGAGTTGGGTTTTAAATTTTAATCTTCAGGAGCATGCAGTTATCATAATTACACCAGGAATATGCAATTTTCAGTGTTGGGCTAGGTTCTGAAAAAATCCCATTAATGCAAATCTGTTTTATTAAGCGTACATAAAATGGAACAGTAAAAAAATAAAGTGGCAAAAAGTAGTTTGGTATTGGTTAGCTTTGGGTTTTCTAAATGCAAATTACAGAGATAAAATAAAATTGAAGGAATTTCTTTCAGTTATTGGTGTTCTCTGTTAATTCCAAAATATTTGCTAAAGAAGTCTCCGACACTGGAAATACCTGTTTATGATTAAACTTTAATATCTGAAATGAGAGTAGAGATCAAATCAACTGAAAACTTTTGGAGAATATGTACAGTGTTGTTATGCCTAGAATAATAAAATCAAATGCAGCTATTTCATACATTTGCGAGAAAGACTTGACAACATTTGTGTTGATTTTTACCATTGTGGCTTTGTTATAATTACTTTTTACTATTTTTTAGATAGTATGTGCAGCTGAAAAGGTCATTTCTGCTCACAGAATTATCTGTAGATAAGGCTTTTCTTTTTCTTAGGAGTTTTTGGAGGTTTATTAATACTTAAAAATAAAACTTTTTTCTAAATGCAAATTAATATCTAGTATTCTGAAATATTTAAGATTTTTTTAAAATTACTTTTTAAATTCTTGGTAATAACTTTCCTAATTGAATTTAGATATATTTTGTTTTATACTTACATTTATAGAATATCTGTGTACTCCAGATAAGAACGCTGTTAAAAATGATAGACCTAAATTAATTTATTGACATAATCGTATGTATGTAGAGAATACAAATAAAAAGCTACAACTGTATATTGCAGTAGTACTATTGAAATGTCTCAATGCAGTGATCTTGGTTGAGGTTTAGCATATTTCTCTGTTCCATTGTTTTGAATATCATAAAACAGATTTGACTTAAAGTATCATTAAGGTAAAATTGTTTGCAAAGTTATTATTTCAGTATCTAGCCCATCTATTAAAAAAGCTTAGTCAGCTTTTAAAAATGTGGGTAACCTGCTTGATTATATTTGGAATACTGCTGAATTGGAATAGATAAAATTCTAATTTACGTTTTTAATTGTTGTGCTTTAATCTGGATTATGAAATAGCTAATTTGTGCCGGCAATAGGCACTGGCAGTCATGTGTAGCCCATAGTTTTAAACTAGCTAAAATCCTTTAGTGTACAGTTTGACGAGTTTCATCTCACCTATTTAGGCTTTTTGGTGGTTTGATACTTGACATCCAAAGGAAAGCACCTTTTTTCTTGAGTGACTTCAAGGATGCATTAAGCCTGCAGTGCCTGGCCTCGATTCTTTTCCTATACTGTGCCTGTATGTCTCCTGTAATCACTTTTGGAGGGCTCCTGGGAGAAGCTACACAAGGCAGAATAGTGAGTACAAAGAATGGTAGTGGCCAGGCTTTTAGACCTTCAGAGGCAAGTCACTGTGTGCATTTGTCTCATTTACTTATACTTGTATTTGAAGAATTTACCCACAGCACTTGATTAGCCTGCCCCAAAGCAGATCTTCCCCAAAAGGTAATTGCTATGGAAAATGTGGGGAACCTATGTGAACAGGAGAAGATGCACAGGGGAGGTAAAAAATGTTTATCCTGCCTTATTAGATGAATGGCTTCATGAACTGAGAAAAGGTTTGCATTGCCTTGTTTTTGGCTGCTTAAGAGTAATGAATACCAGTAAAGGTGCACCATCTCACTAGGCCTACTTTAGGCAAAGTCAGAGGCTCAAGGTGGATAGCCAAGAACGTGTACTGGCCTTGAGTAGTAAGCCTACGAGGATGATAATGCCTGCGGTGTGTGGCCAGCAGTCCATTTATGGAACTGACAGGATATGTTTATGCTTGCACTAATACATATGTTGCTCACAATAAAATAGTGTCTGAGGTTTATCAGCAGAAAATACTCTTCATTGTAAATGACTCAAATGTAAACCATATGCATACAAAATTTTGGTAGTTATGGTCATGTTATGTTTGGGCAGTAGATAATACCAGCCCCTTTTTCACCAGAATATCATTGCACTTCAGTTTTTGAAGCAGGGAAAAAATACTTAATATCAGTGGTGTTAGTAACTTGGTGTCAATTGGCTTATGAGTAAATGAGTTTGAAGTGTATTTTCTGTTTTTAAATCTATCACAAAGAAACAAGGCTCTGTCCTTTAGTGGGAGGAAAGGATGTATTCAGACATGTCCTTTACAAATGCTAAGATTCTGTTACAACTTATAATGTTATAAAATTCTTCTTGATACTTAATGAAATTTTAAAGCTTGTACTATATTAAAATTTAGTTAACTATTTTATCTTTCAGTTATTGCTGTTAACTCAGATATTTGTTTACTGATGTAGCACTTCAAGCTGATAAAAAATACAGAAATCAATTATGTCTTTTCTGCGTGCTGGTTTTGCCACTGTAAATGTAGGAATGATTACTAAAATGACAATGTAAATTTTGAATGTAGAACATGTATAATAATGAAAGTGCCCTCCTTTCAAAGCTTGATTCTCAAACACCTTCTTTCTTTTAGCTATCTGGAATTGTTTGCGGGTTTGGTCCTGCCTTCAGATACTTGGTGTGCATCATTGAATAAAACATTTAGTTACTGCACACACATGTTCAAGCACAGTAGCTGACATTGTAAGGTACACAGTTTGTCTTTGAAACCTTCCCTCGCATTCTCAGAGGCCATCACCTCCACAGTGCTCCTGTCCCTGCCACCCTGACTGAGAGCCCCAAGGTTAATGCATTGACTAACCAAAACCACTAATTTAAAGGTAATAGAACAAGAGACTGGAATTTTTTTTTCCTAATGTTATGAACAAAGGACTCATTTTCATTTTTAATAGCCCCAGTTCAGCAAATCATTTTGACCATTTTCAGATGCTTTCCTGAATTGGAGCTCAAGTTTGCATAATTCTGTTTTCTTAGGCTTGCATAATTTCAAAATAGCAAATGCTTAAAAGTTCCACCAGGAACACTGTAATTCCATTACAGGAATCTGTAATCCATGACTTCTCATAGTGGCAGGTGGTGTAATTAACTATTTTTAAATAAATTTAATATAATTTTAGTATTTAAAATTCTGGCCTCTCTTTTGAGGTGCATTGTAACTGGGTATTTTTGGCAGAAAATATTATAAGGAAACATTTAAATCAAGAACTGAAGTAGATACCTTAATTCCTTGAAAAGAAATGCATTACCAGATGGGACATTGGTTTACTGCTCATCTATTTTTGGTGTCATGTATACATAAACCAATATTCTTCAGTAATTTCCCCTGCACCTTTGCTTGTCAGTTTTTTTTTTCTTTTTCTTTTGTAATGCTTGGTTGACTGATGCAGGTTTGATATGGCACACTGTAGGTATGTTGCAATATAAATATCTGTTTTCTTTACAGAGACCATTAATTCTTTCTGTAAACAACATCTTGAGTAACTATTTTCTTTTTTGTTTGTTTGGTTTTTGGGTTTTTTTTGGTTTTTTTTTTTATTTGTATAATTGCTGGTATGCTTTTCCTCCAGAGCTAGCAGGACTAGTAACTTGTTCTCATAGTTTTGGATGTCTTTATGTTTCTCAGGGGTGAAGTTCTCAAAATCTTGTCTGTGGTATCATTATTGCAAAACTGTGTTAAGTTATTCTTGTCTCAAACATGGATATTAATTGCAATATGTTTACATCTTGTCTTATTTCTAAGTTAACGCACCTTAAAGCTGTTTTTATGAAGATATGATGCTAAATGCTAACCTGAAAGGCAGTAAAGTTACAGCAGTTATTTTTCCCCCAAACAGAGTGCAATAGAGTCTCTCTTTGGAGCCTCATTAACTGGGATTGCCTATTCTCTCTTTGCTGGGCAACCTCTTACTATCTTGGGAAGCACCGGACCAGTTCTAGTATTTGAGAAAATATTATTTAAATTTTGCAGGTATGTGATGTTTATGCTGGCATGATGCACTTTATAACATTCTAGCCTGTTGCAATAGCTGTAACTGAAAGCAGATGTGCAGTAAATGTGTATGTCCATGAAGGTAAATACAGTGGCAAGAGACTGAGAAATTGATATAATTTGGTAAAGCTTTGAGGCACTGGCAAACCTGAATGAGAAAATCAGTGATAAGAAGTGACAAGGACTTTCATATTCTGACTGCATGAAGTTGTTGGCTTTGCTTCTGCAGGGGTAAGCAGAGATCGATCTGCCTTCTAGCAGAAACCATGGGGGTAGTTCTGGAGAGATGCATCCCTATGATGCTTCCCAAGCCAGGTAGTTGTACTGTCAATCCTAGAAACACCTTGCAGTGTTGCTTTACTTGGGTGGGTGATGAGACAAAAAAAAATTCTGCTTCTTTCAGAGCTGATACCAAGCACGAGAAAAGTGCTGAATGCCTGTAGAGCTTGGTCTCAGTTATCTTTTCAAATAGAAAGTAGTACAGGTAGATTTTGGCTCAGTTAATGCTTTTTGTTTCTTTCTTCACACAGGGATTATGGTCTCTCCTACCTCTCCTTGCGAAGTAGCATTGGTCTGTGGACTGCGTTTCTATGCATTGTGCTTGTGGCCACAGATGCCAGCAGCCTCGTGTGCTACATCACTCGATTTACTGAAGAAGCGTTTGCAGCTCTCATATGCATCATATTTATTTATGAAGCATTGGAAAAGCTTGTTCATTTGGGAGAAGTGTATGCCTTCAATATGCACAATGATTTGAATAAGCTGACTTCATATTTGTAAGTACTAAGTTTCTATCTGTTAGTGAAATAAATAGGAAAATGTAGTGAGACATGTTGTTTACTAAATGGCAGTGGGTGCCACTTCCAGGAAGGGTAGGAGGAATGCTAGGGGTGGTATAGGCATGAGAAACCTCAAAAAAATTCTATTCAGGATGCTGTGGAATCTAATTTTCTGTGTTAGCTCTGGGTGGTTGGAAGGGACAAGGGGCTGTGACAAAGCCTGCTTTAATGCAGCTTTACTAAAGGTCAGAACAGGACTTCTGCCTTGTTACTTCTAGGAGGTATAGTTTCATGAAATAGGATGATTTGGGTTACCAGCTCACATCTGCCAGCTGGGTATCCTGCTCACTGTTGCTCAGAGAAAACTGCTCATTTCTCATAGTTCAAATGAAATCTTTTAAATGCTAGTGCTCTTCTCCTGTTGGAGATGTGCATCTTCCAGCTTTAGTTGTACCTGTGTGGTCACAATGTGGATGAGGGACCCCCAACGAGGTCACATCCATGCACCCAGGGTGAGGGTCCCTGCTTGTTGCACTGGGCAGTCATTCCCTAGTTGGAGAGCAGAATACTCACTGTCCTGCTGGGCAGCTGCTCTGCCTGGTCAGGACAGTGATCATCTTACACACAGGATGACTTCTAACCGTGTCAAAGCAGGTTTGGACTACTGTGTTTCCCCTTTCAAGATCTCTTGTCACTTTTAAAATCATTCAGTGCTTCTTCAGTACTTTCTTTCAGGGGGAAAGGGCAATCAATCACCCTGTCAGACTGCTTCTTGTATTCTGCTCACATTTGACATTTACACTCACCTTCCTGTCTGAACAGCATCTTAGCAACTAAGGGCTGTGGGAGGACACTCACTTCCTTATTTTCCCATTTCTGCTGGCTGCTCATCCTTCTGTTTCAGTGGCTCTGGGTCCTCACTGGACTTCTGTGTGGGCATGTTGAATCCACTGATCTGGCAGAAACTGTACTGTAGGTCTTCTGACACTTGTCGCTTGACTGTGTTTTGCCACAGGCAGGCCATGAGGGTGGAGACGGGAAGGTGGGATTTTAATTTGGTTTAGCTCTATGTTTTTTGGGACATGCCACAGTGTTCAGCTTGGGTTTGTCCTGCATTTTTTTCTCTCACGAAGCTGGAGGAGCTCTACCTGTTCACAATTCCTTTCTTCCTTCTTTTGTTTTCCTTTTCACCATACTCTGTAACCCCCAGTGGGGAAAGGGTGCAGAACAAGCATGTTCAGTTAGTTGAGCCACAAAACTATCTCAAATACTCTCACATTTTCTCTGGGTGTGGTTTTTTTTTTCTTTTTCTTTCTGGATTTCTGCTTACCTACTTGGTGGCACACTTTATTTTCATTGCCTTTGGTGAGAAATCTGTCAAGTCTTGCTTCAGTGTGCTTGTTTATGATGCTGCCTTGACCAACAGCTAAAGATGATTTGTCCCATTGTGCTTATTGTAATACCTTCCTCTTCCAGTGATTCTGTGTTTGCAACTACTTTGTAGGAGTTACTGCTTTTCACTACTTTTCTATTTCCTTTTGCTGTTACTTTAGAATTCATTTACCAAAAGAAAATTTGTTTACTTAGTACTTTTTAGATTCCCCAAACATTGTGCTTTGCAAATCTAGGTTCTTTGTGCCTGTGCACATTTAATGTTTTTTCCTTCTTTAACTTTACACCACTGGGATACAGGTTTTCTCTTCCATGGTTCATTGGGATTTTTTTCAGTGTCTTTAGTGAATCTCATAGAAAAATGAGACTTATTTCTTGCTTATTACCTCTTTTTCCTCTCCTACATAAATGTTTATGTGTTAAGCTTACCAGTTGGTGTATTTGAATAGCTTTATTTGAAAACATCCCATGAAATCAATATTCAGTCTGTTTTGTTTTGGTGTTTTTTTAATCTGATGTGTACTTCTGTCAGCCTGTCTGACAGAAAGGATTCTGCAGCGCAAGTTTGCAAAATGCTGCAATAGGAAGGGGCATTTTTACTTCTAAAAAAATATTGCGAGAAGGTATGTATACAGTTGCTTTAAAGCTGAGCACTGTAAGCATTTATATCTTCAGTTAGCTCACTGCATACTCAAACATGGTGTCTTACTTGAGGGTGACCTGATTCTTCATTCCCCCCCGCCCCCAATAGTCCTAGGTCATGTGATGTAAGGAAAAGCCTTGTACTCTGCTTCTTCCATAGAAGTTTGGGATAAACTCTGGTTTTAACTCTTCAGGATTTTTGAATTTACTTCATATTGCTGCATTTTGACACATACAGCTTAAAAGCATTTAAAACTTTTCTTTTCCCCTTCAGATGTGTGTGTTCTGAGCCTGAGAAACCAAGCAATGAAACATTGCGTGTGTGGAGGAGCATGAATAAGTCTAGGGAAGATATAGCATGGAGTAACCTTACAGTTTCTGTGAGTATCTGAAAGCTATGTGTGTGTGTATGTGCATATACATAAAAAATAAATACCTGCAGGGTGCCACTTTTTATTAACATTTTTTCATCTGATTTCTTTTTTTAATTGAACCTGGACTGTTTTCCTTAAAACTGTGTTTTTGACCTCTCAATTTCTTCCATAAGGCTTTACACAGTCTTTGTAGAGGACTAGATGAGTGAGTCCAGGGAAGTAAATGCTAATATAAATGTCTGCTTGAGGTAGCCACTGAAATGCTCTTAGGCACCACAGTCATCTTCCTGGAGGTGAGCATGATGAGGTGAATAAACAGGAGTTTGCTTTCTTCCAGTCCTTGAAGTAAATATTTTTAATATGATGATGGAATTTGTAGTTAAAGTGTGGTAGCAAACATGTTTCATTAGTTTGTTAGACATTGGTACAAAACTCCAACAGAATCAAAGGAACTACCTAAATATTGATTGGAAGAAAATAATTATTTGAAATTGAAAACAAGCCTATTTAGAATAGGCTTGAAAGCATTAACTTCTGAGGTGGATATTTTATACCAATATCTAATTTTTTGTGTAGGTGAAGAGGAGGAAGGTTACCATGTGCAAGTGTTCTGGAAGGCTTTTAGAGAGAAACACCTTTGCTGATAAGTAGTTTCTTGGGCAGTGTGCAGTGAAATAAATGCAGCTGTGTGCAGCTACTTTGCTTACCTTGGCATCTGATTCCCACCTGCATCTTGAATGATTTGGGTCTGCTGTGGTTTTTGTTATGCTTGCTAGGTTGTGTGCCTACTTTGGCCATCTGAGGCTGTCTAGAACAGCAGTGGATATCTGCATATGGGCTCCCCTTGTGTCTGAGCATAGACATTCTCTCTAAAACAACTCTTTTGCACAGCAGAAATTCCATGTAAAACCTCACTGCTTTACTTCACTTGTAGTGAGACTGTTCTTTATGTGCTACCAATGGCTTTTACTTTACCATCATCACTTAGGATGGCAGTTTCTTTTGAACTTAGTTTTTATAGTTCCTTTATATTTACTATGTGTTTTATATGCCTGTTCATCTATGTGCCTTTACCTCTAAAGCATCTTTAGTCTTATCCAAGAGACAGAACTGATCCAGGATTTGGTGTTCCTTATAATCAAAGTAGATTGTTAATAGGGAGATTTTCTGTCATAAGATAAATTTTCAATAAATTAATTAATAAATTAGCTTGATGCAGTGCTCCTTCCAGCTACTTGTCTTATTGGCTTGTTGTTTCCTTGTACTCCCTGTGTCTACTTTAACTTTTTTTGCTTTGCATTTCAGTAAGTCTTTTGGATAGGTATCATCTGACTTTGTTTTCTTTTTTATTTAAATCTATTATTTACAATGCTTTCCTACTTTGCTAGAAACTTTTTCTTATTTATAAGACTATATTTTTTCCCTTAACTGAGCAAAACAAAGTCAAAGAGGTGGGAGAAACTGAGGAGATCCTTTTTTATATTTGTTAGCCTTAAGTTGATGTTGGATATTCTGCTTTTCCTGGGCAATCTTTCAATGCTTTGAAAAACAGAATAGAAGTAATGTGACTGTAAAGAAGTTGTTTCTTCTTGGGTATCTCCCAGCATTTTGGCATCCTGAAATAATCAGTGGTGGCTACTGTGGCTTTTCTGGAACAGAAAGCACACATGTCTGGCTTTTTCAGGGCGAGGTAGTGATAAAGGAAAGAATTTTTGGAATTATGAACGTTCTCTAATATGTTTTATATAGAAAAGTTGGAAGCTTGGTTAAATATAGTGAATGAATAAAACATAGACATATGAAGAGTTTTTCTCTTTGCAGGAATGTTTAGAATATCATGGTGTGTTTCGTGGATCAGCTTGTGGCCATCATGGACCGTATATTCCAGATGTTCTCTTCTGGTCTGTCATATTATTTTTCGCGACATTTTTCCTCTCCTCTTTCCTTAAGAAATTCAAGACCAAACGCTATTTCCCAACTAAGGTAATTCTGATTAGAGACTGGACTATTATTACCTGCTAATATATGCCTTGGTATAATTTAATGGAGTTGAATTCTGTCTTGAGAGATTTTTTTTTAAGACAGGAAAGGAAATTAAAACCCAAAAGTCAGCTAAGAGTTACAAAATTTAGGACATTTGAAGAAAGAAATAATCTGCAGAAAATTTGGTGCTTATTCTGTATTTTTGTAGAGCTACAAGATATTCTAAACTTAGAAAGACCTAAGCAGTCCATCTCCCCACATTAATCAGTATTGCCAAGTATCATTAGCAGAGACAATATTGCTGCTCTTTTACTCACTTAGCCATACAAAACAATTGCTTTCCCTGAACTACTGATATCTGTTGGGTTTTGAGTGGTTCCTCAGGGGATTACCATTTCTAATAGATCCTAATGTGATGATTCTTCTCAGACTGATTTACGTACCTTCTGCTAGGCAAAATGAAGTGGTTAGATCTGCTATAAACCTCAGCTCATCCCTGTAATGCCTTCCTATTGTTTAACAAAGTTATCTTTGGTAATATGAATGTACTGCAAATTATCCGCCTCCTATCGATTAAAACATGAAATATATGAATATTACTGACCTAAGGTACCAAAGACTAGCTGTGATGGCCAAGCCTCCTAATGGGGTTGAGGGGAGAGAAAGATGATGGAGTTATTTGAAGTAATTTTTCCTCTGGAAGTAGACCACTTTTAAACGAGTGAACAGTTGTACGAAATACTTGTCTTCTGCAACTTCATACTATGCTGGTAGGCAGCTTAAATTTTAAAGTAACAAGAAAAAATAGATAATATTCAGTGGTGTAGTATAATATAAATAAACTTCACTTTTTATAGCGGAGAAAATAGTGTTTCCACACATGCTAATTATAATAGTGAAAAAGCAAGACTTAACACAAGTCTTTTCTTTATAGGTGCGTTCCACCATCAGTGACTTCGCAGTATTTCTGACCATAGTAATCATGGTTGTGATTGACTATTTTGTAGGAATACCTTCTCCTAAGCTTAATGTTCCAGAGAAGTTTGAAGTAAGTAACAAAACCTTTTGAAAAACATAACTTGTAAAATGCTTGCAGTTTTATGAACAGTAGAACAATTGAGTTGTATAGAAACAGAAATTTCTTTTTTGATTACAATGTAGTTTCTCTTTTATGTTTTGGATATATCATCTGACAGAAGAAATTACATTTTGTATTATTACTGAAAGGGAAGCATTCTTTTGTGCAAATGTACAAAATGAAGGAATTGAATGGATTTGTTTTAATTTTTTCCATGTAAATGTCATGTTCATCTGTAACAGCTAAATGAGTCTTTGGTCAAAGCCATTGGAAAACAACCTAAATGTATACTTAAAGAAACTGTTGTTCATTGAAGCTGTTTCTAGTGATAAGATCTGCGTTCTATTTTAGTCATTTAATTCTCATTGTTGATGGGTTGGGTTTTTTTTCAGCCCACCCGAAAAGACCGAGGATGGTTCATAGATCCTCTTGGAGGCAATCCTTGGTGGACACTTCTGATTGCTGCTCTTCCTGCTTTACTCTGTACCATTCTCATTTTCATGGATCAGCAAATAACAGCTGTTATTATAAACAGGAAAGAGCATAAACTGAAGGTAAAAGTAATTTTTACAGAAGTCTAACGTTGTGGCAGTCAGATTTACTTTAAATCAAATTCATTCTGCAAATTTGTGAAACGGCCGTCAGTTGCTAAATATATGTATAAATTGACTAATGAAGAAAAATATAATTTTGTGGACACTCTCAAAGTATCTGACTTTTGTAGTTGTAGGTTATTCACCTGCTGAGTTAGAAATATGATATCATATAAACAGACATATCAAGTTACTTGTTTGCTTAATTTTACAGAAAGGCTGTGGTTATCATCTTGATCTGCTCATGGTTGGTATTATGTTGGGAATATGTTCTCTCATGGGCTTACCATGGTTTGTTGCTGCAACTGTCCTGTCTATAAGTCATGTTAACAGCCTGAAAGTTGAATCTCAATGCTCAGCACCAGGAGAACAACCAAAGTTTTTGGGAATCCGGGAGCAGCGAGTGACAGGATTGATGATTTTTGTGCTGATGGGGATGTCAGTGTCCATGACCTCTGTGTTAAAGGTAAACAGTTTTCCCAAAATATTTTCCTTGTGCTTTTGATTTTGATGTTGTGATTTAGCATTTCATAATGGGAGAAAGTTCTGTTAAGTAAGATATGCCCGGGCTCATTCCCAAATTGCTTTTTTAGCAACAGAAGTTAGTTGAATAGAGACAATATGGAAGGATACAAGAAAATGAAATCTGAGAAAGCTAGGAGTTGTAGTGAGCAGTGAAGAAAGCAACCTTTTCCTGTGTTACTCGATTTTCTTGCTAGCTCTTTTTTAGTTTGAGTTCATATTATCTAAAGCCTGCAGTTTTTATGAGTGGGTAAATGGTGAGAGAAAGAGTGTGATAAAGGAGTAAAGTTAGTTGACCAGAAGTAATATAGTATAGCAGAAGGAGCAGAAACATTGCTTTAAAAGGGAGAAATGACATTTTTCACTTCTTGTTCTTCAGCATACTAAACTTCATTTGATTTTTTTAGAGTATCAAGATTATTTTATGCATCATCACAGGGTAATGGTGATTTTGCAGGTTGTGTTGTAGCATCAGATTACAATTTATCTCTTAATTTATATCCCTAGTGATCTTTCAAAGACTGTATTGGAAGAAAATTACTCAGTTCAGATTTACTGAAATCTGTTCAACTTTTGCTTTGTTGTTTCAAATCCAGTAGTTAAAAGGAGAAGTGAAAGAACTATCTTTCTGTTGCCAGAAATGCAGATATTGCATAACTGCTGGTATTTCTAAGGAACTTTGTAAAAGTCTGTTTAAACAAAGACAGATCTCAAGTAATTTCATAAGAAATGTAGCTTCTCAAATTTAGATAATGGGAAAGAATAATGCAGTAAACATACAGCTGTAGTTTAATAAGTAGTTATGTATTATAAATTTTAAATAGTTGACCATTTGTACGTCTATTTAAGAATGTAAAGGTTTGAAAAGAATAAGGCTTTAACAGTTACTAAAAAAAAGTATTCAGATTTTACAGTCGCTCATTAAAACTTTACCAAGAGCTCAGCTGTATAATGTGAATAATCAGAATCAAATGTAGAAATACTGGAATAGATTTATTGTTGCTCAAAAGCAAAAATTTTTGTACTGGTTGCTGAAGCAAAGTGTTTAAAACCCCATATTTTAACTTTTTATTCTTAGAAATGAATACTTTTTGTTTTATGGACCCAGGGTAATAGGAATGGAATTACTACTCTTTGCTCTTTAAGAAATATTTTCTTTTTCAGTGTGAATGACTGATATTGTTCAAAATAAGTAAGGAGAACAAAGCCTTGCATCTGTCAGTTGCTGTGCTTTTGTTCCATGCGTGGATTTATACTGATTTAATGCAGTAGAAGATGCTATATCAAATTACAGAACTTACACTAGCCACACACACACACATGCAGTATTGAATCCCTAAGGCATAGTTTTATTTCACACTGTTTAAATAAAGGTTTTTGTTCAGTCTTGATAGCAGCAGTTTTTATTTAGATTTCATGTTATATCTTGCCTGTCCTTCACTTGGAAGCTTAATGAATTCAGGAGCAAAGAAGGCTTCACTGCAGAGGCTTGATGCAAGTGCCACTGAGATCAGTGGACAACTTTCTTATCTTAGTAAGCTTTAATTTATATAAAAATAAAAAATGGCACTGTACAAAATTAAATAAGCTCTCTATTATATGTTACAATTTAAATTATTATAAGTATTATCTTTAATAAGCTTTAAATTGGTCTTCTTACAGGAGCAAAACCTAGCTCTGAATAATTAGCAGATGTTCATAGTTCAGTTGGTATGGTGAGGTTTTTGTATTGTCTGCTCCAGATATGCAAGCGTTCAAAAGTAAAACTTAATGTGACAACTTCATGAAGTTGTACAGAATAAAGTAGTCTTGATACAGATCCTATCAAATAGCAACATAAAGCAGGATACTTCCCATGAATAGAAATTTTGATTGCAACCTAGAAAACTGAGTGAATGGGCAGTCAAGGCAGAACTACTTCTTTATCCTAGTGATAGCCTCAGTAGTTCTAGATTTTTTTGCTACTCAGTGATAAATATGTATTCATTTAAATACAGGCCCTCAGATTTCACTTAAGTAAAATATAAAGTAAAAAATTACTTTGTCTGTGCCTTTCACTGATATGGACTGCTCTCTTATGTTGTGTTGATTCTACTTTTAACTGTGGGTGTTTTCTCTTCCCCAGTTTATTCCAATGCCAGTTTTGTATGGTGTCTTTCTTTACATGGGAGTATCTTCATTAAAAGGCATTCAGGTAAAGTCTGATTTTAATGAGCAGGTGGCTTTTGTTTAATACTGACTGAAAAGGAAACTGTAACACCCCACATTATGTGAGCCACAATGAAGCTCCACATTGTCTCAATAGCATTTGGGTTAATTTCCTGAGTGTGAAGTTCAGGTATTTGTTCTTACAATATTGTGCCTTTACTTGTCAGTTCTTTTTTATTTATTCTTTCCGTAGTGAAGCTAAGAAACAAATCTTCTGAAATTTTTTACTATTGGTGAGGGGGGGAGGACGACAACCCCCACAAAATAGCCCCCCGTTCCACCCCCTTGAATGCTCACTGTCTTTCATTAGTATTTTATTTGGGATCATCTTACATTTCTGTAGTCCCCTTTATTTATCTTTAGGCAAAAAAGAATTAACTGAAGTATGATTTTATTTTCCATGCAGTTTTTTGACCGTATAAAGCTGTTCGGAATGCCTGCCAAACATCAACCTGACCTGATTTATCTACGTTATGTGCCACTCTGGAAGGTCCATATCTTTACAGTTGTTCAGCTCACTTGTCTAGTTCTGTTGTGGGTGATTAAAGCCTCTGCAGCTGCTGTTGTTTTCCCTATGATGGTAAGTTTTCTGTTTAGCCAGAATAATAGTTTTTGTAGATGACTACATGGATTATTCAGGGTCTCTTCAGAAGATGTTTACTGCCTTTAAGAAAGAAGGGTGTGGGAAAGAAACAAAAATCCCCTGTAGTATGAGCTGTTCACTTTTGAAACGCAAAGATTTCTCATTTCCTAAAAACAAGCAATTCAGTTGTGAATAGCTATTGAAAGTGGAAATGATTTACCTTTGGGGTAAGATAAAATCTAGTACTAGGAAAAAGGGCTTCAGTTACAGATTCTGAATGTACTGAAAGCGTGTGTGCATTTTTGTTCATTTGAATAGCTTAATATTAAGTATTTTGTCTGTGGTTCCCTTTAGGTTCTGGCATTAGTGTTCATTCGCAAGCTCATGGATTTATGTTTCACCAAAAAAGAGCTTAGCTGGCTTGATGATCTTATGCCAGAAAGTAAAAAGAAGACAGAAGATGATAAAAAGATAAAAGAGAAAGAAGTAAGTGTGAAAACAATCAAACTGAGCATGTTGTAAATTTCTAGGAAACACTTAATCCAATTTAAAAGAATTTTATGTGTCCTGAGCATATAACCTTATGTACCAGATACAAATTTTTAAATTCTTCCCTAATGAGGTGAAATTCTTTACTAGAGGAATTGTTGCTGGTGGTTAAGGAATTAAGTCACTGTCTCAATTATGCTGTTATGAACCATGATTCCTATTTGTGATCAAAATTTTCAAGCAAAGTGGAAAGAAACAGTTGTTAGCACAAAAATGTTGGGTGTTTTGTCTTTCATCAGATTAGAAGGAAAGAAAATGGGAGAGCAAGAGAGAAAGAAGAGGGAGAGGGAAGTGGTGGAGTAGGATTTCTTTATTCTGCTTAAATTAGTCACAGAAGTGTTCGTAATAGCAGGGGCATTTTGCTCCTGTGTGTTTGTGGAGCTGTCATTAACCGCAACTGCTAGATACCAATGATACACTAAGATAGCTTCTGTAACTTCTCCATAGAAGTCCTGCCTTGCTGTACACCACCTAGGTGAATTCCTTGTCCTGCTTGTAACACCCTCCTTCCCCAGTCTCCCATGACCTCTGCCTGAGTAAAACACTTCTAAGAGGAAAGCTCTGTCTCGTGCATTCAACCGCAGTACCTACACAGAAATGCCTCTTACCCCTATGGAATACCTGTCATATAACCTGAATAGCTTGAGATAATAACTGAATTACTTGAGATACTACCATGGTTGCTGCTATGTGAGTAATTTTACAAACTTCTTACTTGGAATTTTCAGGAAGCAGAGAGAATGTTTTCAGACAATGAGAGTGTACACCTTGCATACGGAGAAGCAAATCTGGACTTTCCTGTAAAAACCCTGAAATACAGGTATAAAATAATGTGTCTGTTAAAAAGTTCTTTTATCAGAGGCTGTAATTTGCTTTATATTAAGTTGGTTGTGTATGAGTTAAAATAATTTTTCCCCCAAGCTGGTAACTTAGCCATGAATAGGAAATATGAAGATATATCTCATGGTGCTACATTAGTATTTTTATATTGCATTGTTCATTAAAAATGCATCTTAATTATAAATTTACATGACCATCTTGAACAGATCAGATGACTCAATTTTGACCAGCTGTACTAAAGGTGAAGAAGCGTCCTTGGTCAGTTTCTATGGAATATTTGTGTGCTACTGTGCATGAAATACTGAGCATTAAGCAACTAATAGCATCAGTTGAGCCACGTGTTTGCCAGCCACTTGTTTTTTTCAGAAGAAAATTAAGTGTGCAATTATTTGTTTTACCATAGCAAGGGCTAAAGTCGTCATTTCTGTGGTACAAAAATCCAGTTTTACAGAAGACCATTTTTACTTTAAAAGGTTATTTTCTGAACATAAATGTAAGAATAGTTCTCTTCCAGAAAAAGAAGTACTGGTATTTAAGTCATGGAAATTCTTTCAGCTTCGGTAGGCATTTTGCCTCAGATGGTGTCTGCCATACTGGGCTTGTACTTAGCTGAGTTAGTTGTCAGGTATTCTCAAATGTTCCAACATAACCTGAAGATGTGACAGATAAATAGCTTACAGGTTTTTTCTTCTCTAATACTAAGGGTTCCTAGGTTAAAAATTGGTATTGCTATGGATCTAAGGTAGTACCCGGTATGCCCTGATGAGTGTTGGGATTAGACAGATATTCCTGTGGAGTGCTGTTGTCTAGTTCTTAATCAGACTTAAGCAACTCAAGTGAAAATGCTAAAGCTTTAAAAAAACATATTTGAGTTGCTAGTTGCTAATTAGCTAATTGCTAATCACAGTAGAGCTGTGATTTCACCATTTGTGCGCGTGTGTTTTGTATGTATTCTGCTGCCTTGTATGTCTTCTGGGGATCCCTCTGGAAAAATGGCTTTGAAAGTTTTTTCTGCCATTTGAAAAACTTAGAGATGAGGGGTAGATTCTGAAGCTTGAATATGGAACAGAACAGAAAACAGACCTACAAGCAACACCTAAGTCTGCTGTAATTATAACATGTAACTGTGTTGAGGGCAAAAGCGGAAATAGGCTTTAGAAACTTAACATCTGTGAGGGTAAACTTATCTTCCGCAGCACTTGGGAGGGGGGCGGTCTGGCAAAACAACCTTGCAAAAGGTCTGATAAGGCTTTTGAGGAAAAAACCTGATCTGTCAAGATAATTGTAATTTCTACATTTTTAATAGTTTCAAAACTCACCTGAATTTTTGAAATTTTATTAACCTTTGCTCTTTTGGTCTCGATTATTTCCTAGAACCCACTTAAAGTAACTGATTCATGAAAGCCTTAGGACAACTATGTGATTCAATTCATTATTTCTGGGCATGCAAAATATTTTTCTGAAGTTAGGAATGGGTTACTTCTCAAATATTCTCAATATCTTACTGTTACCTATGCGAAAAACTTTTAAGAAGCTGTGTAATTATGGTAGTGCTAGTGAGCTCAATTTTCGGGTTTTTGTTGAAGTATGCTTTTAAGAGATGAATGCAACTTGTGGCTGTGTAAATACTGAAAGAAGGCACAACTGATGTAAATGATGAGTGACAGTAAGTATAATAGTGTTGCAAGGAATTGAATACTAACCAGAAAGTCTGTTTGTTCTTTAGCATTGATCCCTCAGTTGTAAACATATCAGACGAAATGGCCAAAACTGCACAGTGGAAGGCTCTTGCCATGAGTACTGAGAATGCCAAAGTAACCAGAGCTAACCTGAGGTAGCTATAATTGCTCATGCCTTTTCTAACTATCGTCTTGTGTTTAGCGGCTGTACTTGTATTTATTGAAACACATCTTTAAAAAATGAGTATATGTGGTTTATAAATCTGAGTTACTGACTTCTTATTTTAGAAGAACTTGAATTTGAGCTTAATTTTTCCTCTTTACTCTGAAGTTTATCAGTTTCTATATGGAATTATTTCACTACTCTTTTATTAAATGTGTTATTTAAAATAGTAATTTTTAAATTACTATTTTTTTATTTAATACAAGTGTTTACTACTCTGAGCTTAGGATTTCTAAATACTAGAGTGTACATGAGCATGGGAGTGGTTTGATCCTAAATAATACAAGTTCCACCAAAAATAAAAGGTAAGTCCACCACTTTCATTGTTGCTTTGTACTGCCCTAGGATCTGCCCTGTTTTTGTGGGTGAGTGTGCTTGGATTGCTTTTCCTCAACTCATTTTAAATATCTAAAAATTCAACCTGACTCAAATACTATCTTCACTGAATATGAAATATACTTCAGTAAAGTACATGGACAGATCATGAGTCCTCAGTGCTGTGAACATTCTCTGTAAGCTGACATGCATCTTCTGTGCTGGCTAGTAGCCTTTCTTCTCTGTCAGCTCCCCATCAAAGAACAAAGTCTGAGTGTGATGAATCATTCTGCTATTCTATCCTAATTTCTTCCCTGTCTGGCTGAATCAATCTAAGGAAACAGGCCAAAACATGAATATTTATGCAGAATATCCCCAACTTCCTGAAAGGCTTATACTTTGTATGGACTAGTATCTGTGGGCTGCTCCACATCCATGCAACTTTTGCTTAGTAGTTTTCATGTAGGAAAAAGGGAATGGGCATGTTTGCCTCAGAAAGCTAAACCTAAGCAATCCCATTGTCTATTATATGCATCTTCTATTGGTTGATCCCTTTCAGCCAGTTCTGTCAGAGGAAGACATGTTTCAGAGATACAAATTCATCAGGTTTTATGTAAAATTACATCTCAGTGAAAGTGTTCATGGTGAGGAGGGAATGTGCATACTCTGTCCAAAGCTGGAGTGTTCCTACTCTCTGCATGGCTCTGTCCAGGCCATCTCAGGTACTGTTGGAAACACTAGCAGTGGCTTAGCACTTCTATACCATCTGTCTATTCACCACATGCATTGCTCCAAACAAAGCATGGAAATATGCTTTGTTTTGGCCAGAAAGCAGGTCAACCAAGAGTAAAGGGGACAGAGAAAGGCCTTTGAGATATATTGTAAGAGGAAAAGCTTAAGAGACTCATCAGTGTGTGCACCATTTCCAGTGAATGTCTAGGCTGTATTGTTTAAACATTTTTAAAATGTTAAACACATGTTTGATTAAAACATTTCAAAAACATTAGTACCACACGAGCAAGACCATCAAGAAGACAAATAATAGAGGTATTCAAGAGAGAAGAGAGTATGTGTGTCAGTATACTCTTCTTATTTAATAGCTTATTTTTTCTTTCTTGATAAATTCTCGGAAGCCCATCATAGAATTTGTGGATGATTCTAGTGCATTATCTGATAGCCATTGGGTGTATAAGGCTTGAAGAGATACAGGCCTGTATTTCTTTTTCCAGAAGAATTAAGATATTTAGATTTAATTTTCAGGCCAAATAAGTTAGTACAATTTCTTCTCTGACTTACCTGTTTCCTGAGTAGGTTAAGTTAGTGTGGAGATACATGCAATAGTAGCAAATCAGGCTTCTGACCAGTTTGCAGTGTTTTCTGTTGTGCTTAGCCTTGTATTCATTATTCCATCTTTTTGTTATGTTTTGCTAGAAGACATTTCCCTTTGATTCCATAACATACCCTGCTTGAGCTTAGTACAGTAAAATAATCCATGTTGGTTGGGAACTTGCTAAAACTACAAGTTGAAAATAAAAACCACTGGTGCCAGAAACCAGTTTTTTGCCAGGCAATCTGATATTGCATTAATCTGGAAAATGTTGAAAGGGATTCTTCTTCAGCCTTAGCTCAATTGATTGCTGTTTCGAGGTATTTGCTATGCTTTCTTTGCATCCTGTTGACATTCAGAGGTGTCACTACTTGTCATTTAAAAATAATTTCCAGTAAATTACTCATTTCGATTCTGCTAAGGTTTTTCTGCATAACTGTCTTCATCTGGTGGTACAGACAGACATTTACCGCTGTAGTAAAAATGGTTCTGTAGGCACTGCTATTTTCAGATTTGTATTCAAATACTAATGCAGTTCAAAGGAGACATGTCTTTTATAATTCCAGATGACATGTTTTGTAGGTTGGCATGATTTATTAAAAATAATATATTTTTAAAAAGATAAATTTCTATGGGTTTGGGGGTTTTTTGCCTTTTCTGAATTGATCCAGATTGCCTTTTCTTTCTACCTCAACCATGTATCGTAGTTTACAGTCTCTGTGGAGTTCCAGCACACTTGTGTTTTCTGAGGAGACACAGAATTTTTCTCTTTGCGTGAATTTCTAATATATTTTTTTCCTGAAAGAGCAGTTGTACAGATGTGTCATCTCTTCTGAAACTCATCCTCCCTCTTAATGCTGTTTCATTTCATCATCTAGTGACTTCGAACTACCTTGGGGCATTTCTTATTGTCCTTTAGTTAGGCACTGCTCAGTGTCTGTGTCCCTAACAGTGTCAGTTGTTCAGGTGCCATCTGTCTTTAGGATCTTCTGCTTCACTTGAATGGACCCTTACACAGGTTTCTTACTGTCCTCTGCTGTTGTTGGAAGTGTGGTTTCCCCTTTTGAAGAGACTGAAATGTCCTCCCATTCTTGTGAACAGATGGTTTCCCTGCCCAAGAATAAAGAAGTGTTAGTAATGTTGCTTGTTATGTATTTTTGAGTATTTTTACCTAGATGGTTTTGCAGGCTCTATTGGGGATTTGCTTGTTTGTTTTTAAAAATGTTTTGCATGAACAGTTTCAATGGAATTGAAATGGTAACGGAATTGGGTATGGTATTTATGAATGAGATATTGGTGTTTTCTCTCTTTTAAGTTTGTAGTGTTCCGGTGAATAGTGTTTAACAATTACTAAAATGTAATAGAAATGCCTCATCATAAAAGCATCCTTATGTAAATACTTGCAGTGTTCATTGTGAAGTATAAAACATTTGAAATTTAACTTTTCCTAAAGTGAGCCAGACCTTACATTTTCTTCTTTGTTTTCAAACAGCCCTGAAAAACCAGAAAGTGTGAAAATAGAAGTGGAAAATTCAGGTGTTGTGAGATACGTGGATGCTGAAACATCTTTATAGAATGGAACCAATGGGAATTGCGTGTATTTGTGTGTGTATATATATCACTGTAGGATATTATACCATGGAAGTGTGATTTCCAGTTTAAGGAGCAACATATATTTAATTTCTGCAATTGTTTAGGGCACTGTAGATATGCTTGCATAATGCGAAGATTTTCCCAGCAAATAAGATGAGTGGTGATCACACTTCAGCTATTTATTTTATTGGAAATTTTATTTTCATTTTTAAATAGGAAGACTGTAATGAATGCTTATTATTTTCAATAATCATATGTGCATAAAAATTACATCAGTTTTTGCTGATGATTACTGGTCCACATTGCTTAAAATTTTGCAATACCTCTGTTTATAATGTGCGCTACAAAAGTTTTGTTTTCCATGCAGGCGATTAGTGCTTGTTTTTGCAGGGCATACATTTTTGTGGATTCATAGAACAAATGTTAATGTGCTGTTGACAAGAACTACTGTGTTTTATGTCTCCACTCCATGCTAGTGTTTTCTGGATTCTGTCTCTCTTACTCCACAGAAGTGGCCTAGAGCCCTAAGTCAGGTGATTAGTTAAGCCTTAAAATGTATCTAAATGCCCTGGTGTGCTGCTTGCTTTGTTTTTTTGAATTCTCTTGAGTTTTCATTATTGTCCAGTAGCAGTATGAGTGCAGTAATGGTAGTTACAGTCCCAAGTCAGTATTTGCCATTCTGGACACTCCATGTTTACACAATATAAATTGGATTTACAGGCAGCAATTGGTCTATAGGAAATTATAAGTACTTACCACATCACTACTCTTGAATTCTTTCCTTCCTGTTTTTGCTTACATTTTTTTCCCATAGATTTTCAGCATCCGATTTACTCAGCTCAAAGATTTTAGAGTATTTCATATCTTCATCAAATATATGTCTTGGTTAATAAATTTTTAAATTTACTGTGTATTTGATTAAATTAGTTGTAGCTCAATTCTGGAATAGGTTTGTGATCAGTATTATTTTATGGATTACTAATTGCTTGTGGTATTTGTATGTACAATTCTGACCTCTCCGTTGTAAAGGGCATATATGATAGCACACCAACTTATTTTTAAACACTTTATTTATTTAATTAGTATAAATTTCTATCATGTAAGATTAATTGAAAAAATAAATATTCATTTATTAAAGTAAATGGGATTTTTTGGGGACTCCACTGATAAAGATGCAGTCAGTGCATTTATTGTACTTACATTCTCAAGTTCTAGTGTTTAGCATTATAATATTTGAAATAATGAGAATTTTATATATAAATGAAAATCTTGATCACTTACCTGCGCAGTTTCCATTTTAAATTTTTTTTGCCTTATGTCTTAGTTTTTTTGGCTTTAATTTCCAACATTATCTCTGTACATTCTGAATTGCCTCTAGCCTTTTCTGGATGCATTACAATGGCTTTAATTAGAATCTGTGCTCATTTAATACTAGAAGATACTGTTTGCTTAATTCTGCTTTTGGCAGAGTTGGGAGTTTTACCTTGGACCAAGTGATAAATTCTCAACAACTACAGAAGGAGCTGATTCTGGAGGAGGGCAGACTTTATCTGAAAATACCACTTGAGGTGTAATTTTGCTCTTCAGCTAAGTGTCACCTGTAGAGAGGGTAATTTTATATTACAAAAATAAAGCAATCAGTGGAAATAAATAGAAACATGTAAAAATAGTATTTACGTTATGTGGACTGTTACTGTTACCTTTAAATGTAATGCAATTATTTATCTTTTTTTTTCCTTTCCTTTTTTCATTTAACTGAATTCCGAGAAGACAGTTTAAAGAAAGGAAATCGTAATGTACAGCTATATGAATAATGGTATCCAAACTGTCGTAACAGGCTCAGGTCAGTGGCAAAGCAAGAGAGGTCTGCATTACCAGTCTGACCAATACTGTGTAATGACCTGCATTCTTAAATAATAGTGTAGCTTGTGCCTTAGTTTGACTTAGTGCTCTTTCAGAAAATAGCAGATGCTTTCCCTCTGATCAAATTGAGATAACAATGAAACTACAGCAGATAGTTTCTCAAAACTTCCTACATTTTTTAAAAAAATCCTGAACACCATCTGCATGTCAGTCTGAATCAAGGAGGGAAGCGGTATTTTGAGCATTTTATGTAGCATCATCCACAATACAGTACTTCGGTCCTCTCAGTAGTATTTAACATTTTGCATTCACAGTCCTGCAACGGTTTCCAAAGACCCAAAAAATTACTAGAAGCCTCTAGGATTTCTAACTGTTTAATGCTGGAAATCAGGGTTCCATGGTGCTGCACACCTTGTATTTGGCTTCTGCTTCAGAAGGGTTAAGTTTTGGTCAATATTATAGGAAGTGGGTATATTTTAAGCTGAAAGGAAACAAAACCAAAGCCCCACAAGTCTAATCACAGTATTTATTTAATTGTGTAGATATTTTAATCAGTGCCAGAAATACCATGACTTGGCAAACCAGTTTACAGTGACCTTTAGTTTCAGTGTTCTTGGGCAATAGTTATACTTGCACTTTCTTGCCATATGAACAGGAGAAGATCTGGTATTAAGTGCATAAATCCCTGTTGCTAATGTATGGTTAAGTGATTCACTGCTCATTTTACACCTTCTCTGCTTTAAAATCACACATACTATTAAAATAAGACAGCTAGGGATGTAGTTTATTGTATGTAGATATATGTTTTGCCTTAATGGATGCAAAAGAGCAGTGATAATTGCTGTGCACTGATTTTTTTTTTTTAATAGGGCTTAAGCCCTGTAAAAACTACGCCAATGGATATCCATTCCAGCAGTTAGAGGAAAATAAACAACCCTGCACTTTTTGTAGATGCCTTGGTTTCCTGGAATGGAGCTTAGTGCTACTGTGTACCTGGCTGCAGAGCCGCCCTCAGGAAGTCCCTCTTTTTTTTTTGTTTTTTTCTTTCTTTTTTTCCTTTTCCTTTTTTCCTAATTTATTTATAAATATTAATGTTTACATGAAATACAGGTCTTAATTTTGACCTCTCCATTTAAATTATCATCTAAAATGCATCACTTAAAATGCCGTTTTGTGTTTAAATTATATTCTAGAAAACTCATTCTTACTATTTTCGTATGTATTACAGTGACACATTTTTCATTCTGTTTACATATGCCCAACTTAACAACAATTTCCTCCTAGATTAACTTTGCAGCTATAACATAATATTTTATATAATTGTTCCATGAAATGTTCCAAATTGCCAAGTTGATCATCATAGAACCTGTCAGGGTAGAACTTGGTGCCCTGATGGTTTTGGGATCTTTTTCAACCAAGTATCTTGGCCATTTTTCTTTGTTTAATGAAAGTTCTCCAATAAGTTATCATTTGCTTCATTGGCATCTCTGTCTTTATACAGTCACTTCCTAATTTGTGCCCTTTGCAAAGGCAGGTTCGACAGGCTGTAAAATATTTCTGTAACAAGTGGATGTCACGTCGCAGAGCCTGCACTGCTCTAAAGGGTTTGTCTTGTACATAGGTTCTGTAAATCATTAAGTAAATGGTTCATGACTCTCGGTTCACAAATGTAATCTGTCAGGCGAGCACCACAGCGAGCTTGCTTTTCTTTTTGCTTTCTTATGATTAGTAATGTTTTAATTACTCATCTAGGACAAAATCATCAAGTACAGTAAAATGTGGGAAATATTTTGTTTATACCAACAATAATTTATTTTATGGCAAATTTTAAGACTGTAGATGCACACAGCTTAGAGTCAGCATAAGTGTAGTACTATAAATAAAGCAAATTGCTCTGTAAGTTTGTCAATTTTATTTTATAATGTTTTTAGTGAAAACTTCTAGGACTTTGTATTTGGTGTTGAACTTTACCTAAAGACACTTTCATATTGAATTCAGTATCTGTTGACATTTATTTGGAATAATGAATGAGTTTGAAAATTGATACTTTTCTAAATGATTTTATTGGAAAGACACATCATTTCTAGTTTTTTCCTTTCTACTGTTGCTGATGCTCCTGTGTAAAGGTGTCTTCCAGGTTCAGCTTTTGCAGCTGAACTGCAGTTTTGATTTTAATATTCTTTATTTGAAATGTGATTACATACTGTGTGGTTCGAATTTTTTATGACTGCTTTTCTAATTACAGTGACGTTTTCTTACTTCATAAACAAATCCAAAGCAAATGAAAACATTATTCCAACTGTAGAATCAATATTCAGTTTATACAGAAAACACAACTCTCAGACTTGTCTTTAATGTGAAAGATTCAGCCTTTGTGTTGTTTTAATTACTGCTAGAATAAAATTATCTTTTGTAACGTGTCAGAAAGTTGGTAAAAGCAATAAACAATCTCCTGGACTCCATTAAGGCCACTTCTGTTTTCATTGCCCCGGCCGGGGGCGTCCCGGTGCCCATGGCGACGGCGCCGGGCGGAAGCGGTGCCCGGGCCCCCCGGCACCGCGCAGCACGGCGGCTCGCGATTGGCCGGCGGGCCAAGAAGAGCGGAGCCGATTGGCCCAGGGCCCCGTCCGGGCAGGACGAGCGTTGCCGTAGCCGTGCCGCGGCGGGGAGTGAGCGGGGACGGGGCGGGAGGAGCGCGCGGCGGGCCGGGGAGTCCCTGAGGGACGGGAACGCAGGGAAACGCGAGGCGAGGGGTGGGCGAGTCCAGTCGAGGGCAGGGAAGGCGATGCAGTGTCTCCATCCTCCTCCCGTTCCACTTCATGACGTGCTCCACAGCCCTGCACCTGCGCCAGCTCTGGGCTTTCAGTAGGCATTGCACAATCTCGTGGTTCCCAGAGGCTGTAAGTGATAGCGGGTATAATTGCCTATGAATGTCTGCTTGGTAGTGAGAGCGGAGAGGGTGAACTTCAAAGAGCTACGTGCTATTCTCCGGTTGATACTGAGCTGAACTGCTCATAGACCTCAGAAATCCCATATTCCTTTTAAAATTTGTTTTTGTTTGTTTGTTTTTTCTTTTTCCTTACATGTGTCAACTGCTGTTTAACAGGGTGGATTTAGGCAAACTCTGCAGAGGCAAGTTATGCTCTGGAAATTAACCAAGAGACTGACATTTGGTGAACCCAGCAATCTGAGAATAGGTCTGGCCATTTATGGAATGAGGTGGTAGAGAGGGAAAACAAAACAAACAAACAAAAAAAGGCAAAAGACAAACAACCCCAAAACAGCAGTATCTTGAATTTTTTAGTTTGTCAGGAAAACAGGGAGAATCACATCCTTGTTAACCTTTAGAGAATCTCTAAAGAAGTTATTGAAAAAAGGTTGAGACACATATATATGGAAGTTTTTGTGTATAGCAAACGCAAATATCCATACTGATTCAGGTAATACAATGAAATATTCTTCAAACATTGAGTGAGTTCTTCAGTACAATTTCCGAGACGCTGGCTATCATGGGTGGGGATCCGTTATGACTGCCACGCTTTTTGAAAACAAGAGGGGAAGCCAGCCGGAATTCCCGTTTTTTCCATCAGACTGGATAAGAAAAGTACCTTTTGGGAATTTTTCATCACCTTAGATGCTTCCTTTGCCATAATTTTGACCATGTTTGAAATCAATTTCTGTTTTGACAATAATATTTTTCTAATTGCCCTTTTAAGGAGTGAATTTTCACCTGACCTTCATCTGACCCAGCTTATGGTATTACATAGGGTCTTAGACACATTCCTATCTAGCAACAGCATCAAAAGTGGTATTGAAGCCAACATGTCTACTGCTTCTTTATCCACCTTAAGCCTGTTATCCTTTGTATGATTAGACAGTGGAATTTGGCCTCTGGAGTGATTAAGAAAGGAGTTGAAAGGAAAATCAAGCAACTAGTTGGCTTAAAAACTATCCATATCCAGTAGTTATCACAACCAAAGATTATAAGGAATCTTCTTGCTGAAGAGAGTATTACACTGTAGTCAGTGGGGGTAGATTTATCCTCCAACACTTCTTTGTGGTTTTGTTTGTTTTGGGGCTTCTTTTTACCTTCTAAAGCTTATGTGCTTATGTCATCTGGGACAGATTCTAGGCTGGACCACAGATCTAGTCTGGAGTAATTCCTTTGTCTCCTGTTTCTCATCATATGGATTCTTTCATTTCTGACAGGGTTCTTGGAGCGTTTCTTGTCCTATCCTGCATTCCAGTGCTGTCAGAAGGCATCTCTCTTCCTATGTAATTGAATCAACATAACTAATTAAATGCAATTATCCCCAATTAAAATGAATGCATTTTATTTCTTTTATGCTATTGCTCTAATTTCATTGTCTTAAATGGAATTAAATGAGACTGTGCTGTAAAGACATTTTTCTTTTAATGTGTCTCTGTTCTTGAAAAGAGTCTGATTTCAGTTTTTATCTGGCACAACTGAGTGTTGTTTGGTGTGTTTCTTATACATTCCTCATGGCTGGTGTGATACTTATGAGGACAGTGAATAGCCTGGCTCCATGGAAATTTCTGCTGGCATGAGTAAAGAAGATACACAGGGTGGGAACTTACTCAGTGACTTCAAGAACGTGAAATAACTGTGAAAATAGGTAAGGGAATATTAATGTCTGTTTTCTCTCAGGTTTCTGGCTGATAGAAGGAAAATGGAGCTGTTTCTGTTTGTCGACCCCTCACTCAGGACGTGGTGCTAATATACCAGCCTGATTTAATGACTGGCTACTGATGTAAGGGGCTCTCTGCTCTTCTCCCTCGATTTACACCAGTGCATTCCTGCCCTGTCAGCAGAGACACTCATCAGGCCACTGTAACAGTCAGAAAAATTAGTAGGAAGGTAACATTATAAACAGAAGTGTATTGTTTTCTGTGTGTTTAGCTCTCTAAACTGGCTCAAGTTTGGGTCAGATCAGCTGAGGAAGTAGAGAATTGCTGGCCGAAGGGGAAGGGAAGGAATGGGGAAAGCCATTTTCATTGGCAGCTGGCTGTTAATTAATTAGTTTATTCTCTATAGTAAGGTGAAGGGCATAACACTGTAAGCTGCATGGATAAATCCTCCTTTCTGCATGTTGTCCCTGCCCCTGTACAGTAGAAGTACTTTGGAGACAAGGTAATCAGGGCTAAAGTAGGAGAGATTATTTGTAACCTGGATCCGGTTTCCCAATCCAGTGAGCTGTGCATCTGAGGTGATGCTGGGCTGACAGACTAAAGTGGTCAGTGCAGGGTCAGTTTGTAGCCAGAGCTGGCCTCTTTCTTAAAGGTCTTACTGACCTGGGCTGACTTTTTGGCCTCTAGGAAACAGAGAGATAACCTCAGGGCGAGTCCTCAGAGCTGGGTGAGGGCAGTATCCCGGAGTGACCAGTGTCCCTTCATTCTCAGCAGCACTGAAGAGAATTTGGCTTTATGTTTATCAGGTTCATTTTTGCACAGGGACTTCTGTAATGGCGACAAACCTTTAAAATATTAGTCATCTGTTCCTCTATTTCATCTTTACCAAGGTAGAGGAAACAACAACAGAACTGGAATGGCAGCCCTAAAGCAAGATTGGTAGACAGTTGTAAAATGTTCTAAATAATCACAAAGACATAACAGTTCTGGATTAAAATCTAGCCATATTGGGAATCCTACTGTTTGCAGTTTAGAGATTTAACCCTAGGATTTCACAGAATGCTGTTTACTCATGGACTAGTTATTTGTGTGTGGTTTGGTTGTTATTTAATTGGTTGAAATCTATTCTTTGTGCACACATACTCATGGTCAATTAGACAATTCGTGAGTTTCACAGTATTTCCTACTGTGCAAATTTGAGGTGCTTATTTCATCGTGTCATGCCTCAGTAATATTCCAAATGGACGGGGTATTGGGGAGATGATATTAGAATATCACTGAAACAGTATATGGAAATTCTCACTCATGAGGAATCTTAATGTGCTTAGCGATGTACCTGGCTTCTCTTAACTTTCAATGCTCTTGAAGAAAAAGAAATAAATGCTTTGAGCAAACTGCATTCAGTTTAGTCTGAACTCAGCAGTTTTGTCTGCTGAGTGCTAGAACAAATCCTGTTTATATTCATTCCCTGGTAATAACTGGTGCCACAGAGGTGTTCTGAGGTGTTTTTTAATAACCCTTTGTGCAGATGCGTGGAAGAGAGCAGAAAAGTTTCTTGTGGATCCAGATCAGTGATTCCCTGTGGTAGGATAAAGGCTTGTTTAAAAGACTAGACATGGATAAACTGGGCTTACAGGCCACTTCCGAGAGGGATTTAATACAGTGCATGAGTTCATACTGTCAACAGTTGCATTTTGGGTAGTTCTGTGATATGAGATTATATAACTGGAAAAATTACTCTGATGTTCGTTTGGGGAGGAGCAGCTTCTGGTAGTTTACAGTACTTTTGTTTCATAACCAGTTTTCTTCTTCTTTGCCTTATGAGGAGGAGAAATAAAAATCAGTAGCAGAGGACTTCTACACTGCACAGCAAGAAATGGAGGCCATCGTTAAACACACACCAAAGGGAACATCCAAACAGTCCATGTTTAGTGAACAGTAAAATAGGTAGAAAGGATCAGATAGTGGTATTATATCCTCAGTTTTTAAATTTAAAGTGCTCTACCAATATGGTACAGCTGTATGTAATTCTCTAGGATAATTCTACAGCCCCAGCCTTTGTCTGACCATTCTTTTTTTTTTGCACTCAGAGAAAGATCTGCATCAATATAGTTGCTTTTGCTGGTGCAAGAGATTCCTCTTGAATATCCTCTTTCCATGTCTTTTGTATGTTTCTAGGGCTTTAGAAGATTTTCAGTGAACAGGTGGTGTGTACTGTGCAAGTGACTAGCTCAGGGCTTTTGTGGGAAGTCAGACCTACATACTGAACTGCAGGGATTGTCTACTACATATTTTCTGCAGGGATTTAATGTGTGGTAATGGCCATGCCATACAGATCTGCTCATCTGTGGGTCCCACTGCAAGGAAAGCAGGTAGGTTTGGTATAAGATATTCAGAAGGCCTAGATTCTAAACTGCTGAAAATTTCTGTTATTCTTTGGCAGACTGTGTGATCATAGAGTCATAGAGTGGTTTGGGTTGGAAGAGACCTTAAAATCATCGAGTTCCATGTCTCTGCCATGGCAGAGGCACTGTCACTATATACCAGGTTGACCGCAACCCCATCCAACCTGACCGTGGACACTTCCAGTGATGTCCACAACTTCTCTGGGCAACCTGTTCCAGTCCCTCATCACCCTCATAGTAAAGAATTTCCTCTTGATATCTTATCTAAACCTGACTTCTTTCAGTGTAAAGTCATCATCCCTTGTCCTAACACCACCTACACATGCAAAAAGTCCCTTTCCAACTCTTTTCCCCTTTAGGTAGTAGGCTGCTGCTCGGGATCTCCCTGGAGCATTCTTTTCTCCAGGCCGAGCAACCCTACCTCTCTCAGCTTCTCTCAGCACAGGGAAGGTACTCCAGCCCTCTTTGTAGCCCTCCTCTGGGCTCACTCCAACAGGTCCCTGTTGTTCTTCTGATGGGGACCCCAGAGCTAGATGCAGTAGTCCAGGTGGGGTCTCAGGAGTGTTGAGTAGAGGGGGAGAATCACCTCTCTCAACTTGCTGTATGCATCTCATTTTTTTTGTCAGATACCTCCTTTTTCTACCCTTTGTTTGGATTGTTTATTTGGATGATATAATTATTATGTTCTCTGTTGTCTGGACAACAGCTTGTGTTTGACAATCTTGATATTAGCCTGTCAGCACTGCTGTAACATAACCAACCACTTCCGAGAGATAAATAATGGCAAGAAGATGAAAGAATAAAAAATACCCATGAAGGAGCAAGACAGTATTATCTACATGTGTTGGAAAAACCAAGGGTTTTGTATGTTGGGTTAATAGCTTTCTTATTACTATCTGGAATTTCAAAGGATATCCTGATATAATGTCCAAAGTTTCATGCTGAGAAAATGGCAAAGCTGTTTTTTTTCCTAGAAGTGGTATCAGTTGGTTCTCTAAGCAAATGTGTTCCTTTTGCTGCAGTTATATTCTTCGTATCTACTTTGTTTTTAAGGAAATTATTTTTTAGCTCCATAATGACAGTAGTGATAGACAATGCCTGATCAGGACAAAAAGCTGAAGAGCACAGAAAAAGCAGCAGACAAAAAGCCTTCTGGGATCTCTATGAGGTATAATATCTGATGTTTTACTTTGAACTTCAGCAGGACTCATGTGGAATTTGCACTGGCTGCCAAAGCAGACTGCTTCAATTTGAAATGCAGTATAAACATGACAACTGTTACTCTGGTCACAAAGTTTATTTACACCTTTGTTGATTTAAGGCATTCTGCAGAAGCTGTAAATTCTTCTGTACACAACATGTGGACACCAGGCAACGCTAGAAAACTGTCTTTTCTGTCAGTAGTTTTGTCGCTTGTTGACCTTCTTTACACTTACGGAAATACTTTTATGTAACTATTAACACATGCTATTGTGTTTTTTTCCTAGGGGTTATTCTGATCTAAAAAGGCTTCAGTCTCTCTTAAGCGCTCAGTCAAGGAACCAACAGGTGTTTTTCAATAACTGTTACTAAATATGCTTTAGAATTATAATGGATGGTAATTATGGTTTCTGGCATAGGCTTAAAACGTTGTGTTCTATAATGATTAAAAACACGTTAACAAAATCTTGAGTAGTGGATGTCTTTCTTCTTGTCTCTTTCTTTTTTTTCTTATTTCTTGGCAACATTAGACCTGTGTGGGACAAATCACATTTAGAATGGGTAAAAAAATGAAACTGATCCCCTTCCCATTCTAATACACCATATATTTTTATTTTAACAGGAAAATTTGTGTTATTTTGTATCTTAAACAGGTTTTATCCAGCTATTGTTGCATATAGTAAAGTAGCCTAGCAGATTGTTTTCCTCTGTGCCCTTTCACAATGTCACATGAAGGTAGGCTTAAAGATGTGTGAGTAACAGCATGGGGGAGGGTGGTAAAGAATATAAAATAAGATCAGCATTTTAACCATAAACAATTTGTCTTTGAAGAATAACACTTCAGCTAAAAATATCCAGGGCATAAATACAAACTTACAGGAGAAAGTCAGATCTCCTTCACCTCAACTCACGTAGTGAAGCTTGTATTTGCTTTGTATTTGAAGAAAAGAAAACCAACACATGATGATGGGTGTGAGTCTTTGTAGTCACAGAACGTTATCTCCCTTTCAATTCTGTAAAAAGATATGACAAAAGGATTCATCTATGTGAAGTAGGAGTTATGCACTTTCTGCCTGGTTAGAGGCCTGGAATTGCTTCTGAGCAGAAAGCTGAAACATGAGAGTTGTACAACCTGAAAAGAATATAAAGGCTATGCAATTGTGGAATTGGGACAGGTGAGAAGCATAGATAATGAGCATGTGTTGCAGATTTTGTTGAGCCTTGCTATCATAAATTTTAAAAGACACGATACTTCACCTTTTACTTACCTCTCTGAGCTTGTTTTCCATTCATGCTTTGCATCAGTTTTCTACCACATCAGTTTTGTTTTGCAGAGGGGGTGTGTATATTCTATAATGGCAAGTTTTAGGTCCAAAGTTCAAGTCAGAACTTGAGAAAGGTACTTTTGCTTGATAATTTTCTCATAAAATTTAAAATGCAGTGTTTGCTTCGTGACTACTATCCCTTCCTTCCTTAGCTTCCAGCTATATATATTGAAAGTGGTCAAACCAGCGTGACAAGAACTTGGAAAATGTCAAAAGCAATGAACAAAAGTCCAATGGTCAATGGCAAGAATCAACAAGCTGTTGAGCTTGAAAAATTTAGGTAAAAATGATTTTAAAAAAGCTGATGGTGACACTCTCGTGTCTCTAAATATCTTTATGTATCTAAGAGTAACACCTTGTTGAGGTGTTGAAGGCATTTGTATTTTTAGATATGTCTGTTACTTGTACTTTCACATTAATCCAGTATTTGGGATGAGAATTACATACTTTTAATTTTTTAAACCTGTTTATGTTGCTGCCTTTGTAAGTTTCAAACTTTCCCACTCAGAAGAGTATACTGGTGAGAGTTGATAAACTCATTTTAAATAGTGATACTTTCTTCATTTGGAAAAGTTATACCATTCTGACAGTCCCAAATTATGCACGAGACAGATTGTTAATGTCTGGTTATCTGAAATCCCGTTATTCTGTGGTAACTGCTAATAGTACATTTCTTAGTTTTTGTTTCTAATGTTAAGTTGTAGCAGTGCAAAACTGTCTTGTGGCAAGTTAATTTGCAGTACACCGTTTTTCTTTTTTTCTTCCTTATTAGCGTGACCTACAAGAATGTGAGAAATTTTAGCAAATATCCCAAGCATCGATTGTTTCAAGAGATCTTTACAACTATAGTTAAGGGCAGACTTACCTGCAGGTCAGAATATGAAACGCATTCATAAGCAAGAAGGAGAGCCACTCTCTCTTGCCTTCCATGAAGAAGCAAGACGCATGGATAATATCCCATATTGTTACAACATTACACTTTTCTGTGGAAATTACCAGCAGCACTTCATAATCTCAGTTTTAAACAACTACTTTTGTGTTGGCTTTGAGGAGCAATGCTTGGGTTAGTGGGACAGAAGAATGACGAACCGGGTATACGACAAAACTTGGATGACCAAAATTCCAATGTTTTCTTGGTCATCTATCTGTATATGGTGTCTTTAATCTATTATTTGCTTTCCTAATTTGTTTTCCTGATTCTATTTGTATTTTATGGACTGCTGCCTTTATAGTAAGAGGCCAATGGCTTCTATAAAATTCAGGTAAGTTGATACCACCTGTTTGTATTTATTTGTATTTCTGTGTATAACAGGATTGGAAAGGGTAATCCCTTTTCTTATGCTGCTCTCATTTATGTGAGGAAAAAGTAGAAGACCTTACAAAATTAGTGGGGGCAGAGAAAGATATTTTCGGGGGGGAAAAAGATTCATTTTTCAGGATTGTTTTATTATACTCCTTTGTAGTGTATTGTATTTTCCTTTTTAAAACCCAAATACATTTTCTAAAAAACCCCTTAAGTGGTATAGAAGTTTAAAAACAGAATCTTAGAGCACTGAAAGGTGTTAATGTGTAACTACTAGAATTTGCAGAGGAATCTAAGAACACCACATAGTTTGCTTAGACCTTTATTCAGAACCAACAGGGAACTAGGGATCTCTTATCTGATTGTCTAAATGACAGTGAGTTTAAAACAGATCATTTAAGTAATTTTTAAATCTGGTACCTCATTTTGCATGTGAACTCAGTACTCACCAGTGGGAGGTCAGTGGCCCATCTTCATTTGCCAAAAATCTAAGAATAGCTTACACTGTGATCTCCCGAGTTCGGTTTATACATTGTGACATACTTGGCTTATATTTTGGTTTTCTTTAGTGGTTCTTTGTGATAGTTCTATGGCAAGACAAACCTCTTTTATTAAGAATGAAAGCACCCAGGCAAGGTTGATGAAACATGCATAAATTAGTAGACATGTAGATAAGCTGGATATACCCTGGTATATGTAGTAATGTGTACTGCAAATGTAACTGCAGTAGAAGAGGCTCTCAAATGTTAACCAGGCTCAGGAAGTGACTGCCCACCATGGTAATATCTTCAGGCCACTTTGAAATCTGACCTACAAATTTTGCATGCAGGTCTATGGTTGCTGTTCTCTTTCCATGAAAGTTTTGTGCTGTTCTGAAGTGGCCAATTATGGAATCATAATGAAAAAAGGTATTACTTTGGGCAGAATATTGGCATAAAAGGGCTGAGAGTTTGTTAGCATCTGTTTGTAAAACATTTATTTTTATGGAAGTATTTTTAGCTATTGGCATCATTCCCAACTGCAAATGATGAAATGGCAAGAGAACTGCCATGACCCATACACTTTTTCTGTTTCCAAGAAACCTATCCAAACAAATTTTGTCCTCTCAGTTAAAACAACAACAAAAAACCACATGGCAAATATGTCTAATTTTAGGTTTATTTTAAATAGGGAAATGGGGATATATACTTGCAACAGGCAGTGGAAATAGTGATTCCATTACTGGTATTTTATGCAGGATTACTGCTCCTGGACACTTTCTGTGAATCTGTGTATTCTGCCATATCTTATGCTGGTGAATCATATGGAGAAATATAAAGGAGGAAGTTCTATATGGAAATACACTCCTATTTCAAGAACATTTGAACTTAATAACAATTTATTCCCAGCATAATGAACTTTTAAAAGCCAGGATAAAATGTGATAATTCAAAAGAATATTTTAAATATATCTATTTTTACTTATGTAGCACCCATATATTTGCGTAAGTATATTTTGTGCACTGAAGTTTGTTGTGTGGTTTCTCATTTACTTTGATCTTTTGGGCCTCAATTCAACCACTAAAAGTTTACATCAAAGCACAGTTAGTTTGTTCTTAAAAATAGGCATGTACTTTCCCTCATCAGTCCAGTGATAATAAGTGATGACTGGCAATGCTCATATAATGATATTAATTTATTAATAGCTGCTACTCTGTTTGAATATAAATGGTATTAATAGTTCTATGGTATGGTATGTTGGACAGTTATTGTAGCTCTCTAATTGTCTAGTCAATTGATTCTGAATCAAACTGTTTTATTTAAGTGTTCAAACATTTTTTAATTGCATTTGGTTTATGTTTTGAATATTACATTTACAGGCAGTGGTTATTCAAGCTCTGTCCATCCATTTTCTTAGGATATTAATCTGCCTGAGATTGTTAAGAAGGGATCTGTGCTACCTGGTCAGTATGTCCAAATATTGTTTCTTGCTTGGATAAGGGGATGCATGTAAATGTCAAACTTATGAGTTGTGTTGGTGCTTATGGGTAAAAATGTTTGTTCTTATGAAAGCAAATGTACATATATGTATCTTTATTTCTATATGTAAGGATGGGAATTTCAAATAAACAGATTTCAAGAGGGATTTTGCACCATTACTGCATAACTTGCTCAGTTTCTGGTATTTCTTATGTCGTGTCATGTTGCTGACCCTAACAAAGAAACTGTAAATCTCCATAACAGATGGCTTGGTCATTGCTCTGAGCCCTTGACTTGATATTTGACTTTATAATATAGATATGTAAAATTATCATAATGTAGTCAGGGAAGGAAACTGAAATCTCCACAGTTTAAGAACCTTTAAAATTTCACCTCTTGTGTTTTTATTTATCTGCTTAAGTAATTCTTTTTTTTTTTTTTTTGGGTAGGAAATGCTCCACAGCCTGGGTGGAATTGAAAATCTGTCCCAGGTAGAATTCCTCATAGTACCTTTGTCCATTATGTTGCATGTCAGTTTATTATGATTAGAATGATAAATACTGTAAAAAGCAGTGTACGGATATTCTTGTTTTATGGACCAAAAGGAGTCTGTTCCTCTGTTTTCACATGAGTAATTGCTGTGGGTTTTTTAGTAGTTTTCAAAACAACTGTCCTATGATCTAGCTGAATTAATCTTGGACTTCTAGTTAGGAGATTTAAGAAATGCCTCCTGAAGTGTGAGAAGAATTTAAAAAGTTAACACAATTGGTTCAGTCAAAAGAAAATGTAGAGTTTTGAAAGATGAGCTAAGTCATCCTGCACTGTAGCAAATGACTTTGCAAAGGGAAAAGCACACTGATAAACGTTTTTCTAAAAATGTTAAAACAGATTTAAAACTTGGGGCTACACTACTATTGCATTTGAGACTATTTTTTTCATGAGACAGATGCACCACCTACAGGCTCCACCTATGCAGAGCAGTCTAGGTTTATGAAGTCTTCAAACTTTTTTTTTTTTCCTAATGTTATCCCTTAATTTTCCTGCCCTACTTTTAGTATATGGAAACAGTAGCAAACCATTATCTTAATTACTGAGAAGAGCAGCATAATGTAGACAAGTCGGTCAACATGACATGTAAGTGCAATAGCTGATACCAGAAATGATAAAGCTGCTCACAACTTTTTGTGTGAGGCTTAAAATGTTTAAAATATTTGAGGTGGTCATTAAGTAAGATACTACTATATTCACTCTAGGTATCATCACAGAAGCAAAAGCTAAAATTCCTATAGAAAAGAACAGCTTGTTTTTCTACATAAGTAATATTTCTTTAAGAAATTAGTATCTTTTTATGCATTGAAATAAAAGTGTAATATGAGCCAGTTATGGTCCAAAGAACTTATACAGTGTTTTGCTCTGTTAGTGACTGGTAAAATGAAAATATTAATGAGAAAGAGTCCATTTATGTGTCTTCCTTTGTTCCATAGACATTTTCCAAAAACTTGCTGCTGTTAAAAATCAGAGAGAATGGGTTATATCAAGTGGAGCACATAAAGTAAGTGCTTTATAAAATTCTTAAGTTTGTTTAATTAGCTGCTTAATGGGATAATGCATGCTTCTCAGATTTGACCTAGGTGGGACTAAATTCCTTACCTTGTCAGGCTTGTAAGGTAAGATAATCTCTGTATTTTACAGATGTATTAGTAGTATCATAGAAATAATTTCTTCTCTGTAAGTCAATTGTTCTGATGCATGACTATTGGTTGTTTGAGACAAATGGATTGTAAACATTTGGACTAACCTAAACATTTGTTCATATAAAAAGTAATGCTCATGTATACACTGTCCTGAGCTACACGTTACTATGATTCAGATAGTTTTATATACTTTTAAAATGTAAATATATTTTAAAATTTTCTTGCACAAATTTCTGCTGTGGTTTTTCACTTGTAAAGTATTTTGTGTCTAAATATTCTGTGTCGACCCAGACATCCCTTGCTATACATTAACATCAGTCTAAGAATCTGTACTTAACTATTGCTGGTTTGAGGCTAAACTGAGATACAGTTGAGATCAAAATCAGTATAACTACGGTTTCATGATTCTATCATGCTGCAGAAAAACAATGGCCATTGTTATCGTATAGTATCAGGCAACCTATTTTTTAGAGAATCTAGACAAACATGGAGTTTACCTAAATTTAAATCATGAACAGAAATACAGGTAGGGCCTTAAATTACATTGCTGTTTAAATATAAGCTGATTATTAACTTTTGACTTCAGGAGGCCTGATACAGCGTTCTGAAACGTTACGCGAAACCAAATTCTTACAGTGGTGTAATTGAGATGCTTAAGCAGTCAAAGAGATACTAATTGTAGTTTGAGAGGAAACATGCTTGCTTGTCCTACTGGGTGTATTCTAAGATTTTAAGTGTGTGTTTAGCTTTACTTTAAATGCACCTAAGACTTTTTAACACATTGTGTAAGGATTTTATATCTTAATTTTTATTTTTCAATAAATATTTCTATGTGTGTTTGAGTCATAAAAGAAAATAATAAACTTTTTATATACACAGAATCACATATTTACTTACCTTGTTTCATATACTTTTTTTCCAGACCTTAGTAAATTTGTTATCTGCCAGAGACAGCCATGTGCTTTTTGGTGCCTTCCTTGCTCTGCTTAGCAGAAAGGTGTGCTAACCACACCTTAACCTTAAGGTGTGCTATCAACTTAATGTGCTATAATTAACAAAAGCTTTTTAATGTTTTCTCTGCTGTTATTGATCTGCTGTCTCCCAGACTTCCCAAAGTTCTGATTCAGTTTAATTTTTTTTAATGTCCATGTCAATTTAATTGATGTCAGACATACATTTTCAGCTTCTATTTAACTTTCTTCACTGAATGAAAAGTAGGATTTTGTGTTACATTTGGACTGGGCAAGAATTTGAAGTATATTACAAATGGTCATAGAAATTGTGGTTGTTTTTAAAAATGTGCTCCATTTGCTTAATTACCAATAAGACACAAAATATATTTGTGTCTATTTTTATGCGTTCACTTTTACTTTTTATGTACTGGGAAAATTGGAAAATTGTTGCACTGTTACTCTTGACCCAGCATATATTTGTGACTTTAAGTGTTTGTGTGCATAATATGATATTATTAGTTAAGGCTTGGGAAGAAATAATTCATCAAATATACAAAGAAGGAGACTAAAGAGCAATGTGTGTTTTTCATATAATTTCATCCGATATAAGTGCCAGGAATAATCAATTTGTAGTCCAGAATGTAGGAAAAAGATAAGTGAGCTCACCATTGTTGAGAACTTGCTGGCGGTATTACATGAATATGATTTTCTCTCTAAAAGGTGAGACTTCATTTATGGATTAATTGTGTTAAAATAAATTTTGACTTTTTTATTTAAGATGTGTGTATTTAGAAGAATTAGAAAATGTGCCACTTTAGTGTGCTCAAGGTCAAATTCTGATACCTGTGTATTTTCAGTCACATACTGATATATCAGAATCTTTTCCAACAGGTTGGTTGTAATCCATCTCCTCTCTCTCCACTGATCACCTCCAGTGCAGCGCAAATGAGTTGCAATATTACCATAAAGTGAGAGCAATCACTTTTCTTGGTGCATCTCTTCGCTGCTCCTGGCAGACCTGAGTGGTTAGATGGAAAGCATGCTGAGCCCTGACAGTTTCTGGGATGCCCAATATAAACAGTAAAATTGTAAGACCTAGAGCTGCTGTAGTTTGTGCCAGAGGCTGAGTCAGATCCCACATGCTCTTCCTCAGAAAATCATCAATGTTCCTTCACTTGTTTAATCATCTCAGCTAAGACTGCTAGCAAAGCATTACTGAATTTCAGTGGGAAACTGAAAGAGACTCAAATTTGATAATACATCACTTATCATATTTAAAATTCTGAAGGGGTTTTTAAATTTCATGCTTAACTATTTCACACATATAAAGGACCTTGTATGTGACTAAGAATAGAGAAAATTAATATGTGAAAAGGTTTTATTTAGTTTCTGGGTTTGAAAAAATTTTAGGTTATATGTATATCAAAAGTTAGATCTAAGAGTTAGAATTTGAAGGTAGACTGGAAGATGATGAAGTTCAATGCCAGTTAAGGATAATTTTAAATTCAGATATGAATCTGAATTCACATGTTTCATTAAACACACATGGAACTCTTTTGCTTCAAGTGGAAATGAATATCCTCTACCATATTTTCTATGGGAAGTCCACCTTCATTGCAGTTAATGAAAGTCTTATATAAACCTTTTAAGGGATCTATCCAATCATTTCCTAAACATAATATTCAAACTATACCAGAGAAGAATCATGCATTTTTGTGTTATCTGTGGAAATAGGCTGTTCAAGTTCCACAGATGGACTTTACAAGTTCATGCAGTCAGTGCTACTTGTAGTACTAATGCCATTAATAATAAGATGGTACTATGGATGATTGTAGCCCACCTGGCCACCTTCCATCCTGGATGGATATGCCAGGTTGCCTCTGTTGACAGTTGAACTCAATGCAAATATAATTTCATCCCTTTTGAAAGTTTGGACCACGGTCTTTTATTTTTTAAATGGTGACTTCAACCACTTGCAGTGACTTTAAGTTGTTTTCTTCAACTTTTTTTAATAGGAGATTTCTGTTCTTTTTTAAAACTTTCTGCTTTTCTTTCCCTTTGCTAACAGACAAAGTAATGATAGTGTTATTATCAAAATAGCTAATTTAGATTAGAATAATAGCTTCTAGATTAGAATTGGAGGGCAGATTCAGAGCACAAGGTACCTTTCTGCTGCAACAAGGTTTTATAGTGCACTTCAATTAAATCTTCTTAAGAATGAGACAAACACAAATCTTCCTGGAGGGTAGGTGTATGAAACTAACATGCAGTCTCACAAACTGGAGCATATGCTCTGTGTAGTTGCCTCACAAAAGTGTAAGGAGCTTAATTTATGCCCACTGAGATTTTTAGATTCCAGCAGAATGTGTTGGAAATAACTTACAAGAGCTACTAAGCAGCTGTAGTTGGGTTAAACATGAAGCCATATGAATTAATAATGGACCTAATGATCACATATGAAAACTAAGTCTGTTTTGGGCAAGAAATATATTTTTATGAAACCCCTCACTGCTACATGTATTGCCTTCAAAAATATTACTGGTATGAAATACAGGTGCGGCTATTAGAACATCCTTTTTGAGTTTCACAGACATTTTTCTTAGAATTCTTGCAATGCTGTTGTGGTTTCTTTACTGCTTCACTGTGTGTGTTTTAAATGATTAATTTTTCAGCTTCTTTCTGCCACACTACCTTAGTGATCTTAATTCATGACTATCTTCCTTTACTCAGGTATAAATGTGCCACGTCATTGAGTCTTGACAAATAGAACTAAAAATGAGTTGCATCAAAGCATACTTATTAACCAGCTGCCAGAAGCTATTTTAAAGAACTTTCTTTGTATTGGAACTAAGGTATATCAAGATAGAAGCTGAAGCGCATTAAGTTCTCTAAATACAACAAATTTAGGGTCAAAAAATTGGGTAATCTCTTCTGTTAGAACTTACGGTATTCCACACTGCATTTTTCAGAAAAATGCTTTTTTTTATTGCAACAGTACAAACCCACTGATTACATTTATCTTTTTCAGTGTTGTAGAAAAAAGCAGGTCTCAAGTCTTGAGCTATCTGCAGATGAGAAGAGATGAGCAAGATTTAGATGTGGTGCCTCAGCAGGTGCTGTAGCTATCGTCAAGAACTTTTTTTTTTTTTTCCGCTTGTTTTTCCTCCCTAAATGTCCTTGTGAACTTTTAAAATACAGGAGGAACTTAATATTTTTTTATTCCCTTTGTTATCAGGTTAATAAAATAATCTCTCATTTAAATACAAATTTGAAACTGTAAGGTCTCAAGGGGAATCCTCGTTGTTTATCAGTGGCTTTTCCACGTGTGTTATAAAGCTCTCATTAACTGAAGTGCTTTTCCTGCTGTAATGTTATGCTTTCAGAGCCCTGAGATTTTTCTTCAGTATAGAAAGAAATACACATATTTTTAAAAGGTATGTTAACCATATGTTTTGTGAAACTCTTTTAGGATAGCTTTCAAAAGTCCAATCAGAAAAAAATATTTTTTAAATGTAATTTATTTTGTAATGGGTAATTTCTGTCCTGTCCACAACAGATTATCATCCCTGCATTGCATCAGTGCCAGTCTACAAGATTAGGTGTACAGCGATGGAGCTTCTGTGTCTGATGCCAGACACATCTGTGCAGGCTCCTTCTCCCCCCATAAATCAACCTTTTATATATGTTGAGGACAGATTTAATACTGCTGGCCATAAAACATATTTTTACCCTGAAGATTAGCAGGTTCAATTTGCAGCCCTGGATAGTAGCAATTAACTAGAAGCAGTTAATTATTTTTCTCTGAGCTTTCCACTCCTTCACCATGGGTCTGACTCTGCCTCAAACTGTTTCACTTAGAAGTGTTACTGAAAGGTTTGGATCAATAAGGACAAAATGTTTTCCATCAATTATACATTTTTACTAGAAAGATGACCATTTCACCAGTTGGCTACAAAGGCCATGTGAAATGTTACAGTGTGATTTGTGGCATTAGAACAGTAATCAGAGTGTCCAGGAGGTCTGCCTGTCAGTATTATTTCTGTATGTTTTTATTATGTATCATAAAATACTAAAATTCTTTATATGACTTCTGTGTTATTTTTAAAAACTGGATTTTGTACTGAAAGTGACTCAGTTTATAATGAATTTTATGGTTGGTGACAAATATTTGAAGAATCTGGACTAATTTACTATCTTTTGATTTTTCCAAATGCCTAATCTTCTGCATTTCTACTTATTCCAGAAGTTTAAAAAGAAACAAAACTTCAGTCAAGCATCTAACTAATCAGTTGTTGCCTCTTATCTGTTGACTTCTGCTTTTCTCAGTCTTTTTCATCTTTCAGACTAGGATTCTTGGTGAAAAATTCTAAGATGGGTGTCATGATTCTTTAAATGCAGATAAATGTTAATCCTATCACAGTGCATTACAAGAAAAAATTCAGGTACAGTGATAACAAGCATAAAAGAAAGTACTATAAGAAAAAAAGTAAAATTACTGGAAATTCAGAAGGTGCATTGACTGTAAAGACTTATACTCATTTGGAGAATTGGTATTTATATTAATACCCAACAAATAGGCGCTGAAATCTGACTGTTAAAAGGGGCTTAAACTCCTATGTAAGTAGTGTTAGAGGCTTAATATCTTAATGCATTAGTGAAAAATAAGTGTACTATTTAGAAGGTACTGAAGTAAGTTTTTAATAATAAACACTGAAATGTCTCTGCTGTAGATTAATAGCTCCAGTGTATATTGTTTCTAAAAGATACGAAAAAATTTGCACCTTTCCGGACTTTTCCCTAGTGACTTGTTTGAAATTTCCTTGATTTTGGGCATTAGGTGCATGATATCAGAGCTTATGAAGGGTTGGTGTTGAAGGTAAGTAAAAAGCCTTAAACCTTCATCGTTTTAAGAAGTTGTATTCTTGCACATTCTTAGCACAAGAAAAGCATAAAATATTTTAAATTTATTTATTTGTCGTTTAATTTTTGACTAGGAGGATGCATTGATGCAAATTGCTGAAAGTATTGAGAACATGAATCAGAATAAGGCACCCACAAAATATGTAGGAAATTATGCAATTTTAGAGCAGTTTGGCAGTGGAAGCACTTTTGGAAGTGTATATAAAGTAAACTTTTCGTTTGCTATTATTTTACAAATTTGAGGGGAAGCTTCAGGAAGAGGGTCTAATAGCTGTTTTAGGCACAACTGTCCTTTGAATTTCAGTTGGGAAATATAGGTGGAAAGAAGCTTTTGTGGATCTGAGCTTGTTAGTTTTTGCTGCAATTTTGTTCCATGTTATGCTTTTAAGATTGACCAGTGTACCTCTTAGGTTTCCTACCTTACTTTCTCTTAATTCCTTTCAACTAACAGCATTTGTCTATTGAAAAGGCTAATAAATTTGTGTAAAACCACAAAAATTCAAGCATGTTCCATCTGAAAAGCTACACTGGGCACAGATAATGCTGCTTCAAACACCATGCAAGTTCAGAAGTGTACTGCTAATCTGTACTGTTGGATTGTAATTCTTTTACTAATCACATCATACATTAAAAAAGAAGATATTATTATAAATTCTGTGAGAAAGGTTTGGACTCTGATAACTAATCTGGTAGCCATAATACCATTCTTCCTATCCCCATTTTATATTTATTGTACAAAGGTTTTACCTCATTTATAGGTTAGAAAACATAACGAACAACATCGCCTGGCAATGAAAGAAGTCAGTTTACACAGTCCAGCATTTGGAAAGGACAAAAAAGACAGAAACAGTAGTGTAAAAAATATTGTCTCTGAGTTAACCATCATCGAAGAGTAGGTGTGTCTCATGAACTCCAGTTTGATATGTTGGCATTCTGAATTATTAACTGTGAGTTCTCCCGTGGGAAGCTGCCTGGTAGAAAAGGACCTGGGGATGCTGGTTGGCTGCTGCCTGAACCTGAGCCAGCAGTGTGCCCAAGAAGGCCAATGGCATCCGGGTCTGTACCACCAATAGTGTGGCTAGCAGGACCAGGGCAGGGATTGTCCTGTGCTTGGCATTGGTGAGGCAGCACCTTGAATCCTGTGCTTAGCTCTGGGCCTCTCACTACAAGAGGGACATTGAGGTGTTTGAGCTGGTCCAGAGAAAGGCATTTTAGTGGCTGGAAGGTCTGAAGAACAAATCCTACAAGGAGTGCTTGCTGTAGGTATTTAGCCAAGAATAGCACTCTATTTTTCTCCTGATTACTCTAGTAATGTGCACCATTTCTCTGCATTTTGGGTAGCAGTGAAGGTGCACTGGAGTTCCCAAACAAGTTTGTGGAATCTTTCTAATATCCTTCCTTCCTACGTGTAGCTAAACATTTTAAATAATGTGCCATCAGTTTAACTATTCTAAGCATCTACATTTCTTTCCTCATTGTAACTTTATCATCCAAATGTTGTATGGTATTACAGAACCTTCTTGGAAAGTGAGTATAAATGCAGAGAATTAACACATTGTACATAATGAAGAAATAGAAATATATAATAAAACCACCTATAGGTTTGCAGGGATGTGTCAATTTGGGCAATAATCTTTCTTCCAGAACTGCTACAAGTTTAAATGGGCCTGTATCCCTTTAAAATTTATTTTAAAAGATGATAAATAGTATTTGTATTTGTTTATCTATCAGTAAAACAAGATGCAATATAAACATGTAGCGTCATTATCCTCCTCTAAAGATCCAAAGTTTACAATTGAAATGCTAAATAGGGAGAAAAGCTATGGTGAGTAGTAGAGTGAATGATATAGATTGCCAGCCATATTTTGTTTTAATTTTCTTTTCAATAAAGGGCTATCTACATACACCTACCTTCTGAGTGATTATCAGGCAGTGATTTCCTCATAGTTCTGTGATATAAATTGAGGAAAAAAATGAACCAAAAAGAATAGAACTAGATTAAGGTGTATTTATCTGTACAAATAAATATTTTAAAGAGTAAAAAACAACAGCTTTTAAAATACATTTTTACCTCAAGTACTCTATTTTAAAATGGTTTTTGTATAAATATAATGTTCTATTAATTTCTTTTATGAGGTGACAGATTGTACATAGTCATGGTGCTCACAGAGGGGGTGCCATTGGGAGAACACATTCACTCTTTGAAGGAAAAGCAGCAACAGTTTACAGAAGACAGAATATGTCAGAATATTTATCCAAGTAGGGCCTCCATTCTTTTTGCCAGGATTTTCCTGCATGTAATTAGCAGTACCATGTTTTTAGGCTAATAAATTACAAAGTAATGCATATTATATCAGTCATTAATACATAGCTGTGAATTTAATGTGCCTTTATTTATGCTGTAGTTAAGAATCTTTGTAAGGCTCTTTCTGTTTTTTTAAAGCTTTGTCTAGCTCTTCATTATTTGCACAAAGAGAAAAGGATTTGAGATCTCACTCCAAACAATGTCATGCTGGGGGATAAAGACAAAGTTACAATTAGTTAGTAGAATTGCTTTGCTTGAAGACCATTTTTGAAGATGTACCTGAGGAACATTTTTTTACTGAAACTCAGGTTTCAGATTCCTGGGTGTTGGTTATCATACTTGGAAGCTAGTAAATTATTGCATTATTGTACTGTTGTGTGAAATCATTGAATCACAGAATGGACTAGATTGAAAGGGACCCTAAGTAGAATCTATTTTCAATCCCCCTCTACAGGGGGGTCTTTCTCTACGTGAGGTTGCTCAGAGTCTCATCCATCTTGACCTTAAACACTCCCAGGGAGGGATGACCTGTTCCAGTACCTCACCACCCTCACAGTAAAGAATTTTTTCCCTAATATCTAATCTAAACCTACTCTTTTCCAGTTTGAAACAGTTCCCCCTTGTCCGGTCACTATATGCTGTTGTTGAAAGTCCCTCTCCATCTTTCTCAGAGACTCCCTTCAAGTACTGGAAAGACACTATTAGATCACCCCAGAGCCTTTTCTTTCCCAGGCTGAACCAACCCAATTCACTCAGCCTCTCCTCACAGGAGAGGGGCTCCATCCCTCTGATCATATTGTTGGTCCTCCTCTGGGCTCACTCCAACAGCTCCATGTCCTTCCTGTGCTGGGTCCCCAGAGCTGGATGCAGCCCTGAAGGTGGGGTCTCACCAGAGCAGAGCAGAGGGGCAGAATCCCCTCCCTTGCCCTGCCGCCCATGCTGCTTTGGATGCAGCCCAGGATACATTTGGCTTTCTGGGCTGTGAGTGTACATGGCTGGGTCATGTGCAACCTCTCATCCAGCACCACCCTGAAGTCCTTCTCTCCAGGGCTGTTCTTGATCTGTTCATTCCCAACCTTTGTTGATGCCAGGGGTTGCCCTGACCCAGGTGCAGTACCTTGCTCTTGGTCTTGTTATACTGCATGAGATTCCCACAGGCCCATTTCTTGAGTTTGTCCAGGCCTCTCTGGATGGCATCCTGTCCTCCAGGTGTACTGACTGCACCACTCAACTTGGTGTCATCTGCAAATTTGCTCAGCGTGTACTTGATCACTCCACTGTGTCATTAATGTATATATTAAATAACACTGATCCCAGTATGGACCCCTGAGGGACACTACTTGTCACTGATGTCCATTGGGACTTTGAGCCATTGACCACTACTCTCTGGATGAAACCATCCAACCAATTACTTATCAATCTAGCAATTCACTCATTAATTACTGTCATGGGGAGCCATATCAAAGGCTTTTCAGAAGTCTCGATAAATGATGTCTGTAGCCCTTCCCATGTCTACTGATGTAGTCACTTCTTCATGGAAGATCACTAGGCTGATCAGGAAGGACTTGCCCTTGTTGGAGCCATGCTGATGGTCTCATATCACCTCCCTGTCCTACATGAGCCTTAGCATAGCTTCTGGGCAGATCTGTTCCATGACCTTCCCAGGCACAGAAGTAAAATCATTGCTAATACAAATTTTGTGTCATCAGTCATTGCTATATTTTTTGCAGCTATGGATGGCAAATGTGATGGAGGAGATGATTTAGCTGTAAAATATTTAAACTATAGTTATGTCTGTTTTTATTTAGCAGGAATATTGAAATAACCAGATTATAGAACAAGTTCTAGTGAACATACAAAGTATAACAGCCATCTAGTCTATTCCAATTCTACCATGAAATTGTTTAGTATCCTTCAATTGTTCTCAGATCAGCTGCAATGAGGTGCTATTTGTATACATTTGTAGTAGTGAATATTCTTGATGTATGCTCCTGTAATCACCACAGTGGGGAGGAAGAAACCTAGGCAGGTTCTGGAATAGACTTTGAAAGCAGTATCTGTGTGAACAGTGCAAAGCATGGCATCATTTTAGTCTTTGGGCAAATTAATACAACCTGGTATACATAGCGGGCCTTCCAGGCAATTCAGATCCTGTAGTTTTTGAAGTTCTCAAAGAACTACTGCATGTTTTCTTGCTGGTCATGACACAGAAGAAAATAAACAATTTGAATGCTGCAGAATTGTTGTGAGAAGTCTTTATGCAAAATTCCATCGCTCTTCTTTAAATGTAACAATAAACGGTAGATACATGTCTCCACCCATGTACAAAACACTCAGCTATAAATATTTAGCAACTTTTTTCATGGTAAATGTTTTTACCTCATGATGTACATATGTCAATTCATTCATTATTAAATGTATGTTCTAAACATACAATTATGCTTACAATTATACAATCCCTCGGATTCTTAGTAATGATGCAGTTTTGAAAGAATGTGATTTAATGGTGCATTGGTCCTTGAGTGATGAAAAATAATGTTCAAAATATGATTTTAAAATATCACAGAATTGTATTTTATATCAACATACTGCCACTGAGAGGCACTCTTGTCTCAACAACCTTCCCTTATCTTAAGTCCATTCTAAATATGGAGAAGTCTAAATGTATTTTCAAGTGTAAGCTCAAAATTGCCCTTGAAAAAGCATTTATATTTCTGTCAAAGATCTGCAGGAGTTCAGAAAAACTGGAAGAAATGAAACTTATTTGGATCATTTCTACAGCAATTAGTTCAAAACTATTGTAGTATTTAAACAAGCATTCACTTTATTTAGTCCTATAACTAGCACAAGTGTAGTACCTATTGAATTTTTGGGGAGAGCTGAAGAACTTTTATCTATTGTTTCTGAATTGTATTAAGCCTTGTTTTTTTACAACCTTAATGAAATTAAGACTAATTTACTTTCTTTCGGATGATGGTCAGTATGTACTGTATAGATGCATGCTGTGGTATTGCTCCTAACTCATACAGTCCATGTATGCCAAAGACTGGAGTTTTTGTCATCTTGGTGATTATATCTCACAGTAGTTGAGGATAAATGTCCAATTAGTACATTTCAAGTGTTCTTGGTGAAAGGTTGTCCTGATTTCAGTTGGGATGGAGTTAATTTTCTTTCTTGTAGCTGGTAATGAGCTGTGTTTTGAATTTAGTATGACAATAATGTTGATAACACACTGAGGTTTTAGTTGTTGCTGAGGAGTGTATACTCTAAATCAAGGACTTTTCAGTTTTCCATGCTCTGCCAGAGAAGAGCTGCACAACAGGCTGAGGATGGGGAGTACGTCCAGAATGACTGAATTGAACTAGCCCAAGGGATATTCCATACTATGGAATGCCATCCCCAGTCTATAAACTGGGGCAAGCTGGCCAGGAGTTGCCAATGTCTGCTCGTGGACTGACTGGGCATCTTTCAGCAGGTGCTAAGCAACTGCAGTGAGCATCATTTGTTTTTCTTGAGTTTTATTCTGTACCCCCTTCTTTTAATTACAATTGCTACTAATATTATAATAAATTATACTACCATAATACTGAAATATTATAATATTTTATTTTATTTTAGTCATCAAACTGTTCTTACATTGACTCATGAGTTTTTGGGGTTTTTTTTTTGCTGTTCTCCTTTCCAGTGGGGAAGGTGAGAAATTGAATGTCTGGTGCTTACCTGCTGGCTGGGGTTAAACCATGACAAAGTTACTACAAAATGTCAGATGAATGTGAAACATATGCTAAAATGCTGAGAAATTGCTGAATTGAATTTATCATGGAAGCTTTTATAAAAAGAGAAGGTCTGCTCTCAGATCTACTAAAAAATGCACTTCTATGTTTACAAGCTGCACATGCATCCTAAATAGAGAGAATTCAATTTTCTGGAGTCTTTCAAATCTGACAACTTGCCTTCATCTAACTAGAGTAATGTTCCAGGGGACTACCTGTGAAGCAGTGTTGTGTGACTATGTAAATGGGATATGGCTGAAATTATTTTGTTTTATAAAAGAATCTTATAATACTGCTCTATTTTCTTTTCCTCAATCACTCCTTCTGGAAATAGTAACTCTTGTTAATCTCTTGCTATGACAATCTGCAGGCTGACAGTATAACAAAGGCAGACCATTTATCTGCAACTAACGTTCTTAAAAAATAGTCTTTAGAGAGGTGCCTTAGTTTCTGACTCTTATGGTATATTTTGATTAAAAAAAAACCAAACCTAATGAAATTATCAATACACTGGAGAGAGACCTGGAGATTCAGGCTTTAATTCTGCAACAGCCACAACAATGAGCTGCTTTAAGAAAATTCTTGGACTCACCGATAAGCATTTCATACCATGTATATGAGAATGGGACCACTAATTCCAAATCCCTTGAAGATCCCTTATACAGTTTCTGCTTTTATGTTGGTTGAAAAGCATAGGAGTTCATGGAGTGGGAGACACTCTCACCTTGCTGTCAAAGCAGAGAACAATAAGCCTGTTGAAGAATTATGCTTGTTTGTCCTGATTTCATGGAGAAACGTTCTACAGGTGGCCCTTGTAGAACAATTCCAGCAGAACCTGGTAGGCAGGGACCTGTGGTGAAAGAAAACAAGAATTCATACAAAGAAATCTGCAGCTGGACTGTCACAATGCAAGATTAAATTTGAGGAACCTCTTCTAGTCTCTGAAAATCCTGAGTATAGGTCTTACTGAAAAAGAAATACCTGAGATAATATCTCACGCTCTGGTGAGAGCTTATTTGAAGTACTGTGTCCAGCTCTTGGATCCTCAGCACAAGAAGGACATGGACCTTTTGGAGTCAGTCCAGAGGAAGGTTGTGAAGAGGATTAGAGGAGTGGAGCACCTCTCCTATGAGGAAAGGCTGAAAAAGTTGGAATTGTTTAGCCTGGAGAAGAAAAAGCTCTGGGGAGACTTTAGAGCACCTTTCTGTACATAAAGGGGACTATAAGAGCTGTAGAAGAACTTTTTACAGGAGCCTGTAGTAGCAGGATAAGGGGGTATGGCTTCAAACTGAAAGAGAGTAGACTTAGATTAAATACGAGGAAGAAATTCTTTACTGGTGGGGGTGGGGTGGTGAGGCTCTGGAACAGGTTGCCCAGAGAAGTTTTGGATTCATTCCTAGAAGTATTGAAGGTCAAATTAGATAGGTCTCTGAGCAACCTGGTGTAGTGAAAGGTGTCCTTGCTCGTGGAGGTAGTTTGGAACTTGACAATCTTAATGTCCCATCCTACCCAAACCATTCTATGAAAATAGTGTGAAGATTTTTTGAATATTTAGTCACACTGTGTTGTACTTTCCCTAAGTGATGTGTGTGGTTAGATACTTTCTTTATTCAGATCTTTCTTTATCGTTTTGTTTTTAAATTTATGAAAGACACAAATGAAAGTTCTAAGCCCAGAGGTGCTTCATTCTCATGTGAAAATTGTATAATTTGGTTTGTATTTCCCAGGATATCTTTTACACATGTCAATTAAACTTGAATTATTCTAATCTTTTTCAGGTTCTTTAAGTTGTGTGTTGTTCAAACATAAACAGACATTTACAATCTGGTCCTAGCCAGGCTGTTTCTGACTATAGAGAACTTAAAGCATGTTGTTGTTTTGTAGTCTCTAGAACTGCCCACCCTACTCATTTTCTGTTTAATTTCTGAGATAAAGTGGATATAACCTGAGTCTGTTGTGTGTCAGTCACTGCTCAGATTTACTTGAATCAGTGTTATTTTTTTAGCATATTGCATGGCTCATTTAACTAATATTCTTAATCAGAATTGCTACCCTTCACACTGAGGTTCAAAGAAGTCCTTGCAGTACTTTATCTTGAAAGTTATTTTCATAATAAACTGAGTGGAATCTTCTACATTTTTGTATTCACTAAATCAAGCATTCTGGAAATCATTGGTGGATTAATGACATGATCACATCTCTCCACAAATATCAGTTCTAGATGTGGATCTGTGTTTAGGTTCCTAGTGCAGAAGTTACAAGCTTCACAAAACTAGCAGTAGATTGTTTACAAAGCATTAATAAAAGCACACAGAAAGGAGAATGATGGAATAGCTAAAATGTTTATTTGGGAATGAAGAGAAGTTAATTCTGTTCACATGCCACTGATGCAGAAAAGTAGAATAAGTATGTACTATTGTTGATTAAATTGTAAATTACCTTGATTTTAGCATATGTTTTTATAAAAAATAAAATTAAAGTTCTAATTTTATACTTCAAATCAATGTAACTCAGTAAGTTGCTAACTTGCTTGATTACAATAGCAAACTTGCTGAGGAGAAGCAAAGGGTTTTTCTCTCATCCTGAACCCTTCAGGGTGACTGTTCAGTGGGTACACAGTGAAAATCTGATGTGAGGTCTGAAGTTCATATATGGGATGAATTTGACACTCTGTTAATATAGTTTTTTGCTGTGTTTTTGGTCTTTGTGTGTATTTGATTTTAAGAGAAATTAATGGCATTTTCGAATAGGGTTCAGATATAAATTAAGGCAATAAACTCGCAAATATGAAGTCAGTGTTCTTAAGATGTATGTGGATACATTTTGTCTTGTTTATATTGCAGAAGATAAATTTAGGATTTTTAAAAATTAAAATAAAACTAATTAGTAAGGGTCACCCTCCTATTTGGTCATATCTTTGTTTAATGATACATGAGACAGGCCTGTCACAGTTCTCAGAAGTTATTTAATTTTTTTGTTAGTTATTGTCACAAATTTTGGCATCACATACTGTCCTGGGGTGCTTTTTGATGCTTGCATCCCCACCTGTCTGTTCTGTTTGTGTTGCATGTTAAGTTCTGTACCTTTAAGACTAGTTCCGAGAGCTAAGGGGGGAGAAGGAAGATGGGCGGAGTTTGTTTGAAAACAGCACTCTCTCCTCTGCATTCCTGCTCCTGGACTGTGCTTATCTGAGGCATGGACAAGCAGCGGCACAGGGATCTGCTTTGCTCTTAGTTTTAGCTAGCTGAGGCAGAGAAGCTCTCTGGACTGTTTTTTTTTTTTTTCTTGTGAGAGTTTAAACCTGTCCTGGACTGAAAAACCCAGANTCAGGACTGTTTAAACCTGTCCTGTAGTGAAAAACCCAGAGTGACATCTGTATCTCACACCTGGGCCCCCTGGGGCCCAGGACGGCATTTTTACAGCACTGGAGGAACTGGTAAAAAACTGAGTGAGCTGAGCTACCCACAGCAAGGACTTTCTAATTTACCATCCCACTTCATAGCAATGAGAGGTTTTATTATTTTATATTATTCATTCCCTATGCTTGTGGGCACTTTGTTTGTTAAATAAATTGTTTTTTCCACTTTCCTCCAATGAAGTTCTTTTCCTGGACTGATTGAGGGAAGGGGTCATTTGGGTTTGCTTCCCAGAGGGTCCCCATTCAGGGGTTCTCTCACAAATTCACCTTAAACCAGGGCACATACCAAATAATTGTGGAGTATTGAAAGTTGTAGACCAATTTATTTTTTAAGAAAGATGTTAAAATAAATTAGAAGAAGCAAGGTCAGTAGTTTGATGCAGTTCAACAGTTGGCAGTTCTTTTTCATTGGAATCTCTATTATAGGCTTGAAAAAGCTAAGACAAAAAATTTATGCTTAATGTAAAGCTGATTGTCCTCGGCTTTACATTCCTTAGCTCTGGCAGCACCAGTTGTATGTAGGAGCTTCTTGCTGGTGTCAGTAAAGTTTAGCCAAATTAGGAAAAAGCAAGTGCCAGAGAAAGGGGTTTTTTCCCTCCATTTCTGAGGACCTGAACTTAAAAGGAAAAGAATATATTTACTCCATGTGGCTGATTTTTCCCTTGCTTTCTTTTTTTCTCCAATAACCACTCATGTTGTATTAAAATAAACTACTATTTCCAGAACTGAGATGTTCAGCTCTCTTCTTTCCTTTACTAAACTTTCAGCAACAGGAACTGAATTTATTGATTGTTGTCATGTCTCAGTACTCTTCCTATGTCAAATATTATTTGAAGAAGTCCAAAGGAAGGAATTTGGAATGATTCACTCCAACTAATTCAGGGAAGTATCAACACTGAAAAACCTTCTGGTCCTTTGGGGATTAATATTTCTTGGAGTGAACTGCCTGAGGACTGCCTTAACTCAAGGGAAAAGGGAAGCTTCTTGGTCATCCTGTTAATTTAGTATTTTTTCTACTTACATTTTCCAAGCATTGCAGGGCTAGTCCTTCTGTGGACTTCTGGTTCAAAGAAAAATTATCTGTGGCTTGAGTGTCTTGATTTGGCTTTCTTATCAAAGGCCCTTTCTGAATTCAAGAACTGCTCCTTTTCAGACCCTGAAGGCTTGCACTGAGCAAGAGCCAACAGAAACTAATTTTTCTTGCCTGTATTTCTTCTGATCTCCAGCTTCTTTTGGTGAGTAGTAACATTGTGAAATAGAATTTTTATGAACTGTGTCACAGTGAAAGCAATTGGAATAGGCATGGGCTCTATCCAAGTAGAACAGAAGTCTTAGACTATTTTAAACAATATTGTTTACAATACAAATCTTCTGAAGTAGTATTGCAATACAAAAATTATTAACAGGATTTATCAAGTACAGTGATGTTTTTTGCTCTTTGTGCTCGGACTTAATGGAAATGTCATGTATCTCAGGTGCATTGTTGTGTGGAGGCAAGCATTTGAGTATTGAATTGGAAAAAAACAAACTTGAATTGTTTGCATGGGACTTTGATTAAAAATACAATCTCTAAACACTGTGTGGGACATTTTGTGGAAGACTAGCTGATAATTACACAAGGCACGTATATTAACAATTACACAATCATCTAAATCTGCAGCTTTTTCACAAGGTAAGGCTAGGATTCACCATTATTTCTTGCCAAATTCCATCTTTGAACATGAACTATCAAGTTATTAGGCCCCCGAC
>WBMY01014342.1:2084385-2102160 GCA_013397315.1 Donacobius atricapilla
AACTATACATTTATTAGCCCCCCGTCCCCCCCCCCCCCAGCCCCATGCGCCTTTGAAATTAAATTTCTTGGAAAGTCCACCCTTTCCCACTGTCATAATTTCAAGGAAAGAAAAATAATTACCATAAATTTAGATTATTAGAGATTAGTATGAGATGACTACTTATTAGATATGTACCATTGTCATTCAGTTTATTGAAATATATTACTAGAAACCTGAAACTCGTCTTATAGTTGAAATTGAAACCATTAGAAATGTGCTTATAGTATTTTTAAAGCAGATAGGCCTAATTCAAGTGTAATTGCTGATGAATGTGGAGATAAAAAGATAATATGGTCCAGTTCTGTGAAATGTAAAAGAAAAAAACCCCAAACCTTCCCTTCCACCCTCCCCCAACTTTTCAGTTGTTGTGACTGAGCACTGATTGTCATCAGAGAAGGTGGTTATTGAGATGTAAATCTTTTTGTCTTTTTTTTTATTATTATTATTATTGTAGCTGACTTTGGGCTTGCAAAGCAAAAGCAAGAAAACTGCAAACTTACATCAGTAGTGGGAATCATCCTATACTCACGCATGTAACTTTTAGTCCAGTGACTTCCATCTTCATAGTTACACTTGGAGCAGATAGGGAGGTTGCGATGGAGTAAAGAACAAAATGCAAGTCACAAGCAGCTCTACAATAGTTGCTTCCCTGCCTATTTTGATGTTGCCTGTTCTTAACACATGGTGGTTACTGTGGGTTAAGTTGCTGCAAAAATGAACTGCAGTAGTGTATTAACTTACTCATCTATATATAGAATATCCTTATAGATAAAATGTGTGTTAAATTATAAAAAAGGTGTATGCAAACAGTATCAATAACCACCATCACATGTGATGGCCTTATACCTGTGGGAATGTTTGGCCTGCAGGCTGTGATAAGAAATTAAAGGTTCCAAGCTATCAGGTGAGCTACTGGTTGCTCCTCTGAATTAGGAGTGAGTCAAAAACTCAGGCATTTGGCAGTTGAACATAATTCATTTTGCCATTTTTGAAATTGTTGCTTGTGAATTTCTAGTGCCAGCATGATAATGATTGATACTCCCTAGAAATTCCTAAATCCTAAAATGGCTTCAAGAGTGAGACCTTGTAATATGTTAAATATTCAAGTCACGTACCTTGGAAGACTAATGCTTATAGTTCTTAGTGATAAATGGTAAGGGGATTGCAAGGCTGCCTTAATTAGTTCTCCAAATATTCTGAAGCATAGCACAATCTGTGAGTGATAGTTTGGGTATATAAGATGTGGTAAGTGGTGGTGTAACTAGTTATGTGCCACCTTTTTCAGCTTCTCTGAAATAATCAGTTTGTTTTGGTCACTTCTAACTGGGAAGAGAAGCTGTTGATGAGAAGTTATTCTACTCTTTTAAACACCAGTTTAAAAATAGACGTGTCAGAGATGCCAAAACCATGCTGCTGTGGCCCTCAGGCTCACTAATTGTAATTTTTCTTATCCCATCTACATTTATTTCTTCCTTCTCCTCTGTTATATGCCTGGGTTTTTTCACTAATATCTTCCAGATTTTTAATATTTTGTAGGAAAATTGTGTTTGAGAGTAGTGTTCTGTAGATTTAAATACTTTTTAAAATATAATTTTTGGTTATGCTATATTTATTATTATTCTCCTACCCTGTCTTTGTACACAGAAGTTCATATCAGAGCTAGAACTTTGGCAGGTCTTTTTCTACCTCTTTATCCAGTTATTTGGATGCAGGGCTGAGGATAAAATGTCCCTTACATGTTGCAGTCTCTCAAGTAAGAGGTCTTTTGGGACATTACTTGTCAGTTGTACTTCACAGGCAGAATCATGGAAGCTGTGATCCTTGTCTATCTGCAGTCAAAAAAGAGTACAAGGATACAGTACAGATGTCATAGAATTAAAATATATGCTTGACTAATATTTAAAATGACAGGCTAAGATATTATTCTTTCCAATGTCATAATAATTTAAGAATGCTAAAAATATTTTGCAAACAGCACCATGCACTGGAGGCCACCTTCAAGGTATTCGGTTAGTATTGTGTTTGACAGTGGGCTTTTTGAAATGGAGGCCTGTTCACAAAGAATAAGGTAAACTTACAGAGTATTTTAGCTCAAGTCTGGAAGGAGAAATCAGAGCCTATAGCCATAAGCGGTGCTTGGACTAGACTTTTTAGTGGGGGTTTTTTATATGATTTAGGGAGATGTTAAAGGCTGTTAAGAAATCAAAAAATTAGGACAAAATTTTTGTGCATTACCATTACCAATGCACAAAAAACCCCCTCAAACCAAAAAAGAGAGAGAGAAATGAGAGAGCGTTTGCATCTTAGAATGGCAGAAATTGCTTTATTCCGAATTGACAGGTAATAGTTTTGAGTAGTTTGAGATGCAACCCACCCTTCTTAGAGCAGACAATAGAGTGCAGAAGAAAAACAATAAATGTCAAAAGTAGTCTTTGATGCTTATTGTTTAAATTTGACTAAGCAGTATTATGCAGAATGGTTCTGATAAAAACACATCACTGTGTGTACCAAACGTGTTTGTATTTGGGCTTGACTGAATCAATTTGCTAATGCAATTTTTTGAACCTTGTGTCATCATAAAAAACTGCAGACACTGTTTTATGTTTAGAGAGGGGCTTATGTAATAATACTTTGTAATTGTGGTGGTTTTTAATTTTACTTCATACTAGGTAGTATTCTACTATAACACTAATTAAATTCCTTTTAATTGGTTATCTCCCTGAACTAAAAAATCCAGCAGTGTGTTTAGAATACCAAATGTATTAAATGGATGTGTTTACACTTAATACATTAAAAGTCGAGACAAAGACTGCTTTAGGGAATTGGCAATAAATCCTTAAGTCTTTTCCCAGCACATAAGTCACTAGAAGCAATCTGCTCCAAGTTAGCGGTGACAGTCTTTATTATCGTGCTGTCTCAAAGGCCTTCACAGAAGAGACAGCAATTGTCCATGGTTATAGAGAATGATGTTTCCTGTCATTTATACCTTCCATTTCTTTGTTTCAGAAAAAGGATTGTGATTTAGGAAGAGAGGACATATTGCCAGCAGATCAAGAGATGCATATAATTGTTTATGTATAGAGACAATTTAGGTGAACTCTGGGAAATTAAGTAAATTTTGAGATTGGATGGAATAGAGTCCCATCATAATTCCTTGAGAACTTGACTGATCTTTAAAGCTGTTGAGAAGCTATGAGTAGATCCCTCAGGTGTCATAAAGAAGCAGACAAAAAAGTTCTACATTAGTTGGTGAGCTAACTTGGTCTTTCTGAAACAAAATTGTTTTCAAATGTTACAAAACTGATGCACAGAATAGTGTTATTTGTTTAGCTTTTAGTGCTAATGTGGAGTTTTCTTGCTGTGGTGTTTTGAGGAAACTCTCTTTGCAGTGGTAATTGGAGGTAATGTTTTACTTGTGTCCCTCATCTTCTCTGCTGTGGAGGAAAAAAAAATATTCCTTGATCTTCGTTTCTGTTTATGGACTACACACTCTGTCTTTATACTGTGTTATGTTACCCAGATTTCTTTTCTAGTAGTGGTCACTGCTACTGTTTATCTTGTGAGAGCATTGCATAAATCAATATTTTGGCATGATTTCTCATGTAGGAACCTGCAGTAGCTGCATTTCTTATTTTGGTGACATAATATTTTCACTTATTTATAGCATGTTTGTGTTGGGAAAGGTAACTTAAGATGAGGGAGTGTGTTGTATTTTCCTACATACTTTATTTTTAGCCTTTTTGATGCTATATAGTCAAACTGATTACCAGATTTCCCAGCAGTACTTGCTTCCTCCAAAAATAGAACCTGAAACATTTCACCAATTTCAAGCAAGTTTGAGAATTTAGGTTCTTTCAATGTTTGTGAAAATTTGGTGATGGATAGCAAGTAGCAAAACAATTCATTCTTGGGGACAAAAGTTTTTAAACTCAGCTGAAATGCTACCTTCCAAATAAGCTGCTGTATATGCTGTCATGTGGCAGTAGTTTGGTGTGTTTAGATAACCAAGAGAATAGGAAACTGAAGGTACTGTGTAATGGTGAGGGAAAACAGAAAACTAGTGAAAAACTGGTCTAGTGCTAACTTTGCCATTCATAGAACAGATGGCTCCTGGAGGGGATTTGCTGATTTGAATAAAAAGGTAACAAAAGTTAAATAATCCTTTCAGTATATTAATACTGATTCTATACCAGAGGATCTTCTGATAATTGTTTAATACAATTGCTCACTCTGAGAATGAAAGATGGCAATGAAATACCGTTGTGAAAATTTGGTTGTAGACATGAGTTTATAATAGTGTGTGTCAGCAAAAAGTCCAGTGCAATTGGAGATGGAATCCACAGGGACGATACAGTTTGGACAGGCAGGCAATACTGTCCCCGTGTGTAACCCACAGGACAACTCTGTGTAGAACATTATGTTTCATTATGGGTACCCTGTGACTAAAAAGACATCTGGATAAACCTCAAGGAAGAACATTACTTGACAGAGACTGCCTTACAAAAAGATATTCAAATGATTTAATTTTATACAGTTTTATTAAGTAAAAGGTTTGTCTAGTTTACTGTCACCTGACATTTGAAATGTACTTAATACCATGTCCAGTGCGAGATAGTATTATACTTGGGAGTAAAACTGGAAATTATGTGAAACAAAGTAAGAAAGCATGAAGTTATCTGTATTTATCTCCAGAAAAAAATTTCCAGTGGCAATTATACAGTTCTTGCCATAAGAGATAACTTAATACTAGACAGGAGAGAAGGGGAAAAAAAAATCTTGGACTAAAAGAAAGCTGGCCATTTTATAAGTAACATGGACTAGTCTACTAGTTTAAAAATACAGAACTACTGTTATGTATCTTTCTTATCCTGAGTAGAGTTGTACTCACAAAGGCTTGTAAGTAGCTTAAAGTCATAGCACAGGTTGTTTACATGAAAGACGGTGGAAACAGTTTTCTATACTTCTTTTCTAACAAGTGAATGGTGCTGAGCCAGCTTTGAAAGAGTTACTTTAATGCTGAGGTGTAGCATGTAATAATGTTATAGACTTCATGGTGACTTTAGACCGCTATCTTGAGGGGAAAAAAATGTACTGTTCTACTATCATAAAACATTATAAATCAACAATGTACTTCTTGGAAATAGTTATTTCTGTAGAACTTCTATAAACTGTACAGCAATTATTTTAATCTATAATAATTATATGTTATTATCTCTTTGGAAGAGATAATAATGAATGAATACTTTTATTAGAATGAGATTAGTCATTTCATCAAACTAATTTATCATCTTGTAAATGTCTTTTTGTCCAGTGTTACTGGCATTTGTCTGCTGGAATTCTTTCATTTTTATTTAAGTAATGTTAAATGAGCTACATTAAGATAAACTATGTTCTTATGACATCTGAACTGCAGGATTTAGAATAGTTTTGGTGAGTTTATTTCTGCCTTTGCCATTCTATTCTATATTCAAGATGTTAGCTGTATTAGTATCTTGGCAAATCCTTGTTATTTCTAAATATTACTATTTCTTGTTCTGCTTTACTTTGCTGCTTAGTATATAGTGTACTGTTTGAATTTCTTGTGCCATTATGTGTCATCTTGCTGTCTTGGATGTTTCCTAAAGTGCCTGTTTGCTGTTTTTCCATTTCTTTGATGGTCAGTTAAATCTGTTTGCTCGTTTCATCTGAGTCTTGGGATTTAGTTTCTAGTGTGGCCTTTGTTCGGTTGCTTGGTTTTTCATAGAAGCCAGATTTAAAAGCTCTATCAAGGATGTTCAAACTTAGTTCCTTGGTTTGTTCTATCTATTCCAGCTGAAGGAGTTTGAATTTAAATACCCCTTGATTTCAGACAGACCCATATGTCTGCATTTGCTATCTATTCTGCTGAAGAAAGCTGTTCTCCTGGGTTAATGCCCAGTGTCTGTCTAGGTTCTCTACAATTCAATCTACACAAGCAGGGGTAAATGATTTTATGACTACAGAGGCAGTGCAGTGATCCCACTTGCAGACAATTAGTCTGTATATTTTTATGGAGAGTAAGGTGCCAAGTTATTCAATTGGGAGAAGAAGGATATGTAAATGTATTTTGCGTGTAGGTTTTGTTGATTATTATTTACAAATTAATGTGTATGTTGATTCTCTTTCTACTTCCTATCTCAAGAAGAATTGATAAAAGCTTCAGCTTATTCCTGAATGGATTTTTAGAGACAATTTGGAGCAGAAAACTGTGGAATTAAATGTTTTTCTCATCGCAGGATGAGATGAACGTTCCATGTAGGTGTCTTGTCCTATTTTGCTTCTGGTCTATTATTCAAGGGTGCTCATTGCTGCAGTTTGGTAACGAGCTGAACAGAATGAGGTGGTGTCTCAAATCTCTTCCTTCCTTCTCTTTAGTCTTTGCTCAGTTTCCCACATAACCTTACTTTTTCAGCTGATATTTGTGAGCTATGAAGCAATACATTTTAATAAAAATACACTAAAATATGTATAGATTATTATGTTATGAGCCTATGTGCTTATTTCATCTATTGACTTTTGTGATGGCTGTTGGGGGCATCTGGATTAACAGCCTTTATTTAGATTTGAGAATTTCAAATTCTATGCAAAAGTAAACAATGAAGTCACCATCTTACTCAGGTAAAATTTTCATCTGTCTGTTTTTTTTCTGGTTGTTTTTTTTTCTTGTTTTTTTCCATTTAATGCATAATGAATGTGATTGCTAGACAGAAAAATTGTTATTAATTAATTATGTTGTACATAAGTTTCCAGCAAATCCAAATATTGGCAAAGTCATCTAATTTATACCTTACTGTGAGACACAACTTACTGTCAGAACAAAGAGTCTGTGTGGCTGAGATTCATCTTGCTTATATGTAGCAATTTAAACGCTGGGCATCTTATTCAAGTCAAGCAGATAGATGATTACTGAAAGTAATGGAAAAAAACCCAGGCATTCCGATAATGAATTTCATCCCATCTACCTTAAACAGTTATGTTTAGTTGATGAGATGAATCAACCACCCTATGTGTCTATCTTCATTTGCTACAGAGGGATCTTAGTATAAATCTCTTAGAAGAGTGTAGTGATTAGATGAAATTGATACCTTCTTTGAAATCAGTTATCAAAGATCAAGGTTTATTTTAGAGTTGTTGTAGAATAGGATTTGGTACTGCTTGTGTCATCTTTTGGCAGATACTTACTTTTCCATGTCTCCCTGTAAAATGTAAATATTAATGCAATTTCTTGATAAGCTTGGTTATCCAGCTTTTAAGCCTGATAAAGGCACTGAATGAAGTTCATTCTGAAAAGCATATATCTCAGTAAGCCAAAATCCTTTGCCATCTTTTAACTGTTCAGATTTCTGTTCCATAGATAAAAGGAAAAAAACATATTTTCTTGAGCTGTTTATACAGTTACAGACTTAAGGCAGTTCCTGAAGTATTTTACAAGAAATTAATTCACTGAAAAACATCTCTAGTTGGAATGGAACTCTTCTTAGAAGAACCTGCCAGATGCATGTTAGGAGTACCTTTTTAGAATATGAGTGGTTCAGGTTTTTATGTGTACAGATAGCGCTTTGCCAGAACTTACAGATGTAATTTGTCTACAGCATTTCTTTTAAAACTGACAGCTTGACAATTTGCTGGATATTTTTGTATAAATGTATAACATCTCATGTGTGGACCGTGCAGTGATGCTTGGTTTAGATAACAGAAATAACAAATCTCATCAAAGAGAAATTTTATTTTTTGAAAGTTTCAAAATGTGGCTTATACTTCCTATTGTTGTTTTAGACTTTGCTCCATGATATGTCAGAAGGAATAATAGATGCAAATTAGAACTTTAATGTGTTTTTCTGTTTTAAGCCTCCCAGAAGTTCTGTATGTAATACTGGTACACTAAATTACAAATGAATGGTGCTTTGATTTGTTCTTATAGCTTACTCAAAGATGCATATAATAATCTTGAAAATTCAGAAGCGTAAAAAAATTGAAACAGCTGTGCATGTTTTGAGTTTAATTAGAGAAATGTATTCTTATTTCAGTGTGAAAGGTGATACTTTGTAACATTCTTTAGTAATAGTATGACGACTGAAGAAAGAATCGGCTTGATGTAAACATCACCTTTTTGAATAGAGGCTGCAAGGCTTTTAAAATTGTCCTGGAAACAAATTATTTTAAAAAATAAAGGCCTAGAAAGAACAGTAGTTTTACACACTGACTCCCAGCAAGTTTTTTCTCCAGATCAATAGATACGATATATAGACAAGAAGGCCAAATTCAAAAGGAATTATATCTTTATGGGATATTTTCCAAATATGCCTCTACACCCTATCCTGATGAGGGGCAAGAAACCTTGCCAATAAATCTGTGTCATGGTTTAACCGTAGCCATCAAACAAGCCTGATGCAGCCATGAGGGGAACTGGGGAGAGAATCAGAAGGGCGAAAACTGAAAAAACTCAGGTTGAAATAAAGACAGTTTAATAGGGAAAGTAAAAGCCACTCATGCAAGCAAAGCAAGGAATTAATTCACGGCTTCCCTTGGGCAGGCAGGTATTCAGCCATCTCCAGGAGAGCAGGGCCCCATCACATGCAACAGTTTCTTGGGCAGAAAAATATCATAATTCCAAATGTTCCCCCCTTCCTCCTTCTGTATGTACTAATCATGATGTCATATAGTCTGGAATATCCCTTTGGTCAGTTTGGGTCACCTGTCTCATTCTGTCACTTTCCAACCTCTCATGCATTCCCAATTTCCTTGCCAGCATGGCAATACAAAAAGCAGAAGAGGCCTTGGCTCTGTGTAAGCTCTGTTTAGCAATAACAAATACATCTCTCTATTTACCATAACTGTGTTCAGCACAAACCCAAAACATAGCCCCCTTCTAGCCACTGTGAAGAAATTTAAATTTACATCATCCCAAACCAGCACATTGTGTAACTTTTTAAAAACTGTATAGAAATGCTTCAGTTGGGGCGGAAATGCATATCAGAGCTCATTAAACTCTAATATTTGTGGTCTACTTGTAATAGATAAATGTTGGGACCTGGGACCTTGCATTATGTTAGGAGTTCTCCCAATTTTTATAGGCAATGTAACTCAGTAGTTCTGTACCCTGTAAGTGCTCCCAAACTTCTTTGTTTCTGATACGAAACATCCTGTCTGAAAAATTCTGAAGCTCTAAAATATATCTTTGAGCAGTACTACTGTGTATATATATATATACACACATATATTTATGTGCATGCACGTACATACTGACATATTCTGTCCTGTTTGGTTTTGTGGGTGTTTTTTGGTGGTTTTTTGTTGTTTGTTTGTTTGTTTGTTTTGCCTTGGGGTTTTTTAGTTTAATTTGTTGTTCCACATTGCCAAATTAGGCAGAGATTGGATTAGCAACACTGTTTCTGGCTTAACCACATATTCAGGAACTTGCCATCTTGGTGTCTCCCATGCTTTCAACCTATGATGTTTTACATTATGAGAATTCTTTTTTTGTTCTACCTGCCACTGATACTTAAGCCAATGTGTCCTAGCAAGTGGTGTCCTAGCAAGTACGCAATTGCCATACCTGGGAATTCTTTGAGGCTGTTGTTTTCCGTGTATTCAAACATGGGAACATTTAGATATGGATGTCTCTTGGGAAGCATAATCAGGGACCATATGTGAAATACATCCTTCAATTTTAAAGATAGTTTTGAAGAAGATACTTGTGCAATGAGCTGCATTGCTCTATGAAATTCAGAAAGAGCTGAGATTTAGCATTTGTTTTCTCTAGCACTAGAAGTTCATATGTGTAAAAGCAGAGAAAGTGTAAAGTTGCCACAAAAAACAGGTCTGTCTGCCAGAGATGTATACTCTTGCAGAAAAGCTACAGAGTTCAAAGATGGGAGAACATGTAATAGTTGTACATAACTTGCTGGTCTTCTGAGTATGAAAACAAGTCCTGACAATAATACTCTTCTGCTCTTTTCAGCAGCTTTTTATATAGGCTTTATGCCCAGAAAGAGGAACTGGTAACAGATATACTGAAGTTCTTTATGTATTTTCTTGTATAGTTTTTTTTTGATTGACTTAATTTTCTTAGACCAGGTAGAAGAGAGTTTAAGTTGAGCTTTATGAGCTAAGGGTAAAACTGAAAGTAGTGTTTTAGTGAAAGCCGATTTTATATTTCTAAAGCTGACTTCTTGGCAGTTCTATTTAGTATCTCTCTTCCATAGCAAAAGCCTCTCAAACTTCTGCCAGTACCAGTTGTTTCTGAGGCTGTGATATGAACTGTGTCAATGAAATGATTCAAGGCAGAAAAATCCAATTGTGACAACAACCATCCAATCTAAACCAGCCATACTCCAGGGCAAACACAAGCATTTGTGTAAACATATAATGATGAGCTAGATTAGAGAACTGAACTGGCTTAAAAATATTTTAGGTCTTTGATGTGTAAAGCAGCTGTAGAAATATTTGTGCTGGCACAGGAGGGCAGACCCTGGTGGAAGAGAGTGACTGGGACTAGCAGAAGCAAGACAACATCTTGGCTTTCAAAATCTTTAGAATATACAGCCTAAACAATTTACCCCATGTGAGGCTGTTGTGTCTTCACAGTTTCATATGTGCTCTAAGTTTTTGATGGGGGAAAAAAGTAATTACAAGTGCCTCTGTGCACTTAGGAATTGGGAAGAGGACCTTGTGCTCTGAACATGCTTTTGCCTTGGGTATATTTAATGATTTATGTATGAAGAAGGTATTTGTTTCTTTGTTTCTGTTTAATAAAGCAATAGGAGTAAAGAACAATAGAATAAACCTTTAAAAAATGTTGATTTATATTCACATGTGACAAGGGTGAATTAGAAGTGCATTGGTGGCAGTTTTTCATGTGTTCTAGAACAATGTCTTGTTACAATGCTAGAGACCAAAAGTTATTTTTCAAAGTTAATATGTTTGGTAAGATTCTATAAAGTTGGCACACATAAAAGCTTGCAGGCTTGTAAATTCAAAGAAACACAAATTCGTTGCTGAATGTTAACTGGATGTCCATATCTCTGTTTTCAAAAGTGTAAAAAAGAAACCTAAGAAAGTAAATTATGAACCTTCTTGACTATTTCAAACACAGAGGTACCGATTTGTGTTGAAAGGAAGCAGTAAGTTAGTGATTTCTCTAAATTATTGATCAACAGCAGTGTTGCTGAAATTTGCACTGGTTTATTACTGGGATCTTGTTTTTACACATTTCCCAATCCTCATTAACATTTGAGATTGAGACAGACTACACAAATTTATAACTACTTGCAGTGGAAAGTGTCCTTCCACATCAAACCAGGGTGGTTTTTTTTTAAGGTATTAGTAAAAACATTATGCAGGCATTATTCAGTCTGCTGTATCCTACAGTTAGTAGTGGCTTGTCACTGACTGTGGATTGGTTTTGCCTCTCTATAGAGGAAGTTATATGAATATAGAAGAGCTTTGTGGGCAGAGGCAGGCAATGGTTGGACTAGGAAAGGAAACTGTTGAGATTACCCTGATGAGAGAGCAATTATACACATGCAAGTGGCCTCTCTTAACTGACTTCAACCATTTTAAAATTACATTACCCACCTAGTGGCATGGGGATTTATCACACTGTAAAATTGCCATCTGAAGGTAGTAAATTTCTTCTCTACCCCTGTACATTTTAAAACTTGGTGGAATTGATGAATAAGTGATGAATTATTTGCTAACTATCAGCAGAAGTTTAGGATGTCTGAAAAGATATCTTTTGTGAATAAGAAACTCTATGGCTGTTTTTTTTTTTTTTCCCCCAAAAATATTTAACATAATTTGTATGGAGAAAAATGCTAGCAAGTTAGATGACAACACAATAAGTTATTATAGACTTACTTGGCCATACTTTTGCCATTTCAAAATAGAAAACTGTGAGGGTAAAATTTTAACTAGTGATTGAAAATCCTGTTCCTGCTTCATCACTCAGGGGATAGAATATCCCCAAAAGGCTTGTGTTGAATTCTTTATGTGGGTGAGAAATGCAAATAGCTTTCAGCAATATTCACAGGACCTCTTTATTCAAACTGTCAGTTTTGTAGCTCCTGTTTCTTCTTCCATTGGTTTTAGTGGTAATTGTGAAGCTATGATAATGAATGTATATCTGTAGCTTGCAGCAAACTATCCAGAGAAAAACTGTGACACGCAGCAACTGCTTTTCTGTTTTTCATTTGGGGATTATGCTGGTGCTTTTTTTTTTTTTCCTTCCCGCTTGTATTATTCCCCCCTCTTTCTGTGACTCAGAGAACTGATTATAGAGTAAATGTTGGATTTTTTCACAGTGGTCTCCAAACACTCACAAATTATCCTGCAGTAGTTTGTTAAAATGAAGATATGTTTGTAGAAACCTAGAAATGGTGTCCAAATACAATAATTTTCTCATTCTTTGCACTGAAATTCATGGTCTTGGAACTTTTCTGAGAAAAAAAAAGACATGAATTGAAAGAGAAGAGATTCTAACTTTATATATGTAGATTTTTTTTCCTTCATTGTAACAGTCAAATGCGGAAGTGAGAGTTTGTGTAGTCTTTACCTCTGAAGATTTTCAAGACACTACTGGATAAATCCCTATATATCTGGGCCAGGGAACAGCATTTTCATTTTTGTAGTGAGTTTTGGCAGTCATAGATACAAAGATTGTGAAAATCCATTTCTCTGTTTTGCTTTGGTGAGTCCTGCCAGCAAGTAGTAAGGCTATCCATTACAAGTGAGTATTATTATATGGGTATTTTAACAAAGATCTTGACTTACCTGAGGTTAATAGAAGCTGCAGAGACTCTTGTAGCATTTGGGAGCAAAGGAAACAAAACCCCCCATTGATCAATATATGGCAAGCTTGTCTACTGTCTCTCCTACTGTCCTGTCTCCAACAGTGGGAAAAAATCAGTATCCTTAGGTAAGGAAGAATGGGATAAGCATATTGGATATTTTGCTAATTTCCAGCTATTTTCAGCTCGGGTTGTTTCCTGAAATAGTTATGGTTTCTAGGCATGAGTGTATAGCTAATACCTACTGTTGGAATCTCCGTCAAAGTTTAAGTAATTAACTGAAGTTATGTTAAAGACTAAAAACAATAACTGTCATGGTTAAAATCCTCAGCACTGGTGGATGATTCTTGGTTTAGCCTTTCATTATAACTATCACCTTCTCTGGGAGTCAATCTTGAAGAATCACTGCTGTTTTCATTAATTCCTATCTGTCTAGTTGAAACCAAGTCTCATTTGAAAATAGTCCTCCTACTGCAGGATGCCATATACCAGCATGTTCTTACACCTGTTGGAAGCACCAGTGAATGCTGCACCAAGATAAGTCATGAGTGGCTTATTGAAATTCTGTGCAGCTTGGCAAATCCTCACTGGTTGTGTCCCATGTAAAGTCAGCCTGAAAGTATTGGTAACATTCTTTAGAAGCTTCAGAGGCTTGTCCTAGAGTGACTTTATGATGCCTGTATCCCCAATCGTCTGTTCTGTATATTGTGTTTTGCACCTTTAAGACATTCTTAGAGTGCAATTTGTTTTGAAAACTATGTTATCTCCTCACATTCCTCTCCGGGACTCTGGCTGTGCAGCGGCAGCTCGGTTCGGATTGCTCCAGGTCTCCTGTGGTTTTTTTCTCTTTTTTTTTAGTTAGTTTTAGCTAGCTAGGGCAGAGAATTGTGGGTTTTTTTCGTTTTCCTTTTCCTTGGGACTGTTTGAAACTCCTCCAGACTGAAAAACAGAGGAGAGCTGAGAGATTTCCTCCCGCCCCCTGTCCCCTTTTGGGGCCTGGGACAGCGTTCTTCTCCAGCGCCGGAGGAACTGATAAAAACTGAGAAAGACGAACTGAATCTATGGCAAGGACTCTTCTCAATTTGCCATCTCACTTCAACTAAAGGTTTTATTGTTTCATATTGTTTTCTTTTGTTGAATAAATAGCTTTTTCCACTTTTCTCCAAGAAAGTCTCTTTCCAGACCAGTTGTGGAGGAGGGGTCGTTTGGGTTTGTTATTTTCAAAGGAATCCACATTCGGAGGTTTTCCTCCCACAATTTGCCCTAAACCAGGACAAGGCTCTAGAAAATTAATGCTGTTTTGAAAACACAATTCCCTCATCTCCTCTTTTCCTCCATTTCTAAATTTAGGACTTCTTTCTTAATTTTGGAACTTCTGTCCACTCATAACAAACATGAGCTAATGTAGTGAGGATAGTCATCTTTCAAATAGCTGTGTGGTAGTGCAAGTGTAGCAGACTCAGATACAGTCTTTTTAAATTTCTATTAAAAGTGTCCCTAAAGAAAAACAGTGGTAAAATAACATCAGTAAACAAAATTATAAATGAAAGCTTGATTGCAAAGCTATCTCCAAGGCCATGTGAAGGTGAATTGGTTAAATGTGTTTGATGTTTCTGTTTTACAAGTAGCACTGTACTGACAAGATTTGGTTACTATTATTTTTTAAAAAATTCTAATTATAAATGTGGGGTAGTATGGGAAACCTCTTCTGTATTTAAAAGAGCTGCTTAATTTTGTAAAAAGGAATTCAGAAGTAAAAATAACTATTTGAATTAAGCAATAGCTCATTTTGAGGCCATGGGCATAGAGAATTCTGTTATTAAGAATAAAAGCAGTGCTAGTATGCTGAGCAATAGTGACCTTTCAAAGAAACAATTATAAAATTGTCTGTTAAAGGATGCTGAGAATTTGGATGGTTATTCTGTGGATATAATTCAGTGTCTTTCATTTTGAAAGAATTTAGTCTTGCATTTGCTATGGACATTTGTTTAGTGAAGGACTCCTACAGTTAACATAATGATGCTGAGTAACCTTTTTCAGCTTGAATATTTAAGTTGGAAATCACCAGTGATTTGTAAATTTAGATGAAAACTAGAGTTATTATCTTTAATATGTTAGTTGCAAGAATTAAATGCTGCCACTTCTAGTAGCTGTGGCTAATAGCATCAGTACTGCTGCTTAGTGGCAGTAAGCTCAGCCCTCGGAGCAATGGAAATTAAAATCTTTATTATCTCTTAGGGGCTTCCCCTTTCTGTATTCTGTTTTGAATGCATTTTAATACGTAGACATCTGTTTGCTAAAAATTTAATTAGTACTGCTGTCTTGTTTCATCCAATTGAGTTATCTTAAGCTAAAAGTTAAAGGATGGGTACTGCCTTTACAAATAATAATAATTAAAAAATTCATACTAATGCTACAGTCTTAAATTCTCAGTGTTTGTGAGTAAGGCTGGTTCCACATATTCTTTATGGTCTTGACCAGACAGTGACAGTTTATACACAGTTGTCATCTGAATTAGGCAAACCATATGTACTCCCACCACCCTCCTGTTTGTGGGTGGCAGTGTACAGGAACAAGAACTGGGTACTTTCTCTGCTTGGCATCCCTCACCAGTGTGGATCCAAAACATGCAACTTGACTGCAGAACTGTTTTGCTAGTCAACAACTACTGTACCCCACTCACATTTCTAACTAGCAGATGGTGAGGCAAGCCTGTAGAACATGGTGATGGATTTTACAACATCCCTTGAAAAGTAAACAAATAATATATGGAAATCCTATTTAAAATCTAAATTACTAAACTAATTAGCCACAAATGCCTGGCATCATGTAAGTATGGGATTTTATATTCTCTATAAAACTTTCATGGTCACATTAAATAAATATTACTTCAGTAATTTAAAACACTTCTTAAGCATGAGACAGTATTTTTTAAGGTATTGGTTATCCTAATGATCTCAATATCTGAAATTTCTGACTAAGACATTTGTTCTGGAAGAAAAGATCAAATACTATTCTGCTACAAGTCCTTTTGATTAAAAAAAAAAAAAAAGGAGGAATCAGAAAAGCATTTAGAACAAGAAATCTTTCAGCATGAATAAACAGAACAAATTATTTCATTAACTTTCAGCTACTGTGTGTTTGTGTGAAACCATGCTAAAACTATAACCCTGGGAGCACTGTATTCTTTCTATGATTTCTAAATCATAGTGTGACATTTCTAAGTCACCAGCTGGTGTGCTGCTGTTTCTTCTGGACATCAGGCAAGATTTTTCCCTGCTCTTCAGAAATTAAGATGCTGTAGGTCAGGTCATGGTTGTCTCTGTTTCTCCCTCAATTGGATTCAGCTTATTCTTTCTGTGGCTGCTACACAGCTTTTTGCATAGTTACTTAAATTTGGCTTGAATGACCTCAGTTTGGTATTTTAATCTAAGTTAACCATTTAAAAATTAAAATTTTTAACTTGATCTCTTTTGCACGAAAATTATCACTAGAACAAAGGACTAAAATTTAGTTCAGATTTTTTTTTCTGATTAGGAGCATGCTTAGAACTTTACTAAGATAGGGGCTTTGCCTTATTGAACTCACCATCTATATGACAAGGTGTAGTATTAATGTTTGCTCTAACAGACACTTTTAATACACAAAAAGAAAATTTCCACAAAGACATCTAATGAATTACTGTCACAGACAGTTTGATTACAGAAATACTACGATGTTCTAACACAATATTCAATACCTACTCTATTATGTAACAGCAGCAGCAAGATTCAAAGAAAATTGATTATTAGGTTTGACCCAAGAATCTGTATCTTGCTTGATCGATTTTATCAGAAGAGTGTGACCTGTCAGTCTCTCTCATTTCCCCACCCTGTGACTTCTATTCTGACTTTCTATTCTGTTAAGTTTATGTAATCTATCTTATCTTTTGTCTAGGGACTTCATCTCATATATTTTAAAAATCTGCATTTTGTACATAGCAGCATATCCTCCAGCATCATTAACTGAATATACACAGTACCTCTGAGTGCCAAAATAAGGCATTTTACCAAAGATATCAGTACTATAATTATGAAGATATAGTGGTTCCAAATCCTAAGCTGAAGAAAAAAGGTAAACAAGTTGGTTTTCAAGTTTATTTTACAGATGAAAGAAGTTGAGTATTTTTCTATATCTCTGAATGAAAAAAACCCCACACATTCTGTGATATGATCTTACTGCTAAGGATTGAACTCCAACATCAGAATACACCTACTATTGTAAGTTGTTATCATCCAGGTTCATGAAAAACATTGAGGAAATCAAACAAAGGAAGTAAATTTTGTTTTGTACTGCATCAAAACTGAAGTTACCGCCTTCTTCCATTTTCTTTAAATGTACCTTTGCAAATTTTTTTTGTATTTTTATTTGTATCAGCATTTGCCTGATGAGCGTGCATGTTGCATCCTTACAAGGAATGTATTGCAGTAGTTTTAAGAGGATGAAAATGATACAATGAGTTAAGTTTGTTTACTTACATGAATCGCAAAACTATATCCGTTATCATTCTCAGTATAAGAGTTGTATTCAAATCTTTCTGATATCTGAATCATAAGATGAAATGCCATACTTATCTGTTCTCTAGTCTGTTTTATTGAAATGTAATCATTGTAATGTACTTCTAAATGATGTTCTAACTTCTATAATTTGTGTCCAGCAAGTCCAAAGACAATGTGAGTGGAAAGGACAAGTGAACAAAGTATAAACCCCTAGTGGCGTGAGAAGTGCAGCAGAAGTTGAAAATCTATTAATTGTACTTCCCCTTAAAGAATTTGGCTGGTATATAATGCATATGCAAGCTTTTGAATGTAATTGCATATGTAATTATGTTGTAGTGATGAGTAACCAAATATTGAGTGGGTTGTTGGTTTGGTTTGGTTTGGTTTGG
>WBMY01014342.1:2102217-2125270 GCA_013397315.1 Donacobius atricapilla
CCTACTTCTAGGTGAATTAATAAAACACTTGTGGCTTGCATTGCTTTCTCCCTAGTCCTGGAGTTGTAAAGGGTGGGCGATATGGAGAGAAGGCTGATGTCTGGGCTGCAGGATGCATCCAGATGGCCACTTTGAGCCCACCATTTTACAGCACCAATATGCTCTCCTTGGCAGCTAAGGTATTGGCCAGATCAACCTCCCAGTTATTTCTGCATGTGTTCTTATGGTCCAAGAGAATTTATATTTAAGTTTATTGATGTGTAAACTGCTCTCAGCTCAAATGTGTGTGGCTTGTGAATAAGCACAAGTGTTTATCATTGTGTGAATTGCTATCTTGCTATTCTTATTGCAAAAATTGCTTGTAAATGTTCAATATTGCAACACTTTAATCTACAGTATGTACACTAATGTGGATATCTGACTGGAAGAGACAGTCTGCCTCTAAGTTGTTCTGCAAGTAAGAGCTTGTGATGTAATGCTTATCAGATATTTTCAAGGGGCAATACTTATCATATTGGATCCTCAAATAAATACTGGAGTATTTTTCTTCAACAAACTGTAAATTTTTTGTTTTTCAGATAGTAGGGGCTGTGTATGAACCGGTGCCAGAAGGACTGTGTCTGAAAAAGTGTCATTTACCGTTAAGAGATGATTACTCATTTTATTTCGACATCCTGCTGTAAAGATGTTTTTGTTTTGTATGCTTCCAGCAGAGATAATGTGACAGTTTACAGACTTCAGTAACTGCCAGTATTTGTCTCTGAATAGGAGATATCTTTTGATTTAGAGAAAAACTGAGCTATCTCCTTACACCAATAATAACATATACAATATAGCTACACATATGCAACTGAAGAACTCATACCAGTATAGTCAGGGCATTCATTTAGCCAGTATAGACTTTATATTCAGTACTGAAATTTACATTTAACAATATCAGTGTTGTACTGAATTTCCCACACATCATTCTTTTTCCCCATGAAAATCCAGCATTTTGAGTGTTTTCCAAATCATATTGTGGTCCAGGAAGTAACCCCATTACAATATGTTATTTATAGCTCACTGTATGATCATGTTCATAGTTTTTTCTATTTATTTGACTGATGGAAATATATTTGTCACTACCCTGTAATTCTGTTAGCACAGCAGCAGAGGTAACAAAATAATGGAGGAAAAGATGCACCTGTACTTGCTATACTCACTTATCACAAATTTCTTAGCTATGTTTATATCTTCCTGGGGATAATGTAACGTGTAAGGCAAAGTACAGAGTGAATTAGAGATTTAGTTTGCTCCCTTGCTTTTTCCATTTTAGAAAAAAAAAAAGGCACAAAAATTCTTACTTTCTCATTCAGATATTCAATTCTGTCTCTAAAAAGTGTCTTACAAAAAAGTTTTGTGTAAGGTTATAAACTAAGGTTTTTATAATATAATTTATTGTACAGAAAGGTTTCTGTTACTTAAAGACCTTGTGAATAAAGGAAAACAATGTAGAGTACAGGAACTAATAGAACTAACGTTTATGTTTAAGAGGTTCTGAAATGGATTTTAATGAAAATATTAAAATCTTTATATGACACAAGAATTTTTCTACATATTTTACTAACAGTGGGCAGCATAAGGTGTTATTTTTCTTATTGTTATTTGAGGGGTATTGCTTTTAATATTATCTCTTACTATGACTTAAATCTTAAACAATATGTTATGTTTAGGTTTTTGCTTATGCTTTGTGAGATATTTAGAAATAATAAAAAACATTCAAGAAAAGCAGTAATAGTGAGATTTTAGCTATCATATAGATGAGGAAACATTTACAGAAAAAATGTAGTTATTTTCAAATTACTAAAACACAACACATTTCAAAGATGAATGCTGTAAAAAAAAAAAAAAATTCCTTGATAAAGATTTGAAGAAATATTGAAAGCTTCTTGTTGTGACTTTAAATTTTCATTTAAGTGTTATCATTACTGTTCTTTAGTATTGTTATTAAAATACGGTTTTATTGCTTTAAGCTACTAAAGAAAGCTCTGGAATCCTAGACATCAAATTCCTTCAGAGTTGAACATCAGTCTACTTGGTGTTTATTCATAAATGATTTTTAGGTGCATCGATATAGAACTTACTAAAAATCTCTTCTAGCTCCCATTTTTCTCGGAACTTTTGCCCAATTTCAGTGAATTAAAATAAAAAATTAAAAGAAAATCCCAACCCATAGTATTTTTTAAGGGTGAAAACTTACGCCTCTTTAAAAGAAATACAAAATTTAAAGTAAAAAATATTTTGAAAGTAATGAAAATTAGTGAAATTAATCAACACATTTAAGCAAATTTAAAGAAAAATATTAAAATCAAAAAGTTCAAGTATTGTAAAACATTTTCAAAAGTGCTACTTTTTATGGCGGTTGTGTTTTACTTAGAACTGCTTTAGAAATAATAAGTCACTCTATGACATTTTCTTTGAAGAAGAGTGTTGGGTTATATATTTGTGTTAGCAGGTCAATAGTACTGTGCAGGAAATCATAATAAATTATCAGGTTCTTTGGAGTTAAGAGATTTTAGACACTTTTTAGTACATGCAGAACTGTCCCTAGCAGCTTTCCTGTTCTACACTGCATACAAAATAGTGTTGGGATTTAAAAATAGACCTAATAATATATTATTGCCATTACTAAATAGCTACCTAGGGTGCCTGAAACAAGAACCACAGACCCGTTAAAGTATTTTAGATTGGAAGGGACCTCTGGAAGAGTCTAGTTCATCCTGCTCCATGCAGATACAGTTAGATCTGGTTGCTCACTGCTCAGGGTTTTGTCTAAGTCAGTTTTGTATAGAAGGATGGAGATTCCACTTCTCTGGGCCCTCTATAGTGTTTATCTGCCTTTGTGATTAAAAGCAATACTACTAATAATAACTATTTTTTTATCTGTCCAGAATTCCCCATTATTTAACTTATGTCTCTTGCCTCTTGCTCTAACACTTTACACCCCTGAGAAGGATCTGGCCATGCCTTCCCATTATGCAGGCAGCAATCAGATCTCTGAGTAGGTGGTACTGCCCTATCCATGTATCCCTGCAATTCATTGTTCTCAAACCTTTGGAGAATGCACTCTCTCCCACGATCTAGGTCGTTAACAAAGACATTAAATAGTACTGACCCAATATCAGTCCTTGGAGGATGTTACTTCCAGCCACCAGCTGGACTTCGTACTAATGATGACATCACTTTGAGCCAGGAGGTTCAGCCTATTATTATCCTACCTTATAGTCCTTTGGATATGGTGGGTTATTGTGTCAAACAAAAGTCTTGCTAAAATAAGGCTTATTTTAGCCCAGCATATATTGCTTTTTCCTTTTCCTCAGACAGTAATCTCCTCATAGACACCAATTAGCCTAGTCAGGTATAACAGCTGTTTGGTTAATCCATCCTTACTTTTCCCAGTCATCTTCTTGTCATTTTTGTGCTTGAAAATTACTTCCAGGGAAATCGCTTTATTATTTTCCCAGAGACTGAGGTGAAGCTGATTTGCTATCAGCTCCCTGAATCTTCCCTCTTGCTTTTCTTGGATATATGTGTGATATTCAGCTTTTATCAACTTACAGGAGCCTCCTTTTGATCCTTTTAGACTTGACTGATAGCAGTATTGACAAATTGAATCAGCACCCTCAGACCCTTCTCAATTGATCCCATGGACTTGTCTGTGTCCAATTGGCTTAAATGCTTTTTCACTGTATTTTCTGCTATATGGAAATGCTTCATGCTGTTAGATTCTATAGGTAGGCTCAGAGATCTGAAACACTTATGGCCAAAGTTTCTCAATGGAGATGGAAGCAAATGAGAGACCAGGTGTCCCAAACTTTTTCACATTGTCACTAGGTTGCTTAGTGGGTCCACATTTTCCATAGCCTTTCTTTTGTTGACCTTTCCTCTGCCTTCCACATCCATTGCTAGTTTCAACTTTTTCAACTTCAGCTAAGGTTTGACTCTCCTAACTTACCCTTTGGGCAATACCTGTATTCTTCCGGTCCACCCGTTTCCTACATGCAGGATTGGGCTGTTCCTGTCTTTTGAGATGTGTCTCCAAAGATTAGCTTGGTTTCCCAACTTCCACGGCAGTCTTCTGTAAGATTCTACCAGGAAGATCCCTATACATGCTGAATTCTGCTCTCCTGAAGTCCTGTGTTGTAACTGTACAATCTCACTTTCTCACTTCTCTCAGGATTTTGGACTCCACAGTCTGATGGTTGCTGTAAGATCAAGAGGCTGCCATTGATCTTCACATCCCTGCCTCTTTCTTCCATGTCTGAGAATGACAGGTCTGGAAGGGAGCCTTTCAGCTCCATCAAGAAATTGTCATAAGCAGATTTCAGAAGTCTCCCGATTGCTGCACTCAGCCATATTACCCCATCAGCAGATATCAGGGTTGTTAATAGGCTCCAATGAGTATAAGTATCTGGAATCATGAAGCTTCCTCCGTCTCTCCAACAAAGGCTTCATTGACTTTCTCTCTGGTTTTATGCAGTTCTGGTTTTGTGTGGTTTGCAGGCATCTACCAAATGTCACCCATGTTGGTCTGCTCTTCTGATCGTCACTGATAAGCTTTTGACTACACATGGTCAGGTGTTGGACTGCAGCCTGACTTTAGCCTTTTCTCATCAGTGATAGAATTCATAACACCCCCCATGTCCCCTCCCCTTCACGCTTGACCCCAGTGCACTGTGGTCACTTTCAGTGGGTTCTGAGTTGGCCCTGATAATGTTACTTGAGTCTACATGAATAACACGATGCCCACATGAGCAGCAAGAAGTAATGGCCCAAGGGTCAGGATAAGTCTCAGTCGTATCTCCACAATGTCCTGGACCCAAGCAACATCCATGACATTCATCAAATGGATCAAGTAGATGGATGTCTTTGTTCCTTCAGCCTTAAATCACTGTCAGCTACTGCATCTTATTTGTGATGTGAGGACTTGATGCACTACCTGGCTCTGATGTGTCCTCTATTAGGCCTTGTTCCTCCTCACCAGTTCCTAGGTCGCTATACCTCTTCTGCAATTATTCCTCTGTAATCAGAGGAAAAGCCTTCCTTCTCTTGGTGGAATTCACAAGTCTTCAACCTACCTCCTCTTGCGAGCCTTCATCAATTGCTCCTTTGATAGCAAGCTCTAGCTATTCCTTTACTTTGCATTGTTTGGAGAGTGTTGTCTCTGTGAGGATCCTGACATTCTCCTGTGAATCCTCCTGACAGGATGCTCCTCTCCCTCACAGCTGCTTTGTCCAGTGGTGTAGTGCCTTGACCAGAGCATAATCCCACAAGGCAGGCCCCACCTCCCCCATCCCAGGAGAAGACCCCAGGCACTCCTTAGTGTGTCTGGGAGTGCACAGCCACAGTTCCCAGTGGCAGTTCTGTTTGGGTCAGTGTCAAGGATAATTGTTCCAGCTGATGCTGGAGGCTGTGCTGTGGTGTGGCAACACCAGGGCTGCCCAGTGCCAAACTGTCCCAGGCAGGATGAGGGAGCAGTGCTGGCTGGCAGAACTCCATAGATACCAGGGCAGGAATTCAATGGTGGAAACAATTTTTTAGAAACAAGTAAATAGAGAATATTCTTTCTGTAGCTGCTTGACTCCTGATGTAGGGGCACGTTCAGACATAGTGGAGATCAGCTCATTGCTGTCTCATGTGATGATAAAATACTTGGATGTTTTATCCATCTCTCATCTCATGTTGGAGAAGAAGCTGGATCGGGTGAGGAGATGAACCCAGTGGTACTTCATGGAGGCTAATTGAAATGCAGTAACCTATAACCGTCAGCTTTCCGTTTTATCACAAGTAAGTACATGTATTAGGCTTTATTTTTTGTTATCATTGTTTGCCATATCTGAGAAAATTAGGTGCAGTAAAGCAGAAAATAAATCAAAATGAAAAGACCCATCCTCCTGTAACATTCTTCCACGCAGGCTCTTTAATTTATTTTTAACAAGGTATTAATTAATTTTTTTTGGACATTCTTATGCAGGAAAAATGACAGTATCTTAAACCCCAATGTCATTCTATGTTGGAAAATAGCATTGTTATGGAGGTTCTTACAGTTTTGATAATATCTGATAACATTTAATTATTATGGCACACTTGTGGGTGGTTTGTGAATAGGAGAATATACACTTGATTTCAGTGGAACAAGTTGATAATCTCGTGTATGATTCATAAACAATGACACATAGAAAATGGAACCTACAAGAATAAAATTTTTAATTACACATTATGAAATACAGACCAGTGATGCTGATAAGGTATTTGCTCATGTTTTCTAACTCTCTGATACAGTTTTTTGCAGAAATACTTCTTACAGTTTATCCATTTGCTTCAGGCTGTGTTTTAATCATCCTTCATGAGGAGCATCAGTAGTTTACACATCATATATGGTCTCAGAGAATTTATTTAAAAAATACAAGGACAATGTTTTTGTGTTGTAAATTGCCCTTTGAAAATTGTTATGATCATTGCAATATAAAGTTATAATTTACACAGCCACTCTTGTCTGTTCAGATATTGCATCTCTTAGATTCCTTTTATCAGGGCTCAGTAGCTTGTATGAAGGACCTCTGAGTAGGAAAAAGGTTTTCTAGAACTCCTGGTCACGAACATCCCAGTCTTCACCTTCCAAAAATAAGTAACTTGTATAAAAAGTTAATATTTTTTGCAGGAGTTTTTTGACCTGTCAGTCTAAGATCATTATTTACATTACACCATTTTTTCAATAAAAAGAAGGCCAAAAACCTACCAGCAAACATTAACAAACCATTGCCCTTTAAAATATAAGAGGGTTTGGGATGAAAGAAAGATACCAGGTAGGATTTGTAACCTAAAACACTATAAACAACATTTCCCATTTTTTTTTCATTTAAATTTCCTTAACCTACAGATTTGGAAGCTTCTTGTATGCCATTATTTTTTTGTATCTTGATGTAGTCATTCTCTTGCATAACTATGATGAAATTTGCAAAAAAAAAAAAAAAAGCTATAGATGTCAAGATGCTAGATTTGGGATTTTGATGCAGTTATTGTGTCTTTGAGAGAAGAATGCCCTTCCCAGATATTGATGAGATATGGTAGAACTGATAGTTTTACATAGATGTTAGAATAATTAGTTTTGTATAAATACTTGGAAAATGCACCTATCTACAAAACTGCCTGTGTATTTTGGGTGATAATGGCTAATTTTCCCAAGGAAGAAACACTGCAGTTCTAGTTTCACTCCAATTTTATTTTATTTCCACTCCAATTTTTATTTTATTATGCATATTAAAAGAACAAGAGATTCTGACAAAGATCCAGAACACTGAAGAAATGGAGGGGAATATGGCTTAGTAATGAGAAGCGGGAGACCTAATTTTGCAAATTATTGTAAATAAGAATAGATCAAGCTATGCTCTTTCACGTTTCAGAACCATGTTACAGAGCTTAGCAACAGAAGGGACCATGATGTTTCTTTCTTCCTGGTATTTAGGAAAACTTTATGAAGTTGATGGATTTCTAATAGAATAATTATTCCTGAAAAGTTTGCCTTTTGAAAAAAAAAATTTAAAAAAAATGCAATGTTCTGACTGAAAGTGCTTGGAAGAATTTCAAGCAGCTGCTCCTGAAATGAAAGCTCTGTGAGATATAGACAGCCTAATTCATCTTAGTCAAGGCCCCAGTGATTCCACACCCAAGTAATTTGTCATTTTTCCATGGTGTCAGAGAATTCGGTGTTTCTGCCATGTAGTTCAATGTTTTGTTGAAGCCAGCTAGCTTATATTTTGCTTTCACTACTGAAATGTACTTATGGCCTCCTTTTTCATCCCAGTTGTGTCATATTGTGAATCTTTCTGAAATAAAGACTGTACTCTCTGTCCTTGGATATGGAACTAAAGAACAGAGATCTTTTGGAGCCAGAGTGGAATTTGTTTTATGAGTAGTTTAAAACTAGATGATTATGAGTTGATTGTATTTTGTGTTTTTTGAGGATCACAGATATATGAAGGACCAAGAAACACAACATAATTTAACTGATTTTTCAACCAGTCATTTCCCCCCATGTCCAAATTCAGTTCTACTCTGCAGGCAATTGCTGTGCTAATAATCATGTTATTTTCTAAGCATCACCCCATGCATTACAAAGCAGTACTTAATTAGCAATTCGATTTGGATTAATCAAGGTTTTTTGTTAACTCAGAAAAAAGACATAAAGATTGGATTAATGTTCATTTTAATTTCCTGTTCCTTTGTGTTTAGAAATAGATTTTGTGCCATTCAGTGCATAAAAGATTTTCTTTCTTAAACAAACATGTGTGTGTGTGTGCAGCAATTGTTTTAATGTTGGTTAATTTGGCAAAAAATTGGCAATGAGTATGCAGGGGTTTAAAACACTTTGTGTGCAACAGGTTATTAATATTTCAGAAATGTAGTCCAGTAATTATGTTAGGCTAGAATAGTGAAATTACCACTAAAATTTGTTGAATTTTTGTATTAAAATGTGGATGATCATGACTGTGCATTGCTGCATATATTTCCCTTTAGAAATGAGTGAGGACTCAGTAATGTCATGAAGACAGCATTCCAGAAATTATTTTCTCATTCTTCCACCTTTCACTCCATTGTGACACCATTCTGTTTTGCTATTTATGTAGCAGGTCTTAGAATATATGTCTAAATTTTAAAAATGTTGGAGGGATTGAAAGAAAGGAACCTTTTATATTTATGCTATTTAAGTTTGGAGAATAAAGTGACGATGAAAAAACTGTTTTGAAGGTATAATTGTTTTAAGAGTTGCTGAAAATTAATTTGTTAGTGCATCAAAGCTTTTTAATAGCATTGTGGAATGTAAGGGAGGAAGAGTTGTCAAAGATTATCTTGTCCATTTCCAAGCCTTAGAGTTACCTGTCGCTCCTGACAGGTATTTGACCAGTCATTCTTAAAAATGTCATGCTATAGAAACAGTTTGGAAACAGCAGAAATACAAAAACTGTCTTTACAGTCAGCAATCATATGTCTGATTACGTCTTTTGTTTTTTTCCCCATAGGAAGATAACATCTGCAGTTAGTCTGATGCTCACAGAAAATTTTAGTCTTTGCTTGAAAAGGTTTATACTTCATGTATGTCTGGTTTCGAGGAGATATTAGATTGACATATGCCTGTGCATGTATGGGATGTATATGACACTTGAAATTTTCAGACCCAATCTTAAATGTCATATAAGGGCTCTGATAGCTCTGAGTCCAGAATATCCCCAAAAGCTGTTTGCTGAGTGCATTCAAGCCTGTTACACAGTGCATGAACACATATTTCTCTCTGCAGGATCCCAGATAGATACAATAGATAAACAATTACTGAAGATTTCCTCCGCACACTGGAAATATGGAAAAGTTACGGTTTTTCTCTTATGTTGTATTGTCCCACCACCATGGGTTTTTTTAATTATTATTTAATTTGAGCTGAATAATAAAAAATATGGAGACAGAGAAGGTGGGAAATGAGAATAATCAGAGCTCTACAGAACATGACTTAAAAAGTAAGATTGACATGATTTTATTGTAGTGTTCAAAACTGGACCTAATTACTCCAACTGAGAATCTTCTTGGTACTAAGTAGAAAGAATACACAAATCTTCAGAATTATTCTCTTTGTTTATATACTGGGATCAGTATGATGTCTACCTTTTCATAACAGTATGTTATTGTAGCATCATATTCTGTTTCTGATCCAGCAAAATCCCCGTATCTTTTATTTGCAGAGCTTCTGTCAGCAGTCTTCTGTAGTCTGTGCATTTGTATGGTTGTTTCTCTTTGCTCACAGAACTTTGCATTTTCCCTGTTTAAACTTCATCCATTCTTTTAGTTTGTCCAGTCTCTCAAAACTTTCTTTGACACCAGCTGTCACTTTCATTGACACAACTCTGTGTATGATGTATATGCTGCAATATGATATAAAATGTGAATGTATTGCACTCCGAGCACTTTTAATAGGCACTCTGTCTATCCATTATGCAGATTATCATAGTAATTCACTGACAACATTGAGTGGTTTTGGAAGAAGGTCAAAAAGGAGCCTGATAAATTGTGTTCACTACCCATTTTCAGTTTAGCAAACACTCAAAGCACATACCCAGTTGAGTACCATTTTCATGGTCAATTATTCAGCCAACTGATTGTGATTTTGTCTAGCTCACACTTTTCTAGCTTTCTTCTAAGATGTCATGAAAAACATTATCAAAAGCCAGGCTAAGACCCACATATGTAACATCTACATCTTGTTCCTAATGCATAGGAGCTGTTGCCCTCTTACTGAAAAAGATGTATTAGTTTAGCCTGGTTTTTTCCCCTGCCAATTTCATGTCAGTTATTACTTATTTTATTGGCACTTTACCAGTGGAAATAGTTTGGTTTTTTTTCTTTTTTCTTTTTAATGGAAATTCAATTGACTAGCATAATGCGGCAATTGTAAATGTTTCTAATAAAAAAGATTAATTAAACACTGTTTGCAAATGCCGCTAGAGAGCTCTATATTTCATGAAGACAGGAAAGTTAATTCTTCTGGACAGCAGTATAACAAAATAGAGGTAAATAAAAGATCAGGATCTTTATTTTATTTCAATATACTTTTTTTTTTCTTCTAAAGACTTTTAGATTTCTGTTGGAAGTCAAAACCAACAATTCAGGTTTTACTTTTCCAAAAGGTATACCTCAATTTTACAGTATTGATAGTTACTAATGAAGAGATGGACAGTACAAGTATACAGGGTATGGAAGTTTCCTTCATGGCTGGGGCGCAAATTTCCAGAGATGCTTTTGCTCAGTAATAAAGGTAGATGAATGCTAGAAAAAAATGTTAATTGGTTCATAATTTGAACACTTTTTGTAGGGGGACTTTTCCACTTAGCTTTCCTTTTCAACTGTGTTTTTTATACAAGAAGGCAGAATTTGTTTCAACAGTCAGTCAGATGAATGGGGAAACTGAGGCACTAGTTCATAAAGAAAATGTGAAAATAAACTGTGTCAACCGATGGAGCCTCAAGAGACATTTGTAAAATACTGGACTGTAGAATCATGTGTGGGTATGAGCACAATTCAAGTGAATAAATATCAACCTAATTCCTTTTTCAATGTTTGGGATATTTTGAATATTCCAGTTTCATAGATTTCTTCACAAGATAAACATCTATCTTTCTCCTTATCTGAAAGAAGTCTCTTTGAGACTTCAAGGCATATGAAATTATTGTTTCAACAATAAAGAGTATAAATGTAAAAAGGTTTCTTTCTTTTTATCCCACCAACATTTTTAAAATTTAGACATATATTCTAAGACCTGCTACATAAATAGCAAAACAGAATGGTGTCACAATGGAGTGAAAGATGGAAGAATAAGAAAACAATTTCTGGAATGCAATTTCTTCATGACATTCCTGAGTCCTCACCAAAGGGGGATGTATGCAGCAATGCACAGTCATGATCATCCACATTTTAATACAAAAATTTAACAAATTTTAGTGATAATTTCAATACAAATATTTTAATATTCTAGCATAACATAATTACTGGACTACATTTCTGAAATATTATTAACCTGTTGCACGCTAAGTGTTTTAAACCCATGCATACTCATTTCTTTATCCAACACTAAAACCATTGCTGCATACATACATGTTTGTTTTAAGAAAGAAAATCCTTTATGCACTGAATGTGTCAGAGAACACTTTTCTCCATTATCTTCTTACAAAATTATGTTCTTTATATCCTTATGTAGGTCATTTTGGTCCCTCTCCTATGATGAGCAAAAGTGACTTTGAACTTGCATCCCATCTTCTTCTAGTCAAGGTACTTTTCTTCTTCTAAATCAGCCAGTGTCCTACTCAAAAGAGAAAAAGCAGTACATAATATCACTTTTTAAAATTATTAGTTATTTTCTAGGTGGAGTAAAGTATGTCAAAGCAAATTTGTTAATTATTCTCAGATTGGTAATGAAATACTACAGTTTTCTATATTTAAGTATTATGTAAATGGACTAGATTTTTTAATAGACAGGTTATAGCTTTACAGTTTATATAACTGCTTTAACACTTTAGGATATGTTCCACTGATCTTTGAACAGTTTCTGTAGTAGTTCTGTCAATTATTTTTAGCTTGAGGTCTATGGAATTCCATACATATCAAACAAGTTTCCTTTCTTGATGGGCAGTGAGATCTGGCACCAGTTGGTATCAGCTGGTTTTTTGATCTTTTTTGTCCCCCCTCAGCTCTGCCTGATTTACAAGTTATTGTTAACAATTAGTCTTTTGAGTATGAGGCTCCGTATTGAAAATGTTGAAAGGAGATTTAAGTTTGAAATGTCCATGCAGTTTGACCCTTCTCTCTTTTTATTTGATTCCTTTGATGTGGAGCAGGTGAATTGGTTCTCTTCAGTAACTGTGCATTGACTGTTCAGGGCACAAGAAGTGAGTTCATGTGTGCCACGACTGGAGTGCTCTCTTAAAGTCCGTTTGAGAGTCATTGTTAGTGATTTTCTTGCCATGCTACACTGCAGTCACTGCTATTGTGGAATCTTAGACATAACCTCAGTCCAGTACTGAAACATGAAGTGACCTTTCCCCACCTGAATTTTAAGAGAAAACCTTGACAAGCCATCTCTTGACTTGTAGTAGGTTTGGGACTAGAACAAAGGATGGGGAAGTAGTTGAAGCAGACAATGGTATGTGTAGTCAGTGCTCAGAGATTCCATGAAGTTTCTGAGAAGAAAGTTTCTAGTGCATTCACTTTTCTGTGTCCTAATAAAGTCGGAATACTTCATGGGAAAAACTTTGAAATAATGTTGTCTTAGCTGCAGGGCAAATTGTCTTATGCAAACTTGGTAAGAATATAAGTATTTAGGAATGTATTATCCTCTGGAATTACTTTAATATTAAAGATATTAATTTGTTTAGTCTGATGTATTTATACAATTTATTTCCTGTCCTCCTTTATCATGCTTTACTTTGACAAGATAGAGTCAAAAGAAACATGAACTTATTTATATACAACAGAAATAACAGAAATAATATGTGGAGATTTGGAACAATAGGAGATAACAAAAAGTCTTCCTTCAAAATATGTTGCATCAAAATAGAAGCAATAGCAGGGATTGGGGATTTCTATTAGTTCCAGAAAAACTATAAACATCAACCGAGGCAGAATTTTATATGCATTAAAGAACCCTGTGCTACAAGCAAGGTGTGGCACTTAAATGTTACAAGCAAAGAATTTATATTCCGTGTTTTGATTTTCTTAGCTCTGTTTTGATAATACCAGTAGCAGAGGGTCATTTCAGCCTCAGTGTCTCTCTGGCATCACATCTATATTGGTTTGGTGCTGCCTGGTTTTTGGTAGCAGGGGCCGGGGCCACAGAGGTGGCTCCTGTGAGAAGCTGCTTGAAGCTTCCATTATGTCTGGCAGAGCCAATCCCTGATGGCTCTGAAGATGGACCTGCTGCTGGCCAAAACTGGATGAGAGGATGGTAACTCCTCTGTGATGACATACTTAAGAAGAAAATCAAACAAAGTCACGGGTTTTGCTTCTAGTCAGAGAAGAGGAGGAGGTGAGAACATGTGAGGGAAAACAACGTGGAGACACCAAGGCCAGTGGAGGAGGAAGGGCAGGAGGTGCTCCAGATGCTAGAGCTGAGATTCCTCTGCAGATCATGGTGAAGCAGCTGTGCCCCTGCAGCCCATAGGGATGGATCCGCGAGGGATGCAGAAATCCACCTGCAGCCCGTGGGGGAGCAGGTGGATGCCTGGAAGAGGCTGTGATCCAGTGGAAGACCCGGTGGAAAGAGAGGGCCTTTGCTTCCAGGCTGGAGTAGCCTGTTCTTGGAGGACTGCACCCTGTGGAAAGAGATACCTGCGTTGCAGCAGTTTTGTGAGGGCTGTCTGGTGGGAGGGACTCACGTTTGCAGCAGGTGTGGTTTGGCTGCTGCTTGTGAGAGTGGAGCCACACTGGAGAAGTTCACAGAGAGATGTCTCACATGGGAGGGACCCCATGGTCTCACAGGGGAAGGATTCCTCTTCTGGAGGAGCAGAAGAAAATCTCGGTGATGGACTGACCAAAACTCCCATGCCCCGTCTCCCTGCGCTGTTAGTGGGAAGAAGGGAGGGGCTGGGGCAGGGAGAAATGGCTTTTTGAGGGCTTTTTTTACCTCTCATTATCCTCCTCTGATCCTGAAATAAATTTCACTTTGCAACTAAAGTTGAGCCTGGTTTGCCCTTGAAATATTTTTCTTGGTCCTTATCTCACTCATGAAGCCTTCGTTAATTTTGGATTTTTTTTCCTCCTTTGCCCAGCTGTGGCAGGAGAGGGTGAGTGAGTGACTCTCATGGGTGACTGGCATTGGACCAGTGTCAAACTATGACAATATCATACCCAGTTCACTTCATATTTTACTACTATCTTGACTGTTATGCAGGTTTTGCATTGTCCAGAGCTGGACTGCTATTTTTTATCGAAGATGGAAGAGAGAAAATCTACCATTGCTTGTCCTTGGGAACCTACTACCTTTGTCCAATCTATTATTTTTCCTTTGTTCAGTATTCACTTCTTCTCTGTCATTTGTTTAATTTTTCTCACTTTCAGTGCTTGTTGTGAAAATACTGTCATCAAGAAAAAAGCCTTATATGTAAAGGATAGAAATAATTTGTTTAGTTTAAGAGTTTGAAAGTATTCTTCTAAATTAGAGTCAGTAACTGAACCAGGCACTGTGCAGTCCTGGACTAACAGCTAAGCGTAGTTTTATGTGTATATGCACTTCAATTTTTGGATTTTCTAGTGAGTGTTGGAAAAGGACAATATCCAACATTGCCTTTTTGTTCTTTCTTGTCAGAAAAATGATGAGAAGTTGAGTCTGCATAGTAGCAGCAGTGGAGCAGCCAGTTGCAAAAATGAATTTTCAGAAAATACTGACCTTCCAGTTGACAGTTGTCAGTCTGCACATGGAAAAGTTGAGGAAAGAACACATGAAGCAATCCTGCTAGAGGATGATAGGACTATGGAGAAACGTAGACGTTGGCAAAAGAAGCATCAGGTGCTACCATGATGGTCAGAGGCGGGTTAAAATCTTCTTTGTTTTCATTTTTGTGTGCAGATATTTTCTCTGAATTGAACAATGACATAGACATAGTGGACAAATCAAGCAGCTCTAGTTCAAGTAATTTGAAAGAGTCTGCTATTGGTATGATTCTTCAAGAATGAAGTGTGTACACTACTTTCTAACAGTAAAGCAGGTGTTTAGTCCAATAAATGAGAATGTCTCATTATTTGTCACAAGTTCACTATCTGTTGTTACCTAAGTAAAGAAAATTACTGTGCCTCTGTGACAGCCATGTCCAGTTTAATACATTTGGTATCACCAGGACTTTGTATAACTTGTCCCCATATTTTGCAGTAGCAGCTATGAAAATGGAAATATTATTTGGCTCCTGGAGAAAGAAGGTGGTTTAAAATTTAAACATAAGATGACTATTATTGATGAGAAACAGATGGAAGAGTGTGAAAAGGAAAATTGAAAGAGGCAAGCTTTAGCTGTCTGAAAGAATTGACTGAATGGAACTGAAGGAATGTCTAGATTTTAATTAGGACAGAATTATGTGACAAAGCACAGCATAGTGCTTATAGTTATTTATGGTAATCAAATTGGAAAGCACCAGCTGTGTTGGGTGGTATCTTAAATAACAGTTTTTAGGGATTATATTTCCAATTTGAAAATTAAAAACAAAACTCAAAAAACCCTTGCTATAACCACCGTGAGTTTACTTGCGAGATTGTGAGCTACCATGACCTACCTATAAAATGCAATGGGATTCTGATTAGAGAAAATCAAAGTGAACTTTATCCTAAAAAATAAAAAGATGGATGTTCGAGTTAAGCAAAATTTACGATTTCCATTCATAAAATATGGGGATGATTTAGATGTACTTTTAAAAGGTAAAGGGAATGTAGTTGTCTGAAGATTAGAAAACATTATTGCTGCAAATGTCCCAGGCTTCAAAAAATCTAGAATAACATTACTTGTTTGTAATCCTATTTGGTAGCTGGATCGTATTTAATATTTTGGCCCAGGTACTGAAGAAATATGACCTCTTTTTACTGAAATGTGTAGCCGTTAGTGCAGGGCAAATAAATGATTTGGTAGTTCTACTTAAAATCCATTAAAAGGATTTGCCAATTGTAACTGGATAGCCTGCCATACTGAAGGCTGCAGGACCTGTGGCTAGCCAGCCCTGAGATTATTGTCAAAATTTTTTTAAAGAATAATAATTTTAAAAAGCACTTTTTATGGTCACTTTCTTGTGCTAGGAGAGTAACAGGAGAAGGCTGCAGGATACAGGGAAGCCTTGAATAACTGTGGGAAGGGGCTGCATACAATGAAGCCCGTGAGAAAAAGCAGCTTCCAGGGACAAAGTTCTATTTTGTGTTCATACTGAAGAATAACACATTGTGTGTCTCACAGGAATGTAATTCTTTGTGGGCTAGTTCAGCATTATGCACAGAAATTTGAAGCCTTGGTGTAGTTTGTAACTTGCCATGCCCAAAGCATTAGTGATAATGATTTCCTTGTAGTTAATATTTCTTTGTTAAGATTTAGACATTAACAAAATATCAGCTTTTCCTACTATTTGAATATTACTGTGCCATATTGCCATAGTTTTAATTAAATATTTTAAGTGGAAAGATCCAGTCAGTTCCTATCAGTCCTAGTAACTTTAATCAGCATTTCTAGAAGCCATTATCCATTTTTCTGCTGGCATAGAGTCTAATTGTTACCTAGATACTTCAGGATTGCTTTTTCAGGAAAAAAACTCTTCAGTCTTATGTTCTTAGATAAGCTGTAGTTTCTGCTTCATGTTGAAGTCAGTGCTATAGATCACTTGTAATTAATGCTGGAAAATGTTTCTACTTTCCAGGGATAAAGAAAAGATAGCTTTAAAGAAAATAATTAAAAATTCAGCAAAATTGGGTATTGCTTGAGACATGCTCCATTCATTAATAATAAGTGGCTAACAGAGTTTGAATTATTAGCCATGGTTTTGTCAAGCATGTCAGCATTACAGGGGAAAATGTGAGCAACTTTGTTCAGGCTAAATTGGAAACTAATAACACGAAGATGAGAGTTTTAGTTTCAGGTATATTTATGAGGATCGTGAAAGAATTTGTCTAGTTGTGCTGTCATCACATCATTCTCAGAGAAAACGTGATCATTCTAATTTAAAATTAGGATGGTATTTTGCAAAAAGGTGTGATATGCTGAGCTGTTCAGTAGCACAGAGGCTGGTATGGATTTGTCAGTGTAATAGAGGTAAGCTTTTTTTGTAGTCGAATATTGTCATAATATTTTCAATGGCTTTGCATACTCAGTGTTTTTCAATTATGCTTTAAGAAAAGGATTATTCTTCTTAGTACAGAATGTATAGACAATGTATTTCTACAAGACCAGGTCCCTTAACAACTCCCAAGATTGCCAAGTGCAGGGTGTGCAGATTCTGGAATAGTTGCTCCTGGTACTTGAAATGATTAATCCTACAGGAACAAGATTCTGCACATTTCAGCATAGAGGCAGCAGTGACAGATGCATCTTTCTTTTCCTGAAGTGATTATAATTTCAAATTATAAAGATTGACAGAGGGTAGGGGCATACTGAGTCAAAAAGCTGTGAAGAATGATGGAATGGTAGCAGTTTATTAGTTGTTCTTTTTTTCTTATTTTAAAATTACAAGGTTACTAATTTCACCTTAGCTTAGTCATATAAAAGGGGTTTTACTTGCATTTGGTTTACAGTGTAACTGTACCTTCACTTCTGTTAGTAAAACCAAATAGCAGGAGAATATGGGATATATCTTAATGCACAGTAGTCCAGTAGAGCTGGTGTGTCAGTTGGGTGAGAGTTGAAAAATTTACTTTTTGTCTTGGAAGGCTCTTTTGGACAACATTTTTTGTTTCCCTTAATCATGTTCATTTCCATCACAATCAGGACAGTGTCATAAATACATTGAAAGACAATTCTGTGTAAAACACGCTATTAGAAAACCCTAGTCTAAGGGCTTTATGTACTTCTAACCTTCCTCCCAATATAGAGGTAGCATGCAATAGATTCTTTTCAGGATTGCTCAGCCTTTTCTAGAGATTAACAAGTCTCAAAACACAATCCTGTTGTGCTGCTGTATCTTGTTTAAAAGTTTTTCTCTTCCCTCATTATTTCATTTATGTTTCCACTATTTGGAGGAATCTCTGCACTTACGTATCTTGTTACCAATAAGCAAAGACATTGATATCCAGGATTCCTTTCCTGAATTTCTGCAACCCAATAGTATTCAAAGTTACCATTCAAAGTACCAAAGTTACCAAATGAAGACAGCTCAGATCTGCCTGAACAATATTCTAGTGATGTAACTTTAAAAGTATCTCCTATATCTTTCTTTGAAAAATGCAACTGGTTTACACAGTGGCTGGACTTGAGCCTTGTGCAGGTAATGCTCATATCCAGTTGAATAATTGGGGTTTCTAGAACTAGGATACTATCAAAATAAAAGCTCTGCATATTGAATGTAGCAAGTGATTTAGCTCATTTCTTAGGTCATGAGTTTAAGTCATCACTTAGCTCCAAATTTAACTACTTTGGAGGATAACAACAAACACATTATGAAATAAACCTTCATTCAGTAATGCCATTTGTTTTCTGGAGCCTGTAATTTGGGCTAAATTGCAGGCAGCTACCTTATATCTTGAAAGTTTTTTGGTCACAGAGATGAGCTTTTTTTTTTTTTTTTTTTACCACTTTTATTTGATGAGTTGGTGACTTGAGAAGACATTTCTTCTTTAGTTAAGATGACCAGATAGTTTGGTAAGTTTTTGGAATAAGATTGTCTGACATCTGCTATATATGGTTTTCTGGTTTCAGATTGTGAAGAGAAAGTTTAGGGAATTTCTTGCAAATTATTATTGCACCAAGAAACCTATCATTTCACAATGGGCTGTCTGTGAAGAACTTTGGAAACTGCTAACATGAAGATGAGAGTTTTCGTATTAGTATTTTGTAGGCTTGCTTTTCCTGATTTGTCTAAGATTCAGATTTCTCTTGAGACCTCAGGCTAATGGCATTTTGTAGAAGACATGAGCCCAGTCTTCCTATATGATGCCTGAGTTAAGTTTGAAGTGTGTTTATGTCAACTTCTGTTGCTGTACATGGAATCACAGCTAGCAAGAAAAAAACTTAGTTGTTTGCTCTGCAAAACAGCTTAATTAACTTTGTTGGGATTATCTATTCCAGTGTACAGTGATTTGAAGGGCAGCTTACTAAAAGTATTTTGAATAAATAAAGGTAATTTCACCTTTCTCCTGAAAAGATCATTGAGCTATCATTCAAAAAAACACTCCCTTTGCTTCCATTTCATTCAAGGAGATGTACTGAAGTTCTCTGCTAATACAACATCTTGATTCAATTTCCCTGCCAGTCAGATCAAACTTGGAAAGGTTTTCAGAGGTTTTGTTTTTAGATACCAATGAAGTGAAAGTTAAAGCCTAAGCAAAAGTTACTATCTTCTCAGGATTTTCTGATCTCTTATCATCTTACCAGCTCTTTCCTTGCAATTACCTGTTACGGTGCCTGCGAGAGCAGAACACTAAACTTCGCATTAAAATGTATTTGTAGGATTTTTACCAATGTCAATGCATGTTGAGAAGTTAAAGTCTTAGAAGTTGCTCTAATTGCATCAGCTTCTGAAGACCAAATTAGCAGTCAGAGAAATTAGTTATGCCTCATTTGATACTTTTTTTAATGTCCTCAAGGAACCTGCATAGAGCTATTCAGAACAGGGATGAGAATGAAATGCTTTGAATTTTGCATGTCTTCCACATTCTAACAAGAGTGGGCACCAAACAGGAACGAGATGGATGGTTTGTATTTAATTTTCCCTGAGATACTCTTGAACTGAAAAATGCCCTCTTGCAAGGCATTTGAACAAAACGTATTGCCTTGCTCTTCCTATCCTTGTCAAAGGAGTACCCATGGTAAAAGGAAATATGGTCCAGGTAACCCTGAGCTGAACATTAGGATACACTGTGTGCTCCAGGACTTACGTGAGTTAACTTGCCTACACATCTGTGCTATTTCTTACTCCCTGACTGGCTTTGTATGATGAGCACAACTCATACACAGAAGACTAGGGATTATGAATAAAGTCATTAGTGTTCCTTGAGTGTGTGGGTACACGTGTGTTTGTTACACTGATTTTTACATGTTTGAGTCTCTTAGTGTTTAGTTATTAAGTAAATTACTTTCCTGTGTTTTCATAGTGAGTAACATAATGAGATTCCTCTCTTAGATCTGGCTGCTCAGTCGGTCTCTAGCATAATAATAAGCAAAAAAATAGGTCTGAAGGGTGTTTACTATTGTTTAGTGATGTTCATCTTCTTTGGGGTTTTGTTTTTTAGCATTAATAAGTATTTTCCTAACTTTAGCATATGAATCAGAAAATATTGGATCTCTGCTGTGTACAGGGAGTGGTGAGACAGACTCTTTGGTGTGAAATATCAGGCACTTGTAAATATATTCATAAGACTGCAGATTAGCAAGTCAGTTGTGGTGAGTCATCAAACTGATCAAGCAAATTTGGATACTAGCCCTTTACTGGTAAAAGACCATTTATTTGAAACAGCCAAAGGGTAAGTATTTCAAACCCAGTTTTGTATATGAATACTTGAAAAGGGGGGTTGTTTTTTATAAAATTCTAGCAAACAGATGTGTTCACACTTAGCTTTCTAGCCAAGTGTCTTTTATTACAGATTTTCTTGCATATATTCACAATATATATTATGGTATTGGTTGTGACGGAGGTCTGAGTTTGTAACTCAAAATCCTTACCCCAAGCATTATGACTTACGTTCACTCAGAGCTTCCACTTTTGTATTTGTGTTACTGTGTCTGCATCTGAAGCAGGCAAAATATCTGTTCCTTGAACAGGCACAATAATATTTTTCATTTCCTTCACTTTCTAGGCAGTGGGCACTCTATTTTCTATTTTTCTGTCTCATTAACAGAATTAATTTAAGAACTTTTGCTTCTGTGAGGGCCTGGTTTATTTGCTGTTATGTAATTCAACTGCTCTTATCAAATGGTCCTTTGTGCTAGCTACCACAGAATTTTGAAATCTGTTTTGCTAAGCAAAGCATCTGCAAGGATTAAAACATTGTTTATTTTTCTTTCATTCCCTCTCTGTCTCTGTGTCTCATTTTTAGGGAGATGAATTTGGCCTAAAGGTGTACAATTCCTTTTGGTTTTAAAGTGAATTCAGTTTGACAGATGAAAGCCTCCTTCAGAATTTTTTTTAAAATTCAGAAGATCTCAGAAACACAGGAAAAATATTTCAGAGTTTGACACAAAAATATGTTTGAACACGAAAAGATGTAAGACTCTCAGAAATATGTTTGCTCTACAGTTGCTCTAGAGCTAATATAACTGCTATAACAAGACCAACAATGGGAAAACTAGTTTGTTTGACATAAAATCTTTTTTTTTTCTTATCTGCTGTTTGAGTGATTAGATGCCTCTGTTCTTGTTTAGTGATAATTTTTGTGATGCTACTAGTGTGGAAAAAAAATCTCAAGTAGACAAAGATGCAGGCCTTTTATTAAAATACAGTAATTACATGGTAAAATCGTAAGAATATCCTAATCTTGCTACTCAGACTTTCAGTTAGCAGAATTATCTTTTTATTAAACATACACTGAGTCAAAATGAGATACCATGGTGGTCTCAAATTACCATCCAAATTACCACCAAAAGAATGGTTTTACAGGAATGATTTATGACAAATGCTTAAGATTAATATTTGCTTTAAGGCAATGCTTTCCAAGTGCATAAATAACAGATGTCATCAAATATTAGCTTTCCTTCTACACATTTTTGGCAGTATGCAATAAATTATTTCAATGTTTACATTCAGTTTTATTTCTGATTAAATTTTGGACCAATAACTGATCTTCCTTTTTCTTCTGTTTCTTCAGTAATTCATCAAACACATTCTGGATCGTTAATTTTTCTGATCTCTTTGGCACCACCCTTATTCAGAAATCCTGTTAATTGTTTCTTTATTTCTGCTTTTCTTTCATATCTGGAAAAAACTCTCAAAATCACTCTTGGCTTTATCTGCCTCCCGAACAATTTTTTCATTTTACCTTTAACGTAGCTAGGTAAGTATTTATAATGATAGCATTGATTCTTTCCCTGTGTTTCTCATTAGACCCTCTTTGATTCAAATGTAATGTTTTATTTTTGGTTTCAGAATGGTTCTTAGCATAACACCATCCACTCTCCCATTTATCACTTCCTAGCCTTACATCTTTAGTCCTGTTGCAGTCAGTAATGGCAGCCTCCCCATGCTTGAGCATTGAAGAAAGCACATTTTCTTTCTCTTTGCAGAAATTCACTACTATACAAATCTCTGCCCCTCACATAATCACAAGCAAAACTATTTCCTTGTCTTAATTTGTAACTACTCCTTGAAACTGTAGTTTTCCCTACTGCCACAAAAATAGATACGAATTCTTGCCCTACTTGGGCTATCCAGGCTGCCATCCATCAGGACAACGCGTTTGTTCTTTCAGTTCCCTGGTGTCTGAACCCATTTGTTATTGCTTATCTCAGCTAGTGAAATCTGCAGGCTGGGAAAATATTTGTCTAGAGTTTAGAGAAGGGTCTAGAATTGAAACATGTAGACCTGTATTTCTGACGTTGAGACAGTGATGTAATACCAATTTTTTCCTCATTTTACTAGTACTGACCAGGGAAAGAAAGTTTTATTTAGTAGAAGTTATTCTATTTTGGACATACAGATTAAATCAGCCTTTAAGTGACTTAAAAATGCACAGTTGTAAACTATTGAATGTGAACAGATTTCGTTTAGAGGAAACATGAGAAGGAATCAGGGAATACTGATATTTTCTCTACAATTGTTGATGCCAAACACAACTAAAACTATTTTTCTTTTTTCTTTTTTTTTTT